>SKCR01050737.1:0-600000 GCA_019454045.1 Zanthoxylum bungeanum | reverse complement strand
GGTTGCGGCTCCCCCTGCTCAACACTTTCTTCTGTAATCTCTGATGGAACAGGCTGTGTCTCCCCCTGCTCAACATATTTATTTGCCTCATCTGGTTCTGCTTTTGGAATTTCCTCGTGCACCCTATCTGTGGCCAATTGTGCTGGTGCTGAGTCTGGATTTCTGTTGGCACTGGATTTGGAAGACATTCTGGGCATTTCAATGTCTTCAATTGTCTGGTCTTCGAGAAACTCTACTTCCTGGCTTCTGATGACCATCTTCACCTTCGGATCCCATAGTCTGTATCCAAATTCTTCATCTCCATGGCCTAGGAATATACATGAAGTTGTCCTTGCATCGAGCTTCTCACTGAGCTCATTGGATACATATACAACGGCTAAACAACCGAATACTCTAGGGTGAGTGTAGGAGGGATTCTTACCAGACCACACTTTCTCCGGAATCTCCAAGTTCAACGGTTCAGTTGGTGATCTGTTGATCAGGTAACAGGCAGCACGAACAGCTTCTCCCCAGAATGGCTTTGGCAGCTTAGCCATACTGATCATTCCTCTGACTTTCTCCATAATGGTGCGGTTCATGCTTGCAGCGACACCATTATGTTGTGAAGTGTGTGGAACAGTTCTCTCATGTCGAATCCCGTGTCTCCAGCAGTAGGCTTCGAACTCTCTGGAACTGTACTCGTTTCCATCGTCTGTGCGAAGACATTTCAGCTTCTTCCCTGTTTCATGCTCTACCATGGCGTGGAACAGCTTGAACTGATCTAGGACCTGATCCTTCGTCTTGAGGAAATACACCCAGATTTTCCGTGAAGCATCATCGATTAAAGTCAGAAAATACTTGTTACCGCCCAATGAATCAACCTTCAAGGAACCACAAACATCAAAGTGCACCAGACTGAGCAACTCTGATCTTCTCTCTGAAGAGAAATTAAATGAGACTCTGCGTTGCTTACCAATTGAGTAGTGGTTGCAAGGACCTCGTGCAGCATCATTGGTAAGCTCCTTCTTGTTAAGGGTAGACAACCCTCTCCCACTCATGTGTCTGAGTCTCCGGTTCCACAGATTTTGAGAAGCCTCTTTTTCAGCTACTTTGAGGCTGTCTGCACAAATCTTCACATGAGTCTTGTATAGTGCGCCGCAAGCATGTCCTCGGGCGACAATCATGACACCTTTTGTCATTCTCCATGTACCATTTCTGAAGTGATTTTCATAGCCCTGTTTGTCAAGAGCTATCCCCGAGAGTATATTCAGCCGAAGTTCTGGAACATGTAGGACATCCTTCAAGATCAATGTACACCCGACATTTGTCTGCAACTGAATATCACCAATTCCTACTATCCCAGAGGAACTGATATTTCCCATCTTCACTGCTCCAAAGTCTCCCGCTTTGTATGTTGTGAAGAAATCTCTGTGAGGAGTGACGTGGTAGGATGCTGCAGTATCTACCACCCACTCAACATCTTGGGTTGCGTTGTGAAGACATGTCTCTTCCTGTATGGAGCATATTGCTACATCTGCTTGGACAACGACCAGTGTCTCTCCTTCGTCATTCTTCGGCTGGTGATTGCCTTCTCTCTGCTCTCGTTGCAGTTTTCGGCAATTCTTCTTTAGGTGGCCTACAATGCCACAATGGTAGCACTTATAGGTAGGCTTCCTTCCATCTGAGGATCTACCCCTGGTTGTGCTTCTGCCTCTCTCTCCGTCTCTTCCTTGATGTCTTCCTCGAGTCTCTGTGACGAAGGCTTCTGTCTGTTCTGAGCCAACATCTTTTCTCCTGGACTCCTCATTCGACAGGGCATCTTTTACCATAGGCATGGTAACTTTACCTCCTGGAGCGGAATTGCTGAGAGTAACCACCAGTGTCTCCCAGCTATCAGGAAGGGAACTGAGCAGCAAGAGGGCTTGTACTTCATCTCCCAGCTGCATGTCTACTGCAGACAGCTGATTCACCAGGCTCTGGAACTCGTTGGTGTGTTCTGCAACGGAAGTTCCACTCCGTAGCTTCAGGTTCACCAAACGCCTCATTAACAGGGCTTTATTCCGAGCTGTCTTGGCCTGGAACATGTCTTCCAGCTTTATCCACATCTTGTAAGCATCTGAATCCTGTGCTACATGGTGGAAGACATTGTGACGATCCACTGCCTAATCTGACCCAAAGTTTTGTTGTTGAGTTTATTCCATTCATGCTCCTTAACAGACTCTGGTTTCACTCCCTTCAACTCGATGACATCAAACAGATCTTTACAATACAAAAAATCTATCATCCTAGGTCTCCAGAGGGAGTAATTAGTGGCAGCCAGTTTAATCATTGCACCAGAATGAGAATCCTCCAACTCCATTTTAAGTTTTAAATTTTAAAATGGGAATACCCTAAAATCGGGACTGAATTTCACAAATCCGAGGTCACCGTTGCGTCCGGAACGGTCGAAAATGGTGGAATAGACACTTCGTTGGTCTAAATCCGACACAGGGGCTGATTTGTAAATTCCTAAAAGTTCTGGGGCAAAACTGTAAATTTCAAAACTTCAGGGGGCTAAATGAAATTTACCAGGCTGCTGACGTGTCGCTGACGTGGCAGTGCTGACGTGGCAATGTGGGGCCGGATGGCTGACGTGGCAGACACGTGGCGCTGACGTGGCGGATGACGTGGCGGATGACGTGTCTGCTGACCGGGCGCTGACGTGGCGGCTGACTGGGCGCTGACTGTGCGCTGACGTGGCGCCACGTGTGTCGTCTTCAACCTTCAGCAGCGCGTGCGGCGCGTGGAGCGCGTGAGGGCGCGTCGGCAGCTCTCTGGAAGGCGCGTGCGGCGCGTGCGGCCTGCTGAGACGTCGGTTCGGTCGCCGGAAAATACCACCGTGCTCGTCTCGACGTGAACTAGCTGATGGTGCCCTCAAAATGAATTTTTGACAACTTTTCCGGAACTCGAATTTTCCGAACCAAACTCCGTTCTTCGGTTTTTCGATCCCAATGAAGAACCAAAGCTCCTGATACCACTTGTTGTGATTCACCGATCACTTTAGAGAAGATTTGAGGAAAAACCGAAATCAATATTATTACTACAAGAATAATACACAAGTTTTACAACTAGAAAACTCACAAAAAACCTCACTCTCTCTCAAGCTTTCTACTTGAAGCTTATACACTTTGGGATGATGAAACTAATGATCCTTGGCTCTCTTTTATAGTGATCAAACCGCGTGAACAGTGTCACGCGGTTTGCACACACACACAGGCTGGCAACAAATTGGTGCAAGCTAACCTTGCTTGCTTTCGGTGCCACTGGTTTACAGCAAAGCTTTGCTGTCTTCAACAGGATATCCTTTGTTCATCTAGATTGGGATACGTGTCAAAGAAGTGCTTTTTCTTCAGCAGCCATCCAGCTATATCGTCCATCAAACTTTGGTATTTCTAAATGAAAGCTCTTGTATCTCGTTGTTCCTGCTATCGTTCTTGGCCCTTATTGAATGTTGCAAGTCGTTCCTTCCCTAAAATCAAGTCGAGATGTAAGATTCCTCAGAAGCACTTGATTCTCTTAAACTACTTTTGCTCATTCTGAGAATTTTTGAGAATGCTCATCAATCTGCTCTTGCAAATCCTGCAAACTGAGCCAGAGTATCGCCATTGCCGTTACTTTTCCCCATTTAGATTCGAGATTAAACCTTAAACTCTCCAAGAATCGTGCAAGATTCAGAATGAAATGATTACTTGATTCCTTTCAATATAATGGTTACACTTTTAATCTGTTCGTTGTTGATCTCACGTGCCTCTAACTAATTGTCACGTGTTCCCTTATCAGCTTGCTAACAATCTTACTGGCTTTTCCCGCAAATTACAACTGACTTAAATAACTATTCATCAAACTCACACACACGCACAAAGTCCTCAAATCTCCTAGTTCTAACTCTGATTTGATGTGCTCTCCCTCTGTCACTCTGCTGTGGTACTTTGATCTGTTGCTGTTGGTCTTCCTGCTGCAGCTGTGAAGTTGTAATTTTAAATTAAAAGCCCATGCTGAAGAAGCACGTAATGAAAAAAATCAATAATTATTAAAATTGTGAATTGAATATAATCAATCAAGATCAGGATTTGTCAATTGTAATCTTGTTCTAAATTTCGATCTGATTAATTCTAGATTTTTCAGGTAAAAAATCAAAATTTGCGATAAAAAAAAATTATTTTGAATCCAGATTTTATTATATATATGAGTAGAAATATTTCAACACAAATTTTTTTTATATAAATCTAACTTTTTTTTATATAAATCTAACTTTTTTTTTTTTGGAAACGTTGTCAAACCACCCGATTCAGGTTAAACGGAGCAGGTTAAATCATTGGTTGTCTCAAACTCTTATAAAAAATACATCCCCCGACTGCCTTATGTCCTTTACTACCAAATCACATCCATTGGGGAAATAAATCTAACTGTTAATGTAAGTCAATCCAATAATATATAGATACTACAACTTTCAATATAATGGTATTTATTTTTTATTATATTGAAATTTATATTTTTTGTCTTATTATTTAGTTTTTATCTTAATAAAATGAGAGATCTCTCATTATAAGGTGTGCGTACAAAAAATTCGAATTCCACTACATGTTTTTTTTTTTTTTTTTTAATTAGCGTTCAAATTTTATAAAAGGACGCTCTCACGTGATAAGGATAAAAAAACAAAAAAAAAAAAAAAAAGAAAAAAAGTTCATGGCAGTGTCATTGGTATCACAAGAAATACTTGTATTAAACTAGAAAAATCTTATTGTCACCATTTCTCTTCAAGTTAAATCATTGTTTGACTAGATGATCGTAATAGAGCCCTTAAATTTTTAGTTATTAGCAAATAATGTTTGTATTGATGGATTTTGATTTTGAGGATAAGAGATAAATAATTTAGGGCCGAGAAGTTTCCATTCATGTGGTGGTAGACTGGTAGGTAGTGACAATTAACAACGACCCAATTTTAAATAAGACAATAATGACTTGATTTTTTTATTGTTACCATCATATAGCATCCTATTTGACAAAATGGATTTGTTTCTGAAAAATATCAAAATTAACATTGTAGTTAAATTGTAGTTAAATTAACATTCTAATTTATTAAGTCACTATGCAACTTCATAAGTCAATACTTCATAAGTTGCAACTGATTCCACTAGTTTAGTAGAATTAACGGTGACACTCCCACTGCATCTTTTCTGACTTTATATGACATAGATCATCTAATGTCATAATTAGGATCAAAACTAATCTGACCTTATGGTTGCAGACTAAATTCTCCATGAATAAGAAACTCGTTCTTAATATCTCAAAGATCGCAAAGAACATGTTTCAAGATCCATCATATGGTCTGCATCATATCAAAATAACTGGTAACAATTATGATTAAATTGATATCTTTAATCGCACATAATATAGTATTCATTACGCCATCATCTTATGATGCATAAGATTGACTAGACATTCTAATCAATCTCGCTTTCGACAAAGGTATCATCCTTTACAAAAGACGAATACTATATATTTAAAAAGACACGTTAACTGTCAAACAGTTATACTAACTGTCATACAGATAGTCTTACTATGTCTTTTATTAGATCATATTGTTGGACAATTATGACCCATAGCGTCACTATTTGTACAGATCATGGTGTTGTTGTACAAATTAACTATGTGACAAAGGAGATTGCACTCTTATCATTTGTGATTAGATCACCTAGATGTATAAATGATAGGAGGTCCATATGATTTGTTCCTGGACGGAGAATGATATGAGACAGTATCAGTCCACGAAGGATAAATCATTAAATATCCCTAGTCAGAGTATTATCGAGATTGGACATCGATAAATACGTAAAAGACTAGTATTACACTTGTGCGCGTTGTGAGGGCACAACAGCATAGTTCTCATATATTTGGGTATAGGATACGCATGCAAGTGTAATAGGAGGTTGTGTTTTACCGATGGTACGAGAAACAACTTCGCTCTGGATAGACCCCCTCGGAATTCCATTGGTAGTATGACTATGTGTCTATGGAAGTCCGAAATCAGGGTAGGTGTATTTGGTCTTAACCTGAGACTTGCACCGCTAATACTTACGACAATCAATATACTTTGGTTGCGGTCGTCCAAGGCTTTAACAGGTTCTGTGTACGCCAATGCTGGGTATATTGAGAATCGTAGTATGTTGGGTGTGATGTCAAGACGGAAGTATCACTCCAGTCATAGTGGAGATGATGGTCACGTAGGATACGGGACTGGTTCTCTTAAATGCTGCAGCTATCGGGATAAAATGACAATGTCATGTTTATCCGATTATAGAGACTAGTTACCAGACATCCGACACGTGCTTCGTACGGGGCAGACACAATTCCAGCCCCAGGCCTAGCACGTGATCATTCAATACTGGACAAAAATATGCAATACTACGTATACTACGCCTGATACAAATCCTTTATTCCTGTAAGGATATTTCCGGAGAATTGGGTAGGCATGTCGCTTTGCTAGAGGCCAACCTTGTCTTGTGAATCGGTATAAAACGTAGTACGAGGTACTTATGTGTTTGGATAGTCCGACGACCGAATTTACTGCCAACATATCCGGGGATCTCATGGGTCGCTTCCCAAAGATTCACCGATGACGTATAACTCGCACTCTTAATTAATATGGGATTGATTAGAAGAGAGAGAAAATTAATCTGGGATTAATTGCGGAGATATTTTATCTGGGATAAAATATCAATTAAATAGAGATAACGATTAATTTGGAATTAATCGATAAATTAATATATTCGATATATTAAACGAAATTGGATTTCGATGCGGAATTAAAATTAGATTTTAATTCAGGCGAACGAATTAATTTAGAATTAATTCGTTAGCGATGTGAATAGTGATTTCGCTAGGCGTAATCATTTAATTACGACGCAACGAAAAATTCGTTAATTTGGAATTAGCGAACCCGAGCCCGAGATTATTTGCGAGCACATTCACATTTTGAATTCGAGTGCGGCACGTAAGTTAAATCAAGCATCAAATCATTAGTCGCATCAAGCGTTAAATCACTTGTCACTTTGAGTGATGTGACTTGACAACTTGTGATTGATGTGATTAAGTGATGTGAGTGGTTGGTGCCATTAATGGCTTGACTTTTTGAAAGCCAAATTCATTCCAAATGAATTTGAAATTCAAATATGTGTGTAAGATACACAAATTTGGAAACCAACCACACAATTCTCTCCTCCTTTCATCTCTCTCATCCTCACGCCCTTGGGGCAAAAATTGCTCACTGGTTTCTCCAAAAACGGAGCAGTGAAGGGAAGCTAGAGTGGATTTTGTGGCAAAATCACAAGTGCTAGCACACTTACGAGACATGCGAAGGTGAGCCGGGAATCAAATGATGAAGCTTGGAGCTTGGTATCTTGTTGATTGAAGGCCGAAACAGTGAGCTGCTACAAGGTAGAAAAGTTGGTTTGTTCATCGCGCGTCGCTCAACCGATCGATGTAAGTATTCCGCAACTTCTTCGATTTGTATTAGCACATATTTCATGCTTATTATTGATCTTGGGACCTTAATAGAAACCAACAATGGCATCTAGAGCAAGGTTTGAGCTTGAAATTAACTTAGGGTTAAAGTTTGGGTAAAAATGTGTTTGAGCATGATTTATGAAATTGGATGAATGAATATGTTTAAATGTGTTTTAATTGAGGATTGATTGGATCAATTTGTTGAAATTGTGTTTGGAACAAATTTCCCCAAATTTTCTATGTTGGCCGAATGCCTTAGCCCTAAAATATCTTGGTGGTTTTTTTATTTTTGATCATTGGATGACTTGAATCAATTGGGAATGATGATTTAATGTCGATTGTGAGTTTAATTGGATTGAAACCGAATCGGACAAAAATTATCCCTATATTGCCGAGAGTTTGAGCATGATAATTGGGTTTGATTTTAATCAAAATGTGTTGGACATGTGATAATGAAAATGAGCATGATTAATTGTGTATATTGATGTTTTAGAAATATTAATTTGGGTAATTAATCATGTTATACACTTTGGTTAATTAAATGTGAAATTGGATTTTTATGTTTAATTAAATTGGGCCTTAAAATTGGATTTGGGCTTTAATGTTGTAATTGGGCTTTGTTGTACAAAGTTGGGTTTAGGCAAAATTGGTTGGATCCAATTGGTCCCAAAACCGCATCCATAAAGCCCAAATGCGCCTTAATGGACTTTTAAAGTTTAATTGGGCCTAATGGGCCAAAATTGATTTATAGGCTTATGGGGTAACTCCCGGATTGGATTTTGGTTATTCGGTTTGACCCGAGTTGACCAAAAGTCCACGCCTTAAGAAATTAATTAAAAGCCCATTGGTCTTTAATTAAATTAACGTTGGACGTTAATCGGGCTTTGAGACCCGTAACGATTAAATTTGGAATTTAAGTCGTGAAAGTTCATTATTAAAGTGTAGTATTTAATTTGGAATTAAATAGGGAATTAGAATTGAATGCATATTAAATTGGATTTAATTATGTAGTTTAATTTAATTCGAGAATTCGTACTTTGAGTACTTATTCGCAAAAACGAGTTTGACTCGAACAAAATCAAATCGTTGTTTGAACATTGGATGATCACTAATTATCAGATTAATTAATTTGATTAGATTGATTGATAACATGCTTGTGTGAATACATGGTTGCGGTGCATGAATAATGTATATCAGATGGATATTAGATGGGTGAGACAATTTTAGAAATTGTTGTAATAAATTTGATTTATTAATTGGACCTGCATGTCCAGCCTTATCACCTCCTTATTCTTTGTATTCTCTTCTCACCTATTCCCCTCAATATAAATGAGGTTTCCTTAGAAGTGTAGTGTAACAGGTAGAAGAAATATTTGTGCTAGCGGGATAGAGAAATGGAGAGATTTGATCTAGGATCAATGTGTAAAGTATCCATCAGCATATCATTATTATTTTATTATACGCGCTTTACTATGTGTTTAGAATGCATGTTTAAGGGTGTATGATGATGAGACCTTAACAAAGATAATAAATTGGTTGCCAATTTGCACGCGAAAAACCCTCAAATAATATTAAGCGTATTTCCTTCCATTGAGTGATTCTCACTCAAGATCCGAGACTGGCATTGGCTTGTTGGCCAAAGTTAAGGCCTTTGTCCGTCGATGATGTGTTTGAATCACGAGAGCTTTGTTACATATTGGTGTCTTGTCCAAGTTGTGGTTTGTTGGCCAAAGTCAATACCACTTCTTGTCCATCGACATTGATTACGAAGCTTTCCATGGTCAATGGGTCGCGCTTAACTGAGATCACTAAGTTTGTTGTGCCAAAGCCAAAGCTTAGTTGATTCAGAGGAAAAAGGTTAGGTAATACATTGGATGTATTGACATATATAAGATATATGTTTCGGACTTGGATGTCCCCCTACCGAATCTAGGAATTGGATTGGATCCAATCGATCTTAGAGATCTACCTAGTTAATTATTATACAATTTGTTGGCCAAAGTCAAGATTGTGTGATATTTAACGAGATCCTAGCCCACTAGGAAACGCGGTTTCCCGAGTACTCGACAAAGGGTTAGAGGCTCGCCGAAAAATAGTGGAAGGTAAGAATTGAATTTGCAATATTCGTTTAATTACTTGCCATACGCGCTCATTCACAAATATCATTCGTCTTTATAAATTAAATGTTAGTTGGACTAATATTTAAATTTTGTTTTAATAAATAGTTGGACTATATTCAAACTATTCATTTATAGTTGATTTTATAATTGGATTATAGTAATCAATATAATTGATTTTAATCTATTAAAATTATAGTTGATTAAATAGTTGGACTATTGTAATCATTATCATAAATAGTACCTAAATCGTTGATTAAATAGTTGGACTATTAAAATCAAGATAAAATTGAAAGATTGACATTTAAAACATAATCCTAGGGAAAATGTATTTAAATGGTTTAATTTTCAAAATTGGGAATATTTCAGGATGGTCTTGGAAATAATAAGTTACTTTATTTAATAAAATAACATATTAGGCCTAAGCCCGAAGTTAAACAAATAGTAGAGCATAATCTTTGGAAGATTATGTGATGATAACTTAAGTGCTTAAACCATCAAGCTTGTCGCAGTAGACTCCTTAATTTCTGAATCTGAACTAAGGATTAGATCCTTAAAGTATGATACTGAAATTGAAGGATCTTCATAAATCTATATTTAGATTTTAGAAGTACTAAAATTGCAATAATAACTCTTGGAGAGTTAATGACTATTCTCAAGGAGACAAAGTCAAAGTTTTCAATTAGGCAAGTAGCACAAGACGCACCTTACTTCGATATTCTAGAAACCCGAGGCTTGGCCAAAGGCTACTGGAATGTGAAAAAAGGGCAAAGGCAAAATCATTATAATCTTCTAGGAAGATAAATGACATATCCCAAAATGTCTGACTAAATGTGGCAAACGGGATCGCGGAAGCGTGACTGCCGTTTGGACAAAGCAGACATGAAGGAACTGAAGACGGGCTTGGCTCTGACTTCAAATATGTTTGTCAATATTATGTTCACTACTAGTATTAAAATTAGATTTAAATACTTAGTGTGGTACATAAATACATACTGATGTTCAGAATCTGCTATGAGCAGGATACTGACTTCAGTTGAGATTTATCTGCAAATCGAAAACGGGATGAAAGTCGCTGTTTTAACCGCAGAAACCTAAGTTTAGGAACTACCTTCGGGTTTGTACCTAAATTTGGAAACTGTTATAATGTAACTAGTTTGACTAGGAATATTATTTCTATATCAGTGTTTAACCCGCTGCGGGTGAACCTTTATATTCTGGAACACTAAAATGTTTTATTATATAAAGATGATATTGAGATAAACACATTAGATGTGAATAACATCATTTATATTTTGAATATAAATAAAATCTCAAATATATAACATGACAAACAATAGCTCAAACTGATTTGATCAGAAGAAACTAATTGTGGCATTGTTGTCTGGGACACAATCAAACAAGACTCGTATATCCACACTTTCGAAGAATGGGTACTCGGACTAATTTGATTCCATTCAAATAAAGTCTACGAATATAGTTTATTGGGGAAAATGCCTAAAACACCTTTACTTGGTAAAAGTGTAAATGCCACCGACCTGTTAGCCCTAGTTCATAGTGAAGCAAGTGGGCCCATGTCTAGCTAGGCTAGATATGGATATGGATATGAATATTTCGTGACCTTTACGGATGTGGCATCGCGTTGTGGTTATGTGTTTCTTTTGAAGAACACAAATCGGAAACTTTTATAGTTTCGACACGAAATAGACAAACAGATAAGCTAAAGTATTAAAGCATCACGGTAAGACCGTAATGGAAAATACTTAAGCAATGACTTTCTAATATACTTGAAAGAGTATAGTATTCTTTTAAATGAGGACTCCTCCCGGAACACGTCAGTTTGACGGTGTGTCCGAACAGAGTAACCAAATTTTGTTGGACATGATGAGGTTAATCATGAGTCGCTCTGAGCTACCATTTCCTTCAACGGATAAGCTTTAAACAGTGCAAGAACTTATTTAGAATAAGGTTCCATTAAAATCTGTTTAATAGATTTCATATTAGATATGAACAGGAAAGAAACCGGGTTTCTCATTCCTGAATATTTGGGAATGCTAGGCATAAGTTTGGATGATACCAAACTAGAACCCAAATTGGATAAGTGCCAATTGTAGGTTATCCTAGGGATACCATAAGTATAGTACTTATACATCTCACCAGAGAACAATTAGATTGTTGCTCACCATGCGGTTTTTTCTAAGAGGAATACTGATATGCACTGGTAAGTGGGAGGATAGTAAAACTCGATGAAAATCGGAGTAACACTATTCCAGGCATCGAATCCTAATGGAACACAAATAGTTCATCTAGGATGAAACTATATCATTAATCTTCGAATACACAAGAACCACGTAGTTCAGAGAGAGTCAGAAAACAACCTGGGGTATGGGTTTCTGTTCTCACCTCATAAAGATGTCTATCTTATTGAGATATACCAACTGACTACGTATGAGGAAGTGATACAAGGTATCAACTCCCTATTATGACAAAGTGTCATGAGTCCGAAATGGATTCCATGTATATCAACTATGTTTGGATACTAGTTGATGTACCGCAAGGCATGGTGCCTATTGGTAATGTATAAGTCTTCAAGGAAGATATACATGGATGGCAACATACCAACATACTAAGCTAGGCTTGTAGCGGAAAGGTATCGTTATCAACATTGTGTTGATTACGATTCAACCTTTTACTTGTTGCCACGGTAAATCCATTTGGATAATGCTTGCTAACGCTGCATGTTTCTTGTATGAAATATGTCAGCTTAACGGGAAAATCGCTTTCCTGAAAAGGAAACCTTTTGGAGGATGTTTATAACATCCTGTCGGTTTTGTCGCACTAAAACTAGCAAACAAGGTTTGCGGGTTATTCGATCCATGTTTTGATTGAAGCAAGCATTAGGTTCTTAGAATTATCGTTTTGATGTAATCATAATGGTCTATGATTTAATTCAAAACGAAAATGATTCTTGTGTATATAAGAGGGTTAGTGGGAGCACACTGACAGTGAATGTCCTATAAAATAATGATAATATGTCATTTCTTGGAAATGATATTCCCATAATAATAATCGGTGAAAGCTTGGCTTTCGATAAAACTCTCTGAGAAATCGTACATTGAAAAATATACGCGACCTGGTGTCTCATACGCTTTGAGCATATGATGTCACAAGCAGGCCAATCCAAGTGATAGTTACTGGATTGATGTTAAGAACATATTTTAGTATCTTAGAGAACTAAGGATGCTGTCTTAGTCTATGGAGAAGGAGAACTTGAAGTGACTGGGATCACTGTAGCAAGTTTCCTAAAACCGATAAAACGACTAAAAGTTGCAAATGGTACTACAGAGTTTGAATAACGGTACAGTGAGCTGGAAATCTTCCAAGCAAGATACTGTTACCGTATAAACAACAAATGCGGGTTATTACTGCAGCTGAGGCGGCAATAGAAGCCTTCTGGGTCGATAATAAATCTAATTAGATTAGATATAGTTCTGTTAGCAGCTGAGCTAGGCGTCAGCACAGGCTAAAGAATTAATGGTCTCATCAACGATCTAGATAGATACTTCGATATTCATCTGATTCGTTCGGATCATACATCGTGGCGATGTGATGATCGAATAAATCGCATCAGACGATAATCATATAAATCCGCTGGCGAAAGCCTTTTCTCAGCAGTTTGAGCCAATCGTATATAGTCCGGGTGTTAGACACTCGAGTGACTCGCTATAGGCCAAGTAGGAGATTGTTGGACAATTATGACCCATAGAGTCACTATTTGTACAGATCATGGTGTTGTTGTACAAATTAACTATGTGACAAAGGAGATTTCACTCTTATCATTTGTGATTAGATCACCTAGATGTATAAATGATAGGAGGTCCCTATGATTTGTTCCTGGACGGAGAATGATATGAGACAGTATCAGTCCATAAAGGATAAATCATTAAATATCCCTAGTCAGAGCATTATCGAGATTGGACATCGATAAATACGTAAAAGACTAGTATTACACTTGTGCGCGTTGTGAGGGCACAACGACATAGTTCTCATATATTTGGGTATAGGATACGCATGAAAGTGTAATAGAAGGTTGTGTTTTACCGATGGTATGGGAAACAGCTTCGCTCTCGATAGACCCCCTCGGAATTCCATTGGTAGTATGACTATGTGTCTATGGAAGTCCGAAATCAGGGCAAGTGTATTTGGTCTTAACTTGAGACTTGCACCGCTAATACTTGCGACAATCAATATACTTTGGTTGCGGTCGTCCAAGGCTTTAACAGGTTCTGTGTACGCCAATACTAAGTATATTGAGAATCGTAGTGTGTTGGGTGTGATGTCAAGACGAAAGTATCACTCCAGTCATAGTGGAGATGATGGTCACGTAGGATACGAGAGAGGTTCTCTTAAATACTGCAGCTATCGGGATAAAATGAGAAGGTCATGTTTATCTGATTATAGAGACTAGTTACCAGACATCCGACATGTGCTTCGTACGGGGCAGACACAATTCCAGCCCCAGGCCTAGCACGTGATCATTCGATACTGGATAAAAATATGCAATACTACGTATACTACGCCTGATACAGATCCTTTATTCCTGTAAAGATATTTCCGGAGAATTGGGTAGGCATGACGCTTTGATAGAGGACAACCTTCTCTTGTGAATCGGTATAAAACGTAGTACGGGGTACTTACGTGTTCGGATAGTCCGATGACCGAATTTACTGCCAACATATCCGGGGATCTCATGGGTCGCTTCCCAAAGATTCACTGATGACGTATAACTCGTACTCTTAATTAATCTGGGATTAATTAGAAAAGAGAGAAAATTAATCTGGGATTAATTGCGAAGATATTTTATCTAGGATAAAATATCAATTAAAGAGAGATAACGATTAATTTGGAATTAATCGATAAATTAATATATTCGATATATTAAACGAAATTAGATTTCGATGCGGAATTAAAATTAGATTTTAATTCGGGCGAACGAATTAATTTAGAATTAATTCGTTAGCGACGTGAATAGTGATTTCGCTAGGTGTAATCATTTAATTACGACGCAACGGAAAATTCGTTAATTTGGAATTAGCGAACCCGAGCCCGAGATTATTTGCGAGCGCATCACATTTCAAATTCGAGTGCGGAACGTAAGTCAAATCAAGCATCAAATCATTAGTCGCATCAAACGTCAAATCATTTGTCACTTTGAGTGATGTGACTTGACAACTTGTGATTGATGTGATTAAGTGATGTGAGTGGTTGGTGCCATTAATGGCTTGAATTTTTGAAAGCCAACTTCATTCCAAAAGAATTTGAAATTCAAATGTGTGTATAAGATACACAAATTTGGAAACCAACCACACAATTCTCTCATCCTTTCATCTCTCTCATCGTCACGCCCTTGGGGCAAAAATTGCTCACTGGTTTCTCCAAAAACGGAGCAGTGAAGGGAAGCTAGAGTGGGTTTTGTGGCAAAATCACAAGTGCTAGCACACTTACGAGACATGCGAAGTTGATAGGGAAGTCCACCCATGAGCCGGGAATCAAATGACGAAGCTTGGAGCTTGGTATCTTGTTGATTGAAGGCCGAAATAGTGAGCTTGGACTCCTCACTGCTGTGAGCTGCTACAAGGCAGAAAAGTTGTTTTGTTCGTCGCGCGTCGCTCAACCGATCGATGTAAGTATTTCGTAACTTCTCGATTGTTATTCACACATGATTTCATGCTTATTATTGATCTTGGGACCTTAATAGAAACCAACACATATCTAATACGCAACTAATGGGAGTATCTCACAAGTCTCTTAGTTTTATATATATATATAAAATTTTATATCAAATATATCAGAGACTACTCCCACTGCTTACATAGAGAAAAAGAAGACTTAGGATATACAATGCTAGAAAGAAGTTTGTACACTCCCACTGACCCTACTAACAAATATGTATTCTATATAATTTGATAAAATCAGACAATCTGACTGTATCAAAATTAGAGAACACAAATTTTCGGAAAGCTTATCTAAGTCTATAATAAGCTCCATAAGCTAGTATATCAAATTGTGATCTTAGCAGAACACAAACTCTAGGGCCATTCTCGAATGAACTCTTCAAACAAAGAAATGACAACGGATCTCTCATTCGAAGAAATCACTCAAGAACGCAACTTTGCATTCTTTAGCCAAAAACATAGTTCAATATCAACATTAACCAAAAAATCTCTAAATGTTCAATTGGTGCGACCAGAGACAAGTTTTCTCAGAATCTACAATAGACTACTGAGTATAACCTTTCTCATTGTCATACTATAAAGGTCAAGCCTTTATCAAGGTCACTTTGCTTTTGCTGCGCAAACAATTTGCACATTTTATGAACTATTCATAATTAAAGCCTAATCAAGTTCAAAACTTGATCGTAGTAAGCTATGAACAATCTTAGATCTATGGTTCAATGCTAATTTCCGAAATCGATATCAAATATCGCTCTCACTATAAGTTATAGGATAATTTTCTTCAATAAAAAAACAACGGAATCATTAAGTATCAAATACTTTGTAAATGATTCTGACATCCTATTGAACTTATACGGAAGATGTCTAAGGGTCTTTTCATCTAATTAATTATGTAGTTTCATTACAGTTTATCATTCTCACATTTGACTTCAATAAGTCAAGTATTTTCTATAATCGTCAACATCAAATGTTAACCACTAAGTAACAAAATAATTTTATTACTCGGGATCGTAGAAAAGATATTCTAAAAAATACAATATAATATTCCATTAAATAGAATAAATGATAAACCTTTCACTCGTACCTTCAAGGCACAAGTACTTTCAATTATATAACAATTATACAAAAGAAAGTCTCAAATCTCAAACCTTTTAAGATTCAAATTTTCTACTATACACATCATATATGTAACTGTAGAAACGAATGGAACCTTAATTAAAGAGATTAATTAGTGTTAATGGAGCATAACCCAAGAGTATTGAAACCTAATTCGGTAACACTCAATATCGACGAATCAAATCATCTAAGATTCGATAACTCCCACTGACTTATTCCATCAAAATAGAATCGCAAAAGTTTAATATTGAGTAAGAATCATATTCATTAAGTAACTATAGAACTAATTTCCATAAATTAATATGTTTGATTATATCAAACATCCTTGAACAATTCAAAGACTTACAATGAATTTTATAGTATAGTTTTCAACACTTCAAATAGAATATCATTGAACCATTCAAAATATTTTATCCACGTTTCATCATAAACATATTGAAAGTTCTCGAACAATTCAAGACATTCAATATATTCTTTTAGAAACATGTAACTAAGTCATGAAAATTCATTAACAAAGTTACGGAGTAAAAAAAACTATCTAAGGCAATTTCTAATTCATTAAACTACATACATCCAATGTATTAGTCTAATAAATCTTGGGGTCTAATGACGATCATTGGTTAAATGAGATTTAATCACATCCTGAATACAATATTCATTAAATGGATAAGGATATATGGTGTGATCTCCTATCAGACCATCCTTTACCATACGGAACAAGCATCTAATGCTTTTATGATAAAATCTCATAAAGCACAGTTATAAGTTATTTATTTTACCGAATATTTTCTTAATGTTTATCTTTTCATTAATGACACTACTAGTCATATTAAAATATGTAACAACTGTTTATATATAACAAGTAACTATCCAATAGTCACAAGTTCTGATATCAAATATCAAAACAGTTATTAGATATTATTTTAAATAACTAGACGGGAGATCTGGTATCCAATACCTACAATTGCCGTATTGTGAGAATCAATATTCTGTATACACAACTATACACATCTCATTTCTTAAGCTTTATAATTTGCGTTCAATTATTCACAACAATTGCAAATAATTGATTAGCAAACTGTGTCAGACACGTGACTTCTAAAAGTCATTAAAGCCAAGAAACGTCATTATAAGATAAACAAATACTAAAAGGGTTTTCATAATGCCGGTCAAGAATCTCGAGACAATAACTGATTCGTGTCAATTCTTACTGCATAAGAAACTATTCTTACTAGACTATTATATCCTTAAAAGATATCTATTTAGATTACCTAATCGTGACTTAGAAACTAAGTCACTAACCATCTTGATTTTCAAAGAAAATCGGAACAACAGTTCTCGATGGTTTGAACTAATCTAACAATATTTAAGTCTACTGTCTTTCTAGAACCTATTCTAGAATAACGCAACCATAAGTAAAGTCAGAAAACATATTCAAGAAATGAGCATGCGGCGGATTAGAAGTATGAATCTATAAACAATATAGAATAAAGGAAAATGAAAGCAGTATTTTCCATAAAATTACACACTGCTTAAGTTATGGATTTTTAACCCAGCAGTGTCTCCCACTACTTTACGTAATACCGTAATCCCCAATGGAGAACGGAAATTCAATAATTAAATTGAATTCCATAGTGAGAGTAAGATCCCATGAATATATTTCGACTCACGGCTTTGTCACGATCTCGCCTACGTATATTCATTAGGTAGACAACTCATTGTCAATCACTCACCAGTGACTCATGGTTTTGGTCCTGACCATTTCTCGTTATGACAGCTTTGGCACGTTCACAAGGAGGCGTATCAAGGCTTCACTTGTCAATGACAAACTTAAGCTACCGATATAGTCCTGACAGCTTTGGCACGTTCAGGATTTCTACTTTCACTTGAATTTGTCTAATATCAATATACAACCGGCATGGATAAAATCTCATAACCTATACCCTCACAGCTTTGGCACGATCTCGGATGCAGTTATAGAAAGATACCCATGAACCATACTGACAAGACGGACCAAGAAATATGTATCCAATACACATCACTTTACAGCCTTATTTTAAACGGGGATTTTCCTCAGGAAGCTTTACAATACATCAAATGAAAAATTTTAATCTAAATCATTTTTTTTAAACAATTCAATTCAAGCTTAGAAAACATAACTCAATTTAACTATTAAATTTTCGTTACATTTCCGTTAGCGTAGAACCGAAAAGTAAAGAAACTTATATAGATTATATGCATGTGTGAATATTAAAATTGGATTAAATATCAAATATCAAGCATGATTAATGTAATGGATGAAGCATCAGACCTGCTCTGATACCATTTTTGTTGGGGTTTTGGGCGATGGGCGCGGCGGAAGCGCGATTCGGGCGAAATCGTAATTTAAATATTTTTCAAATTACCGAATAAATTATTCAATATCTAATATGAATAATTTATTCATATTTCACCTAAACCTATTTATTCGATATCAAATAATGACATAAATATATATATGAAACATCGCGAAACGTTTACGAAAAACATTTTTCCGCAAAATGACGCAAAATGCGTTTTTGACCGCACCGACCACCCAACACTTATAGGAACTGTCCAAATCAGCCCCAATAGTTTTAGGGCAGTTCATGGGCTGCCCAAACAGTGAAAAATTGACTGTTTGGGCAGCCGTCACCCGGTTAGCTCAAAATCCACCCGGTAACGCCGTTTTTGGACGTTTTCGCTTATTTCAACTCCGAAACACTTTTCGGAAATTGTTCCAACTCCCAAAACACATCCAATACATTCAAAATACATCAATTAAAGGACCATTATGCTCGCTCAACTCGAGAATATTCCTATTGACGTTGGTGTACCATCTATTAGGAAATCTTCAGTGAGTCGTTTAGTTTCTTGTCAAATAAATACCTACATGTCTATATGAGTCTCCTGAGACTCATGGTTCATTGGGATAAACCATCGGACCAAGTCACGATATACGATATGTACTGGTCTCAGCGAATTTTAATAACCGACCCGTATTAGTAAATCTTGACCATGAACTTTATTTAAGGATATACATCTTATAGTGCGTTTCCCAATGCCAGTTACAAACTACATTGCAACTACGCACTTTATTGTAAATCCTAGGGTCTTTATCTAATATAAATGTATCACTAAACCAGATTTAGTTTCGATATAATCATAATCAGATATTTAATCGTAATTAAATCGAATAAGTGTATAAAAGACAAGGGTGCTACCATTAAATTAGTAATATTATGGAAAATAGAATTGCTCGTATTTATGAATCGGACATAAATACGATCCGGATTGGCACTCTGAGCACCAACCCTAACAATATGGACCATATTTTCTGATATACTTGTTAGAAAATTAGCCCCAAAACTATAAAGAAGTGATGTCTTCTTCAAATGATCCTTTATGGAAATAGGCTTTCAATAGTGCGATTGATTATATCCTAAAAAACCATACTTAGGAGTTGGTTGATTTTCCTCGGGGTTGTAAGCCGCTGGGTTACAAATGGAAGATGAAGTCAGATGGATCAATAGATAAGTACAATGTAAGACTTGTCATAAAGGATTATAGACGAAAAGAATGATTTGATTACTTTGATACCTATTCACCAGTGAATTGCATCACTTTAATACGAATGCTTATAGCCATAGCAGTTATATTTGGTCTTCAAATACATCAAATGGATGTAAAGAATACCTTCTTAAATGGTGAATTGGGTGAGGAGATTTACATGGAACAACCATAAGGTTTCAATATTCCTGGACAAGAACACAATGTGTGCAAATTTGTAAAATCTTTGTGCGATTTAAAACAAACACCAAAATAATGGAATGAGAAATTTGACAAAGAGATGTTGTCAAGTGGATTCGAAATCAATAATTATGATGAGTGTGTATATACTAAATCAACTCAAAAAGGTTATGTAATTGTATGTCTCTATGTATTCAATATGATGATAATTGGTAGTATTTATGAGATGATCTAGTCTACTAAGAAAATTTTGACTAGCAAATTTGATATGAAAGATTAGGAGTGGTTGATGTGATTCTAGAAATTAAAATTTCTAAAACTTCAGAGGGATACATATTATCCCAAGCTCATTATGTTGAGAAAATACTTAAGAAATATAGTAAATGAGATCTAAATATAGCTAGAACGCCGGTGGATCTAACTCTTTATTTGTCAAAGAATACTGGTTGCGTATGTAATTAGAGTATTTAAGAATCATCAGAAGTTTAATGTATCTCACAAATTACACACGACCAATTATCACTCAAGCTGTAAACAGGCTTAGTAGATATACGAGTAATCCAAGACATAACCACTGGAAAGCCATAATAAGAGTTTCAAGGTATATAAGAGAAACTTTCAAAATATGGTCTCCATTATATGAAATTTCAAACTGCCCTCAACCGGTGCCAACTATAAGCATACATTGTGATAGTCAATCGGTTATTGGGAGAGCCCAAAATACAATGTATAATGGTAAGTCTTGATAAATACGTCGAAGTCATAATACTATAAAGCAAATATTCTCAAGCGACATAATTTCAATAGATTATGTTAAATCGAAGGAAAACCTAGCGGATCCACTTACTAAAGGTTTACCTAGAGAGAGTTGAGAAGTCATTGAGGGGAATGGCTTGAAGCCTATAAATTAAGAATTGTCATTATGGAAACCCAACCTAATTGAATGGAGATCCCAAGATATCAGTTCAAAAGCGACCATTGAAACTTTTTGCAATTCAAACCAAGCACTGTAGAGTTCTATATTCTTTCCCATTCCTATAATGATACATAGTGATGTCTGTCAAGATTAGGATAAGTAAAGGCTTTTAATGATCAATATATTATGAGAAAAGTCCTAATAGGGGTATCGACAAAATACCTTATACAATAGATCACCTATTTCAATTAGAAAGTGAGGTCGCTTCCATGATTTTTTTTTAAAAAAAAAAATTGAATTCTATAAAGTACTTGATGAAGACATAACCGATGTTCATGACTGAATTGAACACAATCGTAGAATGGGAAATGGTCGAAGCAAAGTTGTGTGATAACTATTGTCTTGGTTTATACCAACGGCAGAACAGTTCAAGACTATGGGTCTCTGGTTTGCCAAGTCAATCTGATAGTCATTTATTAGGAAAGGTTCAAGGCGAAAGCTACCTATTCCGATGAAGTTTGATTTCAAGGAAACTCTCTTAAGTATCTGCATTGATATTTAGAAAATTATGGGGATTTGTAGGAATTTCTAAATAACTTGTTGTTGGACAATTATGACCCATAGCATCACTATTTGTACAGAACATTGTGTTGTTGTACAAATTAACTATGTGACAAAGGAAATTGCTCTTTTATCATTTGTAATTGGATTACCGGGATATATAAATGATAAAAGTCCATATGATTAGTACCAGATTAATAAGATATGAGACAATATTAATCCACTAAGGTTTAATCATTAAAATATCCATAGTCGTAGTATTATCGAGATTTGACTTCGATAATACAGAATAGACTAGTATTGCAATTGTGCGCGTTGTGGGAGCATAACAGCATAGTTCTCATATATTTGGGTATTGGATACTCATGCAAGTGTAATAGGAAGTTGTGTTTACCGATGGTACGGAAACAGCTTTGCTCTGGATAGACCCCTCAAAATTCCATTGGTAGTATGACTATGTGTCTATGGAAGTCCGAATCAGGGTAGGTGTATTTGGTCTTAACCTGAGACTTGCATCGCTCATACTTGTGACTATCAATATACTTTGGTTTTGGTCATCCAGGGCTTTAACAGGTTCTGTGTACGCCTCTTCTGGATATATTGAGAATCGTAGTGTATTGGGTGTGATGTCAAGATGGAAGTATCACTTCAGTCATATGAAGATGATGATCACGTAGGATACGAAACTAGTACTCTTATGTAATGTAGTCATCGGGATAATATGACTAGGTCATGTTTATCCGATTATAGAAACTAGCTACCAGAGATCTGATATGTGATTCGTACAGGGCATACACAATTCCAGCCCCAGGCCTAGCATGGGAAATCCGATACTGGATCGTAATACGCAATACTACGTATACTACGTCTGACACAGATTACATATTCCTTAAAAGAATATTTCTGGAGAATTAGGTAGGCACGATGCTTTGCTAGAAGCCAATCATGTCTTGTAAATCGGTAAGAATATGGTACCGGGTACCCACGTATTCGGATATTCCGATGACCGGATTTACTGCCAATATATCCAAGGATCTCATGGGTCGCTTCCCGAAGATTCACCGATGACGTATGACTCGAACATAATTAATCTGGGATTAATTAAAAGAGAGAGAAAATTAATCTAGGATTAATTACGGAGAATTTTATCTGGGATAAAATTCAATTAATAGAGAGAGAATGATTAATTTGGAATTAATCGATAAAATAATATATTCGATATATTAAATGAAATTAGATTTCGACGCGGAATTAAAATTAGATTTTAATTCGGGCAAACGAATTAATTTAGAATTAATTCGCGAGCGAAATGAATAGTAATTTTACTAGGCATAATTATTTAATTAAATTTGATTTAATTACGTCGCAATGGAAAATTCATTAATTCGGAATTAGCGAACCCGAGCCCGGGATGTGTTGCGGGCCCACTCGGATTTTGAATCAAGTGGGGCCCACAAGTCACATCACAAGTCACCTCACTTGTCACTTTATTTACTTTTGGTGATGGAAGTTGGTGAAGATTTATTTTGGTAACTTCTAAGACACTTTTTGTCATTTGGAATGACATTTACCAAACATGGTTTTGGTAAAAGGGAATTTTTTTTTTTAGAAAATCAATAACAATTACACAACACTAAAAATAAACTCTCTATTCCAATCTTTTCTCTCAAAAACCGAGAGTTGCCTCTCTCCCTATCTTCTATTGGCTTGGCCGAGAGTCACACAATGATAAGGGGAAATTTTTGTTGGAAAAATTTTCCATTGCTAGCACATTAAAGGAGTTATACAAAGGTAATAGGGAAACAATCTCATGAGTTTGGAATTCATTCAACAAGCTTGGAAGCTCAACATACATCAAAAGAAAGCTTGGAGCAACTTCCATGGAGGTAAAGTTTTGAACTTCTCTTCAACATCCAACCGAGCATTGTAAGTATTTTCCGCTATCTTCTTTGCGTATTCACACATTTCATATGCTTAATTGATCTTGGTTTGACCTAGAAAACTCAACAATGGTATCAGAGCCATAATTGAGCATAAAATTTAATTTAGGGTTCTTATACTTTAATTTGGGATTTTGTGATTTGAGCATGATTTCTTCAAATTGATGATTTGGTTGAGGTTGGATGATGTTAAATTGGATTTGTACATTGTTGGAATTGTGAAAAATTGATAGGATTAATTTTCCCCAATTTGTATGCCTTGGCCGAATGTGATACCCTAGGATAGCTCTTGGTGATTTTGAATTTTAGACAATTGGATGTGTTTAAAATGCATGGGATATATTAGTTTGTGATTTAATTGGATTGAAATCAAAATTGATATAAAAAGTCCCTAATTACCGTGAGCCTTGTAAGCATGTTGGGATTGATTTTGCTTCAATTTGTGTTGGACATAAGTTGATTATTTAAAGCATGATTAATTATTGTAATTGGTGTTTTGGAAATATTAATTTAACTAATTAATTATGGCTATACACTTTAGTTAATTGAATTGTGATATTGAGAATATTGGAATTTAATTAATAAGGCTTAATTTGGAATTGGGCTATTAATATTGTATTTGGGCTTAATGGGCTTGGTTGGGCCAAGTTTGGTTTAGGATAATTGGTTGGATCCAATTGGGCCTAAAACCATTTCCATAAAGTCCAAATATGATAATGGGCCTTTAAAATTTAATTGGGCCTAATGGGCCAAAATTAATTTTGTGGCAAAGGGTGATTCCTTATTGGGCTTTGGTTGCCAAAGTCCATGCCTTATGAATTAATTAAAAGCCCATTGGACTTTAATTAAATTGACATTTGATGTTAATTGGGCTTTGAGACTCATTATGATTAGATTTAGAATCTAAGTCGTAAAGGCACATTAAAAAATGTAATTATTTAATTTGGAATTAAATAAAGAATTAGTATTGAATACAAATTAAATTGGATTTAATATTGTAGTTTGATATAATTCAAGAATCCGTACTTTGAGTACTTATTCTTAAAACGAGTTGGACTCGCGCAAATCAAATCGTTGTTTGAATATTGGATGTTCATTAATCAAAGATTAATTAATTGGATTAGATTGATTAATAGCATGCTTTGTGTGAATACATGGATGTGATGTATGAATAATGTATATCAGATGGATATTTGATGGGTGAGGGCAATTTTGGAAATTGTTGTAATAAATTTAGAATTTATTAAATTGGACCTGCGTGTCCAGCCTATTACCTTTTGACTCTTTGTATTTCTCTTCTCACCTATTCCCCTCAATGTAAATGAGGTTTCTTTAGAAGTATTATGTAATTGGGTAGAAGTATGAATAGTGCTAGCGGGAGAGAGGAAATGGAGAGATTTGTTCTAGGAACAATTTGTGAGATATCCATCCACATATCATTATTAATTTATTTATCGCGCCTTATTATGCTTTTAGAATGCATGTTTAAGGGTGTATGATGAGACCTAATCAAAGATAATTAATTGGTTGCCAATTACGCGAAAAACCCTCAACAAATATTAAGCGTTTTCCTTCCATTGAATGATTCATTCTCAAGATCCAAGATTGACACTGGTTTGTTGGCCAAAGTCAAGACCTTTGTCCATCGCGGATGTGTTTGAATCATGAAGGCTTTTTTCCATATCGCATGTCTTGTCCAAGTTGTGATTTGTTGGCCAAAGTCAAAATCACTTCTTGTCCATCAACATCGATTACGAAGCTTTCCAAAGTCAATGAGTCCCGCTTAACTGGAACCATTAAGCTTGTTGTGCCAAAGCCAAGGCTTAGTTGATTCAGAGGAAAAAGGTTAGGGAATATATTGGATATATTGATATATATTGGATATATGTTTCGGACTTGGATGTCCACCTACTGGATCTAGGAATTGGATGAGATCCAATTGATCTTAGAGATCTACCTAGTTAAGTTTCATACAACTTGTTGGCCAAAGTCAAGGTTGTGTGTTATTTAACGGGATCCTAGCCCACTAGGAAACTAGGTTTCCCGAGTACTCGACAGCGGGTTAGAGGCTCGCCGAAAAATAGTGGGAGGCAAGTATTAAATTTTCAATTTCGTTTAGATACTTGCCAATACACGCTCATTTCATTTTTCATCATTGTTTATTAAACATATTAGTTGGACTAATATTTAATTGTTGTTTTAAATTAAACAGTTGGACTGTATTCAAACTACTTCATTTATAGTTGATTATATAATTGGATTATAGTAATGAATATATTTGAATTTAATCAATCAAATAGTAGTTGATTATATAGTTAGACTATAGTAATCATTATATTTGATTGTACCCGAAATCGTTGATTGGATAGTTGGACTATTGAAATCAAGATAACTGAAAGATTAGCGTTTATAACATAATCCTGGGAGAAAAATGTCTTTAAACGGCTCTAATTTTCAGATTGGGAATAAAACCTCAGGATAGTCCTGGGAACTGAGAAGTTATTCTATTTGATAGAGAAACATCTCGGGCCTAAGCCCAGAGTTGAGCAAATAGTGGAGCATGAGTTTTAGAAGACTCATGGTGATGATAACTTTAGTGCTCAATCTTTTATGCTTGATGCAATGACACTTTAATTTTGTCGTCAAAACTAAGGATTAGATCATTATACCATGATGTTGAAATTAAAGGATCTTCATAGATCTATTCTTAGATCTTAGAAGTACAAATTGCAAAAGAATCTCTTTCGCTCGCGTATGTAAGAGGGTACATCTGTCGAGCACTAGGTGTCGCAGATGATTGCTGACATCGATCAGCTAGGTTAGCTGGGCATTACCTACGTGGCCGAGACTACCAAAGATTTGATCTTATAGTCTCTACCCGAAAGCTGGGGCAAGTTCATTATGAACCAAAAGTAAACTCTTGGAGAGTTGATGGCTATGCTCAAGGAGGCAGAGCCAGATCTTCTAAAAGGGGCAAAGGCAAAATCATCACAATCTTCTGGGAAGACAAAGGACATATCCCAAGATGTCTGCCTAAACTGTGGCAAACGAGGTCACTGGAAGCGTGACTGTCGTATGGACAAGGCAGACATGAAGGAAGTGAAAGCGGGGCAAGGCTCCGGCTTCAAGTATGTTTGTCATAAACATGTTCACTATTAGTTTCAAAATTGGATTTTTGATACTAGATGTGGTACATAAATATGTACTGATGTGCAGAATCTGCTGATTAGCAGGATACTGACTTTAGTTGAGATCGACCTGCGAGTCGGAAATGGGACGAGAGTCGCTGTTTTAACCGTAGAAACCTAAGTTTAGGAACTACCTTTTGGGAATGTACTTAAATTAGGAAACTGTTATAATGTACCTAGTTTGACTAGAAATATTATCTCTATATCTAAGTTTAATCTGTTGCGGGTATACCTTTATATTCTAGAACACTAAGTGTTTTATTTTATAAAGATGATATTGAGATAAACACATTAGATGTGAATAACAGTATTTATATTTTGAATATAAATGAATCTCAAACATATAACATGACAAACAAATATGAGTCGCTCTAAGCTACCATGTATAACTCTTTGTTGGACATAGTAAGGTTAATTATGAGTCGCTCTAAGCTACCATTTTTCTTCAGGAGATACGCATTAAACAGTGCAATGCTTATTTTGAATAAGGTTCCATAAAAATCTGTTAGACAGACTTCATATTAGATATGAACAGGAAAGAAATTGGGTTTCTCATTCCTGAAGATTTCAGTATGCTGGGCATATGTTTGGATGATACCAAACTAAAACCCAAATCGGATAAGTGCCTAATTTGTAGGTTATCCTAGGGAAACCAAAGTATAGTACTTATACAACTCACAAGAGAACAATGTAATTGTTGCTCTCCATGTGGTTTTCCTAAGAGGAATACACATATGAAGTGGTAAGTGGGAGGAAAGTAAAACTCGATGAAAATCAGAGTAATACTGTTCTAGACATCGATTCCTTAATGGAACAAAAACAGTTCATCAGGGATGAAACTGTACCACAATCTTCGAATACACAAGAAACGCGTAAGTCGGAGAGAGTCAGAAAACAACCTGGGTGTTATGGGTTTCTGATCTCACCTCATGCAGATGTCAATCTTATTGAGGAACACGAACTGGCTATGTATGAGGAAGTGATACAAGGTATCGACTCCCTATTATGGGAAAGTGTCATGATGTCTGAAATGGATTCCATGTATACCAACCAAGTTTGGACACTGGTTTTTGTACCGGAAGGCATTGTGCCTATTGGTACTATATGAGTCTTCAAGGAAGACATACATGGATGACAACATATAAATGTACACAGCTAGGCTTGTACAGAAAAGGTATCGTCATCATCATAGTATTGATTACGACGAAAAATTTTATCTGTTGCCATGATTAAATCAATTTGGATAATGCTTGCTAATGCTGCATGTTTCATTTATGAAATATGACAGCTGAACGTTAAAAATGCTTTCCTTAAAAGGAAACCTTTTGGAGGATGTTTACAACATCCTGACGGTTTTGTCGTACCAAAACATGCAAACAAGGTTTGCAAGTTAAATCGATCCATTTATGGATTGAAGCAAGCATTGAATTCTTGGAATCATCATTTTGATGTAAGCATAATGGTATATGATTTGATTCAAAACGAAGATAATTCTTGTGTATATAAGGAGGTTAGTGGGAGCGCACTAACAATGATTGTCCTATATAATGATGATATGTCATTTCTTAGAAATGACATTCCCATAATACAATCGGTGAAAGCTTGGCTTTCATGAAAATTCTCTGTAGATTACTTGGGAGAGACAACCTTTATTCTAGGAAGAAGGATCTACTGGGATAGATCTACAAGTTGTTGGCACTCTCCGAGAAATCGTACATTGAAATATATGCACGCAACCTGGTGTCTCATATGCTTTGAGCATATGGAGTCACAATCAGGCCAATCCAGGTGATGGTCACTGGATTGATGTTAAGAACATTCTTAAGTATCTTAGATGAACTAAGGATGCTTTCTTAAGCTATGGAGGAGGAGAACTTGAAGTGACTGGGTTCACCATTGCAAGTTTCCAAACCGATAATAGCGACTGTAAGTCGTAATAAGGGTACTATATAGTTTGAATAACGAAACAGTGTGCTGAAAATCTTCCAAGCAAGATATTGTTGCCGAATAAACAACAAAAGTGGAATATTGTTGCAGCTGAGGCAGCAATAGAAGCACTTTGGATCTATATAATCCTAATTGGATTAGGAGTAGTTCTGTTAGCAGCTGAGCTAGGCTACAGCACAGGCTAAAGAATTAATGGTCTCATCAACGATCCAAGTATATACTTCAATTATTTCATCTGATTCGTCGGATCATACATCGTGGCGATGTGATGATCGAATAAATCGCATCAGATGATAACCTTGCAAATCCGCTGACGAAAGCTGTTTTTCAGCAGAAGTTTGAGCGACCCGTACATAGTTCAAGTGTAAGACACTTGAGTGATTGGTTATAGGCCAAGTGGGAGATTGTTGGACAATTATGACCCATAACACCACTATTTGTACAGAATATTGTGTTGTTGTACAAATTAACTATGTGACAAAGGAAATTGCTCTTTTATCATTTGTAATTGGATTACCGGGATATATAAATGATAAAAGTCCATATGATTAGTACCAGATTAATAAGATATGAGACAGTATTAATCCACTAAGGTTTAATCATTAAAATATCCCTAGTCGTAGTATTATCGAGATTTGACATCGATAATGCGGAATAGACTAGTATTGCACTTGTGCGCGTTGTGGGAGCATAACGGCATAATTCTCATATATTTGGGTATTGGATACTCATGCAAGTGTAATAGGAGGTTGGTTTACCGATGGTACGGAAACAGCTTCGCTCTGGATAGACCCCTCGGAATTCAATTGGTAGTATGACTATGTGTCTATGGAAGTCCGAATCAGGGTAGGTGTATTTGGTCTTAACCTGAGACTTGCATCTCTAATACTTGCGACTATCAATATACTTTGGTTTTGGTCGTCCATGGCTTTAACAGGTTCTATGTACGCCTCTTCTGGATATATTGAGAATCGTAGTGTATTGGGTGTGATGTCAAGATAGAAGTATCACTTCAGTCATATGAAGATGATGATCACGTAGGATACGGAACTGGTGCTCTTTTATCACTCTTATGTACTGCAGTCATCGGGATAATATGACTAGGTCATGTTTATCCGATTATAGAAACTAGTTACCAGAGATCCGATATGTGCTTCGTACAGGGCAGACACAATTCCAGCCCCAGGCCCAGCATGTGACATCCGATACTGGATCGTAATACACAATACTACGTACACTACGCCTGACACAGATGACATATTCCCTAAAATAATATTTCTGGAGAATTGGGTAGGCACGGTGCTTTGCTAGAAGCCAACCATGTCTTGTAAATCGGTAAGAACGTGGTACCAGGTACGCACGTATTCGGATATTCCGATGACCGGATTTACTGCCAACATATCCAGGGATCTCATGGGTCGCTTCCCGAAGATTCACCGATGACGTATGACTCGAACATAATTAATCTGGGATTAATTACAAGAGAGAGAAAATTAATCTAGGATTAATTACGGAGAATTTTATCTGGGATAAAATTCAATTAATATAGAGAGAACGATTAATTTGGAATTAATCGATAAAATAATATATTCGATATATTAAATGAAATTAGATTTCGACGCGGAATTAAAATTAGATTTTAATTCGGGCAAACGAATTAATTTAGAATTAATTCACGAGCGACATGAATAGTAATTTTGTTAGGCATAATTATATAATTAAATTTGATTTATTTACGTCGCAACGGAAAATTCGTTAATTCAGAATTAGCGAACCCGAGCCCGAGATGTGTTGCGGGCCCACTCGGATTTTGAATCAAGTGGGGCCCACAAGTCACATCACAAGTCACCTCACTTGTCACTTTATTTACTTTTGGTGATGGAAGTTGGTGAAGATTTATTTTGGTAACTTGTAAGACACCTTTTATCATTTGGAATGACATTTACCAAACATGGTTTTGGTAAAAGGGAATTATTTTTTTGGAAAATCAATAACAATTACACAACACCAAAAATCAAATCTCTCTTCCTCTCTTTTCTCTCAAAAACTGAGAGTTGCCTCTCTCCCTCTCTTCTCTTGGCTTGGCCGAGAGTCACACAATGATAAGTGGAAATTTTTGTTGCAAAAATTTTCCATTGCTAGCACATTAAAAGAGTTATACAAAGGTGATAGGGAAACAATCTCATGAGTTTGGAATTCAATCAACAAGCTTGGAAGCTCAACATACATCAAAAGAAAGCTTGGAGCAACGTCCATGGAGGCAAAGTTTTGAACTTCTTTTCAACATCCAACCGAGCATTGTAAGTATTTTCCGCTATCTTCTTTGCGTATTCACACATTTCATATGCTTAATTGATCTTGGTTTGACCTAGAAAACCCAACACTTGTACATTTATAGAGGTCTCATTCGAAGACATGTGATTTGTTATGTGTCCTTTGAGAAAAACACAAATAGAAATGATATGTCTCTTAAAATGAAATGATATAATCTCTTAAAGTGAAATGACATAACTCTTTAACTTGAAAGAGTTTTTGGAGGGTTATAACCCTTAAAGGATTGCATCCTTTAACATAAAGGTACATTTGTAAAGGAAATCCTCCATGTATATAAATAAGGCCATTTATGTCTTCATTTATAATTAACTCACTTAATTGCATTCAAATTTAGGCATATTAGAGAGATAAATGTCTACATATTATAGAGAGTTTCCATTATTTTTCCAAGTTCATGTTCTCGATCAAAAGAAGTGCCCCTTAATCAAGAAGCTGTTGATGAACAATCAATGAATGCAATTATTTTATTGAAAATAAAAACTTATAAATGAAATACAAATCAAACCGGAAACTTAAAAACAAATGATCAAAATCAACAACAAAAACTTACAGTGCAAGTAAACAAACAAAAAAAAAAACAACAAACTGAATTTGTAGATTGAGGCTAGCACAGAAGGCTATGTCCTATAGCATAAATTTTCCCCTATTCTTGTGCTTGTAGTTCTTTGGACGTCTGCCACCAGGATTCGACAATCTGATAATCGAAGATTCTGCACTGAAAATCCGATCCCTGGCGAACTTACTTGGTGTTTGTTTTCAAGATCAAATGAATTTATTTGTATGGAAGATTACTTTCTGTTCAGAACATCTGTGTATCATCTGTGTGACAACTGCTCTGTATATATAGGAAGAATTCAAAACATTTTTCCAATTTCTCAGAAGGGTTGTGTTGATCAAACACAACCTTCTGATTCAAATCCAAAAATTTAAATTAGGAAAAAATGTTTTTAAAATAAGTGAGGTATTTAATGAATTCCAAGGAGCCCCAAGGCCCATCTTTGATTTAATTAAATAAATATTAATTAAATCTAATATCAAACTAGCCATCCATCAAGCCCAAGCCTAAACCAACTTGTTTTTTCCAATTTAATATAAGTGTTTAGAAAACACTTATAAACCTTTATCTTCCATATACATTTTAGATGTGGGACTACTCCCACTATTTCTATACAAACTCTTACAGAAGCAACCAAGAATCCTGAGAGAACGTTAGCCACAAGAGATATGTGGTGCTTCGATGCTGAGTTAATAAGTTCTTAAGGATAAAGATTTATTGGCTTGGTTTAAGTTTTTCATCTTTTACAGTATTTTCCAGGTTTTTTCCAAGTCTTCATGTTTATATTTAATTCATGGTTGGCATGTTTGATAGTTAATAATTTGATTAAATAATACATGTTAAAAAATAATAAATAACCCATACTGTCCTCTAACACATACAGGTTTTTTAATGTTTTTCTTTCGCCTAGATGTTATGGCTATATTATTGCCGGCATATAGTTCAAGCTATGAATTCTGAATATCATTTTTTTTTTTATTGTGCTTGTAAAAAATTAGGATCATCTCTTAATCTTAGATTCTTATGAGCTTTTAAAATTTATATACCACTATATTAATGATTGCGTATCGTTGAAGTTGTATTATTTAATATTCTTATTTATACTCTATAACCATCAATTACACTCATTTATTTTTTGCTCGGGAAAAGCTTGGACCATGAAGAAGTATTTTCTTAGTTTTATAATGCATTCTTGTAATTATATGGTTCAAAGTTCATATATTTATGTAATACATACATTTAGGGAATTAAATAAATGAATACAACTCATTGAAGTCTTCTTTGTCTTTGTCAAAGTTTCATTTTTAATTTCGTCCATTAATATTTTTTCTTTGGGAAGGTGCATGAATTGCTCTTTCCTTATTGTTTCTCCATCATAAATAATGGCAATAAGTTATTTTTGTAAAACACACATCTTTTTGTATCATTTTTTGTTATTTAATAATTGAAAAAAAAAAACAATATTCTATTGATCATGAAAGTCCTCATGCCAAAAATTTATCTTGTAATATTTTTAATTAGACCGCACAGGCAAACACCATGTTAGGCAGCGAATGGCAACTTCAGGCTTTTATTTTAAAAAAATTAATGTAGATGGGCAATAGCTATTACTAAATTAAAATAATAAGAACATATTACAAACAATTAATATTATTGATAAAATTTTGTTTGTTGTGGTCCAGAATTGAATTCAACAAGCACTCAATAGTGGTTAAATCTATCTTTAAAATATGTAAGAACATAAATACAATATTTATCAATATTTTCCCCAAATATTTTATCGAGTTCACTTTCAAACATATTAATAAAAAATTTGTCTCACATGTGTTTGAGCCTTAAGAAAGATAAGTGATAAAAAATATATTTAAATTTATTCACTTACTTATTTTAATATAATTTTATATATGTAGAACAGAGCTAGTTAATAACATATCAACCGTTATGATATAGTAACATTCGGATATACGAAATAGTACAATCAAAAAAATTGCACTAGATCTTTATCAGAAGAGTGCATTCTGAGATGAAATTAATGGTCTCAACAAGTAATGACCAAAAAAAGTTCCATGGTTATACAATCTTTCCCTCTGGAATTGAAGGATTCATGAAAGATTTCAGCAATTTGTTGTTCTTTAGTGTCTTTGTGCCTCAAAGCAGGCTCAAAAACAGAAGTTTCTTGATTCTTTTTCACACCAAGAGAAGAGTCAGCTTCAGTCTTAATGAGTCATGCAACAAATGATGCTTCTATTTCAGTGCCCAAACAAAGACAGGCAAGGCAATCAAATACTTCAGAGGATTTTTTTTTTTTGGTTTTAGGCACATATTTGTTCCAGTCACGCAACCCAACGGTTTAAACTTGGGACCTTGTCTTCAAGGTCTTAGATTCAAGCCCTGGAGAACACCCTTATAACAGTTTCGGACAGCACCGGTTTACCCACACGTCCATACCGAGGTCCAATGACCTCGATATGAATGACGTGAGGTTTCCTGATATTCCCAAAAAAAAAAATGTTTATGTTTACCCAATACCCAACGGGTACTCAGTTCTCGTCACTACAACAAAATTGACTTTTAGTGGCGAAATTTTTCGTCACTAAAACTATTAGACTGAAGATCATTTTTAGTGACACTAAAAGTACAGTTTTTTTTTTTTAAAATGGAATAAAATAAAATAAATCCTAAATTTTTAATATACCATATGATATTTTATATTGTAAAATTTTACAATACATAAATTTTGATATATTAATTTAATGATCATATACATTAATATACGCAAATATAATATTTGTATTTATAAGCAAAAAATATATATATTGTTATACTATCAAAACATACAAATGATCAACAAATTACAATTCAAAAAAAAAAATTATTGTTGATTCCGTCTTAGTTCTATGTTTACATTTTATATCCAAACTTTAAAATTGATGAGTCTCTTTAACAGTTTGTGATGGCATGAACCGACGGCTGTTGCTCCGCACAAGCTGCAATATCAACACCAGATTTAAAAATCAAATGACTATTGAACCAAAGTTTATACTAATAAGTAACAACATATGATATAAAATATAATTTAATTGAAGGGAATGAAAAATGAGTGAAGAAAATGACAGAGTGGAAATATATATTTCCTCACTTTATCATTTATTATTATTAATCAGAACTAGCCATGAATTGCATGAGTTGATTCTATATACCCAATACACAAGCATCGTTTCTAATTTCCCACATTTATAGAGGATTTGTGCACTAGAATTCCAGTTTTAACCACAGAAGAAATGAAATTACTTAAGAAAAATAGAATACAAGAGACATACTTCTAGCTCATAGATGATGGCTGCAGTGCGCCAACCATATATGCAGAAAGCAATTTTACTTAATCCACTTTCTACCAAAAGATTTACACACTCAAAAAAAACCCATCAATCAAAAACAAAAAGCTGCATCTAAAAGGACATGAAAATCACCAAAAAGCTACAGAAGTGAAATAGGGACAAAGAGAGAACTAACCACCAGCAAAAGAACTAAACAAAATATTTAAAACAGAAGAGATGACAGGAAGTCTTATTACTGCATTAGAAAAAAACAGAAACAACTGTCAAACGAGTAATCAATTTCATGATAAATAATGAAAATGGTGGTAGACTAAAGAAAAAGAGCTTTCTTAGAGGTATAATATGAATTTAAGACATAAAAGTTCCAAAAGAATGCATAATATCATATAGAATCACTAGCGGACAACGTAAAGGAAGGCTAGGAAGCTGAGGATGCTAACTTTGGCTATGCAATGATCCAAACTTTGAAAGTAACAGATGAATATTTCTTATAAGATGAGGAAAAAATAACCAATGAGATAAAACACAGCAGTTCAGAAGCAAAATCATATCACTTGAGATACTCTATGTTGTGTGTACAAACTCAACCAACTGAAGTAGTGTCAAATACCTGGCAGTCTATAGCAAAATATTCCAAATTCATCTGCATATTATCAACAAAATGATAAACAAAATCAACATGTAATTATGTTCCAAACCAAAAATGGAAGAAGAGAAAAGGAAGGGAGCTTATTGGAAAATTATAATTGCTTATGCACAATAATCAATCCAAAGATTCAAATAATTTTGCAAAGCAAGAAAAATAACCTCTCTTAGAGCACCCATGCGAGGTATAACAGTTAAATCCTTCTTGATGTGAGTCACATACTTCTTGTACAGAGGTGATTTTCCAGACATATCTGACAAAGAACATGATAACGCTGCCAAAACCAAAAACAAAGACATAAATAAATACAAATTCTAATTGTCTCCAAAAAAGGAAAAAATGCAACCACTTTGTGCAAAATATATATATAACATAAATCATGTGGCATCACTGACCTCTCACCAGGGGCCCATGAAACTGCTCTAATAGAAAGTGTATCTACACTGAAATAGAGCAAAGGCCTTGAATCTGCAGATCAACAAGTGAAAGATGTAGGGAAATTATTTAAAGTGCTTCGAAGATCAGAGAATTTGCATAGTGGAGAAAAGACTAATATGAAATGCAAAGTGACATATAATCTTTTTACCTTTAGATGAACCACTTGCAACGAATTTCCACAAATTGTGTCAGTTTTTGTCAGCCAAGGCAGAATGATATGCTGTTAACTATAACTAGAGGCAGCTATTTATATTATGCCAACAGAGTGAGTGCGTGTAACTGAATCTGCAAATCAGAAATACAAGTGGGGGCCAAAAGAGAGACATGGAAGATAAGTGGAGGTCCCATCACTAATCATTTAATGCTGATTATCCTCTTCTGGTAGTCTGATACTATCAACATGGTGATTCACAAGCAAGTTAACTAAAAAACAGGAGAACAAGGGATGGCCAAATTGATTTTAACAAAAGTTGGTTTGGATCCTGCAACCCAATATTACTACATTTGTTTCTGCTTTTCAGGTAGACATCCACTGGTCACCAAAAGTGGGCAACCTGCAAATGTATAATCTAAAAATTGAAATTCAACTGCTTACATCAACACAAAGCAAGTACATTTTAAAGTATAATAATGTAGACAGATACTACAACTCAACAAAGTTCATCACATAGTTATAATGCAAGCCTAAAAATTAGCTGAAGAAGAAATTGTAATGTAATGATTATACTTGTAGATTCCAATAATATTTTCTAGGTCTCACATTTGCTTCATCTTCAGCTTCTTTAGCTGCAGATGCAAGTTCCTTAATTGCCACAGTCAAGGGATCCAAAGAGATGCTCTAATCCAACAAGTCGCTCAAGAAATCTTTATTCTCCTATCCAATTCAGGAGGAATAAGGTCTATAATTTTTGGTTCGTAACACCTCAAAAGCACAACAGCATTACTAGATTTAGACAAAATTTTATTACATGTTAAAGAAGTATCCCATACAAATTTATTCTTAATTTGAGGCCTTTTCTTGTATTAGCTCATTTCCATTTTAATTTAAAAGAAATCCTAGCATGTCTAAAATCATCAATATGTAAAGTAATACCTCTTGATTGATGTCAATTCCAATCTCGTCAAGAACTTGGTTCACAAGTTCATCTATTTCTTCCTATTCCTCATCACCTTCCAAAGCATCATCAATTGCATCGCCCATGACCTCAGTCGACATTTCCATATTCTCGTTCTGCCTCTCAAATTCTTGCATAATCTTCTGCAGCGATGGGGAAAAACCCTAAAAACATAGATAAGGGGAAAATGACATTTCTGAATCGAAACCCAGAACACCCAAATTGAGGCAATAGAAATAGAAGCATACCTGAAAGATGAAAAAGCTGATGAGAGCTGAGAGCTGCAGAGTTGAGAGATGAATAATGGAAAAAGCAAAGCACAACAGAAATTGAAGAGCTGAAGAGCTGATCGATCAAATTTGCTATTAATTTGCTGTGAGTTGAGAGTTGAAGAACTGAGACCTGCAGCGCCTATGAGATGAAGATGAAGATTTTGATCATGAGTGTGGGGTTTTTTCAGAAAAAAAGATGGGTTAATTTTTTTGAGTGTAAAACAAACGAAGAAAAAGAAATTTTGCGTGGGAAAATGAAAATTTCCCACTGACTAATTTAGTATTTCGCCATAAAAACGGCCGTTTTTTATTATTTTGAGTGGCAAAATGATTTCGCCACAAAAAATTGTGATTTTTAGTAAAAATATTTCGCCACTAAAAATATAATTTCTTGTAGTGTTCATGTCCCAAGGCATAGGTATTACTTCGGAATCGCTTGGGAATTAATTTCCAATACCTGAAATTCTCAGTTCCCGAATGTAAAAACTCACGAACCTAAAGTTGCCCCCTATGATATAAATATCCCTTTCAATATTTTTATTACTGCCATCATCAATAAATTTTTATTTATAATATATTTAAACAAATCGTTCTTATATATAATTCATCTCTTTTAGTATCTATTTGTCATATCATAAAAATTTTAATCTCTTTCTTTTTCTCTTTATATTTTTTTGTTAAGAAAAAAATTTTGATAGAGAGCCATTTTTGTTACTAATAAATGCTAATTAAGATATTATAGTACTTTAAATTTGTACGCAAAATCACTTTAAATCTCTAATTTCTAATCAATTTTAATGCTATTACTCCCGGTTCACTATCATTATTCTTTGATTTATTATTATTATTTTTTAAATATTTATATCAAGCTTTTTTGGACTAAATTTCTGGATCCATCCCTAGAGATGATCACTGTTGTTTAAGCCAAGCACTCCATGTTCATGCACAATATAATTGACGTAACCTTCTGAACTCTTTTTGTTACATTTCGAGGGGGAAAAATGATTTAATCTTAGATTCAAGACGATCCCATTGAGTACATTACATGCACTATGTAATCTTTTTGAATTAATTTTGTGCGCACATTGGTAGCTTGCCTCGTTTTATACGTGTGCGTATTTCGATCAAAATCCAATTTGATTTTCCATGTGAGTTCATTGTTTGATGATCATCATTGCTATTTAAAGCCATTGAATAATGACACTCGATCCAAAATATAAAATGAAAAATTATTGATGGTGGGTTTTTTTGAACACTATTACCTTAAGCAAGGTCGAGATATCGAGAAATGATAGACGAGAGGTTGTACTTGACCAATAATAGATAACAAAGGTCTAAGGGTCCAGAATGAAATGGGGTTTGGAAGGAAGAGACGACCACATGGTATTGAGAAATTCTCCCAAGGGCTGAACGTGTTGAAGATAAAGTAAGAAGTGATACCAACCTGACCACATGAAAAGAGAGATTTAGGATTCTCTGAGAGTTTGTAGGACCCAACTTGATGAGGTCCTTACGTATGAACCCGACTGTAGGAGCGAAGCGGGGTTTACCGCTATGCCTATGATGTTTGGCGACCACGCCACTGTTGGGCTCGCATCCCGTAGAGAGTACGGATTAGCCCGTGGGGGACTAAATCAGAGAATGAAGGAGTCGCCACCCAGTATGAACTGGGAAAGATTTAAAGCCGCACTCACCCCTCGCAAGGGAAGACCTCAAACCATTTGGTTCGGAATGGTCCCTTACTTATGCCAATATAATGTACGGGTTCACACAATGGTATAGTCAAGTCTTAATGCAATTCATGCATAAAAGCGAATAAAAATGTAATAACATACTGATGTGATCCAGAATGATCTCTGTTTGTTGGGCCAAGTTAACTTAAAGTTGTGGCTGATTGCATGGCTTGATCAAATTGGTGTATTTGGGCCATTTTGGTGGATTTGGAAGATTCCTTGGGTTATGGAGTTTGTCCCATGCATGAGACATTATGTGAAGGCTTTATTATGTCTAAAGCAGTATTGGAATGGGTCTAGGACGTGCATGTGCTGCCTTGATTGATTTTGGGCTTTATTTCCGAATGGTGTATTAGCAGTGGCGGGATTTACGCAGTCTTCGTATTTTGGACGTAACTTTCTCGTCCGATGTCCGATTTTGGTGATTCAAGTTGCATTGAAAAGATAACTCATAGCTCTACAACTTTGAAGTTTTCATTAAAGTCCAGTTCGGATTCCTTCATGGACTAAATGAGGACGCAATATATCCCTATAGTTTTTATATTTTATATTTTTTTAAGTTATGTGTTGTTTAAGTGTTGGGCTGAACATTAATTAAATTAAAAAGCCTATGGACGAAATTTTCAAGTATTTTATTAGAGTTTTATTATATTTTGGTAGAATTAGGGTTGTGGCGCCTATTTAAAGGGGCATTATTCATTGTAATGGATAATTAACCAATAATATATCTTTTTACAAAACAAATTGACTTGTGTCATCTTGAGGGAGTGGATTCTTCCTTGGTTTTACGAAACAAAAGCTTATCAACGTGTGGCAAGCGTTGTGGCGCTGTATCGCTGTTCAGGATTCTCCAAAGAAATAAAGAAAGGTTTTTAAGGGCAATGTTCCTTAAGGGTTTGACTTGATCTTGGAAGGATTTTGTTCTTACAAAATCAAGATTCGCGGTTCTTGGGGCTTAGAACACGTGGAGAGGTTTGCTTGGCTTTGTTCCAGGTAGGTTTCTATCATTTGGTATCAGGAGCTCAGGGTTCCAAGATCAAGATTTTCTCTATCTTTATCATTTTATGAAGTTTTAATATTCCTTTTTTTTTCTCATGTTTTTGTTTTTTTTTGTCTCTTCTCATCTCAATTTTTTTTCTTATTTCCTTTGTGTTTTTCATGTTTATGATCGATTCTTGGATGTTATTATAATGATCTTTCATGGTAATAGCATATAGGATTCAGTTCTTAGAGTTTTTGAGTCAATTAAAGTCGAAATCATCTGTAATTTTGGATCAGTTCGATCAGAATTTTTCAGCCGCGCACTGATTTTCAAACTGCTGTAACTTTTGATCTCGAAAGAGTTACGGGACCCATAATATATCGATTTATAAGTACTCAAGGAGACGAATTCATTAGTCATTGGCCGTACTCAATCCGCTTAAGTTTCGAGTCTCAATATCCCTTTCAAAGTTACGAATTCTGTCCAGTTTCAGTTCAGTTTGTCTTCTTATTTTACTTTGGTTTATTTTTTTATTTTTTTTAGTCAGTTTCTTTGTGTTTGTTTTCATATTTTCTTGGTGATTCTTTGAGTCTTTCCTTATTCTTGGCGTCTTTCGAGTAAGGGTTGATTTATATAAATAATTTGATGGATAAAAGAGTATTTATCTTTCGCACGAGATGCTCTATCCATAGTAAAGTGTGTAGCATGATTATTAATAGAGGGAATCACACAAATTTAGCTAGCACTACCCTTGTGGAAAAATTGGGATTACCATCGATACCTCTTGATAGACCTTATAAGTGGATGAGTGATTTCAGAGAGTTTGAGGTTGCTAAGCAGGTTGTGGTAAATTTTGCTATTGGGAAGTATGTTGACCAAATAGTTTGTGACGTGGTTCCTATGTATCATAAGCATGTTTTATTGGGTAAGCCTTGGTATAAATTCAATAAAGTAGTTTATGATATGGATAGGAATATCTACAAATTTAGGTATGGTGAAAAGATTATCAAGCTTGCTCCTTTAACCCTACAAGAGGTCTATGAGGACGAGTTTTACATGCAGAGGAGTGAAGAAGAGTGGGCTAAAAAGAAAAGTGCGATTGCACTTGGAATGTTACTAGGAGAGCTTCCAGAGTTGATAGAGGAAAATACATTAGCAAAATATGAAGTAAAGCAGGGTACGAGCGTAGCCTTGAGTAATGAAATGAAACATGTTGATGTTTCAATAAATAAGAGTAAGGTGGTTGATGGTGTTGATGATAGTGATGATATTGATGTGAGCGATAACATTAGTGATCATGATTTGGTTGTTCATGATTCCAATGAGGTGCTTGATGTTACTGTTAAGGGTGACTATCATATGGAGCAATCTGATGTTGGTTGTGAGGACATGAGTTATGATGTGCAAAAAGTACATGTGGCTGAATATGTAGAGTGTCGTCAGATCGTGGATGAGAGTGTTGATTGTTTGAGAAAGCGACATGGGCATGTTGAGTTTGTTTTAAATGAGATTTCAAATGTGAATCCATGTGGGAATCTCTTTTCTGTTGCAAGTGGTGTTAAGAATGTGAGTAGCAATGGAGAGATTGAGAGTGGAAAAGTATTTCCAAAAAGTCATTCATTCGCCTTATTGACTTTTGCTCACCTTAACCATTTTTTCCATGTGATTTTCTTTTATTCCAGGATTCTCGTCCCATTGATCTTGTCATTTTTATCTATGACCCGGGTTCGGATTCGAGGTCGAATCCTTTTCAAGAGAGGGAGAATGATGTGATCCAGAATGAGCTCTGTTTGTTGGGCCAAATTAACTTGAAGTTGTGGCTGATTGCATGGCTTGGATCAAATTGGTGTATTTGGGCCATTTTGGTGGATTTGGAAGATTCCTTGGGTTATGGAGTTTGTCCATGCATGAGACATTATGTGAAGGCTTTATTATGTCTAAAGCAGTATTGGAATGGGTCTAGGACGTGCATGTGCTGCCTTGATTGATTTTGGGCTTTATTTCCGAATGGTGTATTAGCAGTGGCGGGATTTATGCAGTCTTCGTATTTTGGACGTAACTTTCTCGTCCGAAGTCCGATTTTGGTGATTCAAGTTGCATTGAAAAGATAACTCATAGCTCTACAACTTTGAAGTTTTCATTAAAGTCCAGTTCGGATTCCTTCATGGACTAAATGAGGACGCAATATATCCCTAGTTTTTATATTTTATATTTTTTTAAGTTATGTGTTGTTTAAGTGTTGGGCTGAACATTAATTAAATTAAAAAGCCTATGGACGAAATTTTCAAGTATTTTATTAGAGTTTTATTATATTTTGGTAGAATTAGGGTTGTGGCCTATTTAAAGGGGCATTATTCATTGTAATGGATAATTAACCAATAATATATCTTTTTACAAAACAAATTGACTTGTGTCATCTTGAGGGAGTGGATTCTTCCTTGGTTTTACGAACAAAAGCTTATCAACGTGTGGCAAGCGTTGTGGCGCTGTATCGCTGTTCAGGATTCTCCAAAGAAATAAAGAAAGGTTTTTAAGGGCAATGTTCCTTAAGGGTTTGACTTGATCTTGGAAGGATTTTGTTCTTACAAAATCAAGATTCGCGGTTCTTGGGGCTTAGAACACGTGGAGAGGTTTGCTTGGCTTTGTTCCAGGTAGGTTTCTATCACATACCCAACCAAAATAATCACAATAACTTAGTTCCAAAAGCATATTAAATTAAGAAATACGAGGTGTGATAACGAAAATTATAATAAACAATTCAAAAGCAAATGATTCATTAAGATAAATGGCAAACAAAAAAGGGGGTCAATCACGCATACATGAGTATTTCCCGAGTGGCACGTGGAGTTGTATCCCAAGTACAAACTGCACTACCGTCTATTCGAATTCGGCTACGAAATTTATGTCTGGGATTCCATCCGATATACCGCAAGAGATAATGACACACATAATCATCAATGCAACGTGAACGGACATAAAAAATAGGCACGAGATAATGTGACAATGCATAAACGTATAATCATCAACATGACCAAACATAAACAAAATAAAAGTGAAATAATAAAATAACAATAAAAGTGAATAAATAGATAAAAATAAACAACGAAAAGCCAAAGAAGAAATGTGGCCAAAGATTTGGCTATTTTTTGATGTAGGGCTTCACATACCCGGCTGTCAGCGCCCGGAACTATGAAAATAAATATGGTAATGGTGTCATCAGGTCTTACCTTTTAAGTTGCTTTCTCGAAAGTGCGTTAGGCCGTCGCCGGAAGGATCAAAGCTTGGTTTCATGGTTTGGTTCGATTTCTGGTTGCTGGTTTGCTGTTTCTGGTTGGTGGTTTGCTGTTTCTGGTTGCTGGTTCACTGTTTCAGCCTTCTGCTTCGTTGTTTCTGCCTTCTGGTTTGCTGTTTCTGCTCGCTATTTCGCTGTTTTTGCTCACTGGTTCGTTGTTTGCTGTTTCTTCACGCTATTTGCTGTTTCTTCCCATGTTGGTTGCTGTTTCACGACTTTCAGGTTTTTTTTTCTTTTGTCCTTTGTTTCTCCTCTCTATTTTTTGTTCTTCTTCTTTTTTTTTTCGGCGATTCTTTTTTTTTTCCTCCCCCCTCCTTTCGATGATTGTCCTTTTTTTTTATAGTTATGCCTCCTAGGGTTTTCTTATTCAAGTTGTCACGACTCTCCCTATGGCAACCTCTCTCCTCCATTTTGTGTCAAGATCTCTCTTGCCATATAAGGTGCTTCAAGGATTTATAAGGGAAACTCAAATCACTTAGATTAGGAAGTGAGAATCCATTCTAGTTTGGGTCTAGGATCTTACATATTTGGCAAGAAGGGGATTTCAAATCTTTGTTAAGTTTGGCAAGTGATTTGATGAGGGGATTTGGGCGTTCATGGGGTCATGGGCCACATGGATTGTATGGGCCCAGGCTAAGGCTTGAAGCAGAAGCTGACTGAGCGAATCCGAGGCTGGCTAGTGCGTTCGAATCCGATGAGGTGCTAATTTTGGAGGTTTTCCTTCCTTCCGGCATTCATTTTTCGCAACTTCCGTAACTTTTCAGGTAGTACCTCCATATGAGGCTTATCATTGGGCTCATGTAAAAATTCAGCATCTACAGTCGCCCCCACTTTGATGGGGCTTGTGCAGTGTGTGACAGTGAAAACCCTATCAAAGTCATGCATGTATTTTTTACTTATCTGATCCGTCCTTCTTCTCGAGGCTCTTTGCTCGTCCTCATTCCCGAGGTTGTTCTCCATTCTCAGAGTTCCTCTCTATTCCCGGAGTTCTTCATCCTCATTCTCGAGGTTGCTCCGTTCCTCTCCATTCTCGGAGTTTTTCTCCATTCTTGGAGTTGCTCGTCCTCATTCCCGAGGTTCCTCTCAATTCTTGGAGTTATTCTCATCGCTGCTTCTTCTCTTTCTTCTTCTTTTTGTTTTTACAAAGCCTGCGAACATAAAACAAAAATTGTGTGTATGCAACATGTGTGCATGTATGCATGGATGCATTCCTTAATCTAATGGGATTTATTTATCCTATTGGCTTGATGTCATCATTGGTTAGGCATTCCTTGCGCTAGAGGGTTCTCTTCACCCCTTTAGGAATCCTTTTGGCCTTTGGTGCCCTTTGCCTATAAAAATTTTTGGTGGCCCCCTTGGTCTGCTAACAGTTTCCTTCTGCCAATTCTCCTCCAGTGATTGCTCAGTTCTCTTTGGTCCCATGGCTCAAGATTCCGTTGTGTCCCTTATTCGCGTGGTGGTAGACTGGTCATCCCGAGACCTGGCCTAGCTTTCCGCTCTCCGCTACCTGCACCAGGTCAAGGTGGATTACGCCTTTTTGAAAGCGGCCTCATCCTTTTAAGATACTGAAAATCATGTCTTTCGATTCCCAGATTTCGAAAAATGCCCTATCCCTTAGGAGTTTGCTGCCATTCTCGGCTTGCATTTTTCTCCTACTACCCTTCCGGCGATACCGCGTTTCCAATTTCAATACCCTCGGGTCCTTTTACGTGTATCTTCCAGGATGGAGGTAGGGTCCCGTCCCTGGAGGGGTGTAGTCTTATTCTGTATCTTGGCCCAATACCTCTTAGTGGGTTGTGATAGTACGAGAGGCGACTATCCTTTATTGCACATCATCGAGGGAATCCGATGTGGTCATGATTCCTCCCCCATTATCTTGGCCGAGATGCTTCATGGTTTAGACAGGATAAAGCACCATCCTGCAAGCCGGTTTCTTGGGAGTCCATTTGTCTTGCAGGTTCGTCCTATCTTTTGCCTAAGCTGTCCTTTCGGATTTTCAACTTAGCGGATTGCTCTATCTTGCCTGAGTCGCCTTTTCAAGTTTTCAACTCAGCAAGCTAAAAAAATTTCTTTCTTTTTTTTCTTTTTTTTTCTTTTTTCAGATCTGGTTGCAAGAAAAGTTAAGGCTTATGGTTCCTCATCCGGCTCCTGTCTTTATTTCTTATAGCCCTCATCACCACATTGTTCGGGCCTTAATGAAGAAAATCTTTCCTTATGCGGAATGGCCTGAGTAGTTGATGCGCCTTACTACTGCAAAAATCACGTGGATGTGTCCTTGGTGGCGTCTTAGTCATGTCACCATGGATTTCCTTGGGCACTGTGTACCCCTTCCCGGCCTACACTCCAGCATATTCTATATTCCCGCCAGGGTTCCTCGACAATTTAGGAGTCTCCGTCACCCTGTCCTTGGACAGCGCAATTTCCAAAATGGGCCTCTGTCTCGCCGTCTCTTGGAACATTTCCAGACCAAGTGGTCTTAACGCCGAACGTGGCCCGTCGCCGCGCTGGGGCCTCCCAACGCTCCTTTTCCTAGATCTCCTGACTTTGGTCCAGCATCTAAGAAACAAAAGACGTGATTTATGATTACTTGACCCTAATCTTTCCCAGTTAGCTGGGATTTATGCAATCTATGAACATCTTGAACATTTATTTCAATAAAGGCGTTTGCATTACTTCTTAGTACATATGTAGGAAATAATGACCTGCATTGCAAGGATACCTCTATCGCTAACTGTTCCTCACGGATTTTACAATTAACCATTTTTCTTGCTCACTCATGCTCTATATTTTGCTTGGGCTCTCCTTTGCGGATTTTCAACCCAACGAGCCTTTCTCTCTTTTTTTTTTTTTGCAAAGTATTATTTCAGCATGTCCACGTTGATGGGCTCGGTGAACTCGTTCCCTTCCAAATCTGACAGTCTCACTGCCCCATTCCCCATCACCTTCTTGACTAGGTAAGGCCCTTCCCAATTGGGCCTGAACTTTCCCCTTGGGTCCATTATCAGTGGCTTCGACTGATTGAGCACTAAATCACCTTCTCTGATCTTGGTGGGACGCACCTTCTTGTTGAACGCCTTGGCCAAACTTTTCTGGTATAGCTGCGTGTGGTGCAAGGCCTTTATCATTTTCTCATCCAGTAATGCTAGTTGTTCGAACCTCTGTGAGACCCATTCCTACTCAGGCAATCATGCCTCTGCTAGTACCCGCATTGACTGTATCTCTATTTCCACTGGTAACACTGCCTCCATCCTGTAAACCAAAGCATAGGGTGTGGCTCATGTTGCCGTTCTCACCGAAGTTCTACACCCCCAAAGGGCATACGGCAGTTTGTCAGCCCAATCCTTATAACTTTCCGTCATCTTTCCTAGTATTTTCTTTATGGTTTTGTTGGCCGCCTCCACCGCCCCATTAGCCTGTGGCCTGTAAGGTGATGATTTGTGGTGCCCTATCCCGTACTTCTGCAACATCGCCTTTATTTCACCCTGAAATTGGACTCCATTATATGTTACTATGTGATGTGGCATTTCGTATCGATATACTATATTACGGACTATGAACTTGGCCATCTGCTTTGTCGTAATATTACGAAATGATTCGGCTTCCTCCCTTTTCGAAAAATAATCTACTGCCACTACTATGAAGCGGTGTCATTTTGATGCATGTGGCCTGATTTCTCTAATCATGTCAATACCCCACGCTGAGAAAGGCCATGGTTCTGACAGTACATGCCATTCTGTAGGCGGTAGTGTTGGTTTCTAATTAGGTCCCAAGAATCATCAAACAAGCATGAAAAACACATGAATACACAAAGGAGAATGGCGAAAACATACTCACAATGAACGGATCTTCCGACGAGATGAACATGAGCCTTCAAGCTCCCTCAAAAGTCACGGCAGCAGCTCCACTTGGCAGTGGACTGCACGGTGGTGGGTGGTGTGGCTCCTCCAATAATTGGCCATGGAAGTCCTCCATTGAAGCTCTAAGCTTCAAGCTCCAAAAATGATTCCAAGCTCATGTGTTCACTGCCCTATCACCTTAGGAAGACTCAAGTGTGTGCTAGCACTTTGTATTTTGCAACAAAATACTCTCTTGCTTCTCACTACTTCTCGGCAAAAACGAGAAAAGGAAGAAGGAGAAAATGGCTCCAAGCCGTGAGAGAAGAAGAGGGAAAAAGAGAAGACCGAAAATTGTGGAGAGAGAAAAGGAAAAAGAAAAATGTTTTATATATATTTGATTTTCCAAAAATCAAATAACAAAAATACACTTTTCCATTTTTCCAAAAAGTCAAAACAAAAGCAATTAATGCTTTTCAACTACCACATCACTATTCACATCAATCAATCAATCAAGTGACAAGTTGTCACATCACTCAAAGTGACTAATGATTTGATGCTTTATGCGACTAGCGATTTGACGCTTGATTTGACTTACGTGCCGCACTCGAATTCGAAATGCGAATGCGCTCGTAAATAATCCCGGGCTCGGGTTTGCTAATTCCAAATTAACGAATTTTCCATTGCAACGCAATTAAATGATTAAGCCTAGTGAAATCACTATTCACGTCGCTAACGAATTAATTCTAAATTAACTCATTCGCCCGAATTAAAATCTAATTTTAATTCCGCGTCGAAATCCAATTTCGTATAATATATCAAATATATTATTTTATCGATTAATTCCAAATTAATCATTCTCTCTCTTTAATTAATATTTTATCCCAGATAAAATATCTCCGTAATTAATCCCAGATTAATTTTCTCTCTCTTCTATTTAATCCCAGATTAATTAAAGTGTGAGTCATACATCATCGGTGAATCTTCGGGAAGCGACCCATGAGATCCCCAGATATTTTGGCAGTAAATACGATCGTCAGACTATCCGAACACGTAAGTACCTCGTACTACGTGTATACCGATTTACAAGACAAGGTTGGCTTCTAGCAAAGCGCCATGCCTACCCAATTCTCCAGAAATATCCTTATAGGAATATGTGATCTATATCAAGCGTAGTATACCGTAGTATTGTGTATGTCGATCCAGCATCGGATGATCACGTGCTAGGCCTGGGGCTGGAATTGTGTCTGCCCCGTACGAAGCATATATCGGATGTCTGGTAACTAGTCTCTATAATCGGATATACATGACCTAGTCATAATATCCCGATAGCTCGAGCATTTAAGAGAACAAGTTCCGTATCCTATGCGATCATCATCTCCACTATGACTGGAGTGATACTTCCGTCTTAACATCACACCCAACACACTACGATTCTCAATATAACCAGCATTGGCGTACACAGAACCTGTTAAAGCCTTGGACGACCTCAACCAAAGTATATTGATTGTCGTAAGTATTAGCGGTGCAAGTCTCAGGTTAAGACCAAATACACCTACCCTGATTGCAGACTCCCATAGATACATAGTCATACTACCAATGGGATTCCGCGGGGGTCTATCCAGAGCGAAGCTGTTTCTCGCACCATTGGTAAAACACAACCTCTTATTACACCTGCATGAGTATCATATACCCAAATATATGAGAACTATGTCGTTGTGCCCTCACAACGCGCACAAGTGTAATACTAGTCTTTTACGTATTTATCGATGTCCAATCTCGATAATACTCTGACTAGGGATATTTAATGATTTATCCTTCGTGGACTGATACTGTCTCATATCATTCTCCGTCCAGGAACAAATCATAGGGACCTCCTATCATTTATATATCTAGGTGATCTAATCACAAATGATAAGAGTGCAATCTCCTTTGTCACATAGTTAATTTGTACAACAACACCATGATCTGTACAAATAGTGACGCTATGGGTCATAATTGTCCAACAATCTCCCACTTGGCCTATAGCCAGTCACTCGAGTGTTTGACACCCGAACTATGTACGGTTGGCTCAAATTGCTGAGAAAAGGCTTTTGTCAGCGGATTTGCATGAATATCATCTGATGCGATTTATTCGATCATCACATCGCCCCGATGTATGATCCGAACGAATCAGATGAATATCTAAGTTTGTATCTGGATCGTTGATGAGACCATTAATTCTTTAGCCTGTGCTGACGCCTAGCTCAGCTGCTAACATAACTATATCTAATCTAATTAGATTTATTATCGACCCAAATGGCTTCTATTACTGCCTCAGCTGCAGCAATAACCCGCATTTATTGTTTATTCGGTAACAGTATCTTGCTTGGAAGATTTCCAGCTCAATGTACCGTTATTCAAACTGTATAGTACAGTTTGCGACTTTTAGTCGTCTTTATCGGTTAGGAAACTTGCTACAGTGATCCTAGTCACTTCAAGTTCTCCTTCTCCATAGATTAAGACAGCATCCTTAGTTCTCTAAGATACTAACATATGTTCTTAACTTCAATCCAGCGACTATCACTCGGATTGGCCTGTTTGTGAATCCATATGCTCAAAGCGTATGAGACACCAGGTCGTGTACATTTTTCAATGTACGGTTTCTCGGAGAGTATTTCGAAAGCCAAGCTTTCGCCGATAGTTATTTTATGGGAATATCATTTCCAAGAAATGATATATTATCATTACTCATGACATTCACTGTCAGTGCGCTCCCACTAACCTCCTTATATACACAAGAATCATTTTCATTTTGAATTAAATCATAAATCATTATGATTACATCAAAACGATAATTCCAAGAACCTAATGCTTGCTTCAATCCAATTATGGATCGAATAACAAGCATTATCCAAATGGATTTACCGTGGAAACAGGTAAAAGGTTGAATCGTAATCAACACAATGTTGATAACGATACCTCTTTCGTTAAAAGCCTAGCTTTATACGTTGGTATGTTGCCATCCATGTATGTCTTCCTTGAAGACATACACAGTACCAATAGGCACAATGCCTTACGGTACATCAACTAGTGTCTAAACATAGTTGGTATACATGGAATCCATATCGGACATTATAGCACTTTGCCATAATAGAGAGTTGATACCTTGTATCACTTCTTCATACGTAGTCAGTTGTTATTCCTCAATAAGATAGACAGCTTTATGAGGTGAGATCAGAAACCCATACCCCAGGTTGTTTTCTGACTCTCTCCGACCTACGCGGTTCTTGTGTATTCGAAGATTAATGGTATAGTTTCATCCTTGATGAACTATTTGAGTTCCATTAAGATTTGGTGCCTTGAACAGTATTACTCCGATTTTCATCGAGTTTAACTATCCTCCCACTTACCACTGCATATCGGTATTCCTCTTAGGAAAACCGCATGGTGAGCAACAATCTAATTGTTCTCATGTGAGATGTATAAGTACTATACTTATGGTATCCCTAGGATAACCTACAATTGGCACTCATCCAATTTGGGTTTTAGTTTGGTATCATCCAAACATATGCCTAGCATCCCAAATCATCAAGAATATGAAACCCGGTTTCTTTCCCGTTCATATCTAATATGATATCTGTCAGACAGATTTTAATGGAACCTTATTCAAAATAAGTTCTTGCACTATTTAAAGCTTATCCGTTGAAGGAAATGGTAGCTCAGAGCGGCTCGTGATTAACCTTATCATGTCTAACAAAATTCGGTTAATCCTGTTCGGACACATCGTCAAGCTGACGTGTTCCGGGAGGAGTCCTCTTTGAAAGAATACTATACTCTTTCAAATATACGAGAAACTTATTGCTTAAGTATTTTCCATTACGGTCTTACCATGACGATTTAATACTATAGCCGATCTGTTTGTCTATTTCGTGTCGAAACTGTGAAAGTTTCCGATTTGTGTTTCAAAAGAAACACATAACCATACGTGATGCCACATCCGTAAAGGTCACGAAATATTCATATCCACATCTAGCCTAGCTAGACATGGGCCCACTTGCTTCACTATGAACTAGGGATAACAGATCGGTGGCACTGACACTTTTACCAAGTAAATAGTGTTTTAGGCACTTTGCCTAATAAACTAGATTCGTAGACTTTATTTGATTGGAATCAAATATGTCCAAGTACCCACTCTTCGAAAGTGTGGATATACGAGTCTTGTTTGATTGTGTCTCAGAAAACAATGCCACAATCAAGTTTCAACCTGATCAAATCAGTTTGAGCTATTTGTTTGTCATGTTATACGTGTGAGATTTATTTATATTCTAAATATAAATTCTGTTGTTCACATCTAATGTGTTTATCTCAATATCATCTTTATAAAATAAAACACTTTAGTGTTCTAGAATATAAAGGTTCACCCACAGCGGGTTAAACACTGATATAGAGATAATGTTTCTAGTCAAACTAGTTACATTATAACAGTTTCCTAATTTAGGTACATACCCGAGGGTAGTTCCTAAACTTAGGTATTTACGGTTAAAACAGCGACTTTTATCCCGTTTCCAATTCGCAGATATAATCTCAATTGAGGTCAGTATCCTGCTCATAGCAGATTCTGAACATCAATACATATTTATGTACCACACTAAGTATCTAAAATCCAATTTTAATACTAGTTGTGAACATATTTACGACAAACATATATGAAGTCAGAGCCTTGCTCGTCTTCAATTCCTTCTTGGGATATGTCATTTATCTTCCCAGAAGATTATAATGATTTTGCCTTTGCCAGTTTCAACACTCCAAAAGCCTTTGGTCAAGCCTTGGCCTTCTAGAATATCGAAGTAAGGTGCGACTTACGCTACTTGTCTAATTGCAAACTTCGACTTTGTCTCCTTGAGAATAGTCATTAACTCTCCAAGAGTTATTAATTGCAATTTTAGTACTTCTAAAATCTAAGTATAGATTTATGAAGATCCTTCAATTTCAGTATCATACTTTAAGGATCTAATCCTTAGTTCTGATTCAGAAATTAAGGAGTCTACTGCGACAAGCTTAATGGATTAAGCACTTAAGTTATCATCACATTAATCTTCCAAAGATTATACTCGACTATTTGCTTAACTCCGGGCTTAGGCCTAATATGTTATTTTATCAAATAAAGTAACTTATTAGTTTCCAGGACTATCCTGAAACTTTATTCCCAATTTGAAAATTATAGTCGTTTAAATACATTTTCACCCAGGATTATGTTTTAAACACTAATCTTTCATTTATATCTTGATTATAATAGTCCAACTATTTAATCAACGATTTGTGGTACTATATATTATAATGATTATTATAGTCCAACTATACAATCAATTATAATTTAAATTAATTAACCTCAATTACATTGATTACTATAATCCAATTATCAAATCAACTGTAAATTGAAATTAATTAATTCAAATATATTGATTACTATAATCCAATTATATAATCAACTATAATACAGTCCAACTGCTTTAATTAAAACAACAATTAAATATTAGTCCAACTAACATTTAATTTAACGACGAAATAATTTGTGATTGAGCGCGTATGGCAAGTAATTAAACGAATATTGCAAATTCAATTCTTGCCTCCCACTATTTTTCGGCGAGCCTCTAACCCTATGTCGACTACTCGGGAAACCGTGTTTCCTAGTGGGCTAGGATCCCGTTAAATATCACACAATCTTGACTTTGGCCAACAAATTGTATGATAATTAACTAGGTAGATCTCTAAGATCGATTGGATCCAATCCAATTCCTAGATCCGGTAGGGGGACATCCAAGTCCAAAACATATATCTTATAAATGCCAATACATCCAATGTATTACCTAACCTTTTTCCTCTGAATCAACTAAGCTTTGGCTTTGGCACAACAAACTTAGTGATCCCAGTCAAGCGCGACCCATTGATCATGGAAAGCTTCGTAATCAATGTCGATGGACAAGAAGTGGTCTTGACTTTGGCCAACAAACCACAACTTCGACAAGACACTGATATGGAACAAAGCCTTCGTGATTCAAACACATCCTCGACAGACAAAGGCCTTGACTTTGGCCAACAAACCAATGCCGTCTCGGATCTTGAGTGAGAATCACTCAATGGAAGGAAAGACGCTTAATATTTAGCGATGGTTTTTCGCGTGCAAATTGGCAACCAATTTATTATCTTTGTTAAGGTCTCATCATCATACACCCTTAAGCATGCATTCTAAACACATAATAAAGCGCATATGAAAAATAATAATGATATGCGGATGGATACTTTACATTGATCCTAGATCAAATCTCTCTCTATCTCTCTCCCGCTAGCACATATATTTACTTCTACCCGTTACACTACACTTCTAAAGAAACCTCATTTACATTGAGGGGAATAGGTGAGAAGAGAATACAAAGAGTATAGAGGTGATACGGCTGGACACGCAGGTCCAATTAATAAATCAAATTTATTACAACAATTTCTAAAATTGCCCCACCCATCTAATATCCATCCGATATACATTATTTATGCATCGCAACCATGTATTCACACAAGCATGTTATCAATCAATCTAATCCAATTAATTAATTAGATAATTAGTGATCATCCAATGTTCAAACAACGATTTGATTTTGCGCGAGTCAAACTTGTTTTGCGAATAAGTACTCAAAGTACGAATTCTTGAATTAAATTAAACTACAAAATTAAATCTAATTCAATTTGTATTTAATACTAATTCACTATTTAATTCCAAATTAAATATTACACTTTATTAACGAACCTTTACGACTTAAATTCCAAATTCAATCGTTACGGGTCTCAAAGCCCGTTTGTTCCTTGAAGGTTCTCCCATGGTCTTTCTATTCTGGTTGCACAACTTCATGTTATTGGCTATACGGGGTACGGTCAAACTGGCCACAACATTGGTCAAAACTTGCAACTTCTCAGTAATTTTGGTTACTTTGGTCTCCAATTGATCCAGGTGGGATCCCTCGTTAGCTGACTTGCTCATGTTGGCTGACAGTCCTTTGACGAGTCTTCCTTCTTCCCTAACCCAACGAGTATCTATGATGACTTTTAAGACACAGGGTTAACATGATGCGTGTATGCATGAGATGCATGAGATGCGTGCGATGTATGGAATATATAAGTCTGCCCATTATCATTTAAAGCATTCAATCATACTATTGCACGGTGCAAACTTATCCCAGTTGAAAAGGCCCAACAGGTTTACACTTTTGCGATAACACGACTAAACAACTTCAAATGATAAGGGGCCTAAACATAAAGTGGCCCATTGGCATTTCAGAAGCTTTTGGCCCAATTGCCATAAAGCACAGACTCGTCCCAGTTTAAATGGCCCAACAAGCCCATACCTCATGACAAAAGGTCCAACTGGATCCAAATGACGATGGTCCTAAACGCAAACATACGGGCATAGTTTCTATTGGTCACATAACTATGGTCCACTTGTGGATTTATGGGAGTGTAGACAAAAGCTCTCGTTGGCGAAAGATTGCCCACAACTAGGTCTCCCCACTCAAGGGTTCAAGCGACCAAGTGAGCGCACCTTTTTTATACACTAAGGTACGTGCCAACGAGTTATGGTGCGTGACTGACTGTCAAATGGATTTCCCGTTGTAGATTCCCCAGAAGAAGGGTGGAGTAAACTCTCTTAAATACCCAAGCCTCTTAGGCTCTTATCGCTTGGTGACAGGAATAAACAACGAGTCCTCCAAATTAGTCCATCACAATAAGCTACAAGTACATGATTATCTAGGTGCCTTCACAGCTTTTCCTTATAGAAATGTAGTGAATGAAGGAAGACATCAAACCATTACCTAGCCTTAAAAGTGCCTTTGATTAAACCCCTTTCAACCCACGTTAGACACGGTTAACTAAAGCACAAATCACAATCATTACAAGACATTATTTCGGGGCCGATTCTCTATCCCCAGTGGAGTCACCAGACTGTAGGACACAGAAATCGGTGACGTTGTTCCAGGCTCGCGGCCCGATTGGGAGTACGGAATAGCCCGTGAGGGAACTAAACCGGAGAAATAACATGGAGTTGCCACCCGGTGTGAACCGAGAAAATGATTTAAGGCCGCACTCACCCCTCGCAAGGGAAGACCTCAAATCGTTGGGTTCGGAATGGTCCCTTACTTATGCCACTTGTAATGAAATGATTTTTGCAATAATTTAATCGAATCTACATATCATATATACTCAAGAATAACCCAAATCTAGTTTGCATTCATCAAAGTAAATCCCATGTCTAAGTTTGCATGCTTGAAAAGTAAGTTATCATAACAGCAAACATACGATATCACACAATGAGCATGTTGAATCATCAAATACCAAGAATATATAAATAATCAGTTAAACACAAACGTAAACTAAATTCCTAATGCGAAAGCAAAGAACTAAATCATGCATAAATAAATAACATAATCATACTTAAAAATAAATAACATACTAGACTAAATCATGTTAAAAAGATAAATAATCTACTAGACTAAATCATGTTCGAATACAAGGTTGGATGAAACGAAATACGTGTGTCCCTCAAGTGGTACGTGGCATTGTATCCCGAGTGTAAACCGCAATACCGTCCATTCGGATTCGGCTACAGAATTTACGTCCGGGTTTCCATCCGATATACCACAAGAGAGAACACATATTCTGTACATCTGGAAAGCACATCATGCACTAATCCACAATACTCATGCGAAATAAAGCAATAAAATAAATAAAAATAAGAGGGAATAAATAAAAGGTGCCCTCAGGTCTAACCTCTTTAGTCGTCTATCGGAAGTGCGATACGCGGTTGTCGGAAGGGTTGATGCTCTGCAACTCCTCCGGTTTACTAGTTCAATAGTTTCCTTCGTTGTTTCGCTGTTCAGGCTGCTATTTTCACTCCGTTTTGTTACTGTTTTAAGGGTATTTTCTGGTCACTGTTTCTGGCGTGAATTGGGCAGAAAACTGGGTAGTTTTTGCGGTGAATTGGGTAGAAAACTGGGCAGTCTATGCGGCAGTTTTTAGACAGTTTTCGGGGTAGATTTCGATGGTTTAGGGGCAGTTCAGGGGGTGATTTAAGGGCAGTTTTCTGGAGGGGTTTATTTGCGTGGGTTGGCTAAGTTTGTGCGGGGTCAGTACGTGATGAAGGAGTGAGCAGTTTGTGAGGGGTCAGTGCGCGATGAAAGAGTGAGTAGTGACGTTGAGTTGTTGGTGTGAGGGCTGATGACGTTTAAGTTGAGGAAATATGTGAGGGTTGATGACGTTGTTGTGTGAATAGACAGTCGCGAATAAGTAGTGCCTTGAGGGACTTTATGCGTTGAGGGGTCTTGGTGTGATATTGGAGCTTCTGCGTGATGAAGGTTGTTTCGTGAGGGATAGTGGCGTGTTGTAGTGGCAATATGAGTGGCTGTTACGTGAAGGGTTTTTGCGTGGGTAGCTATGGGGCTTGTTTGCCGAGAGTGATAGGAGATAGGAGATGGTCGAGTGAGAGAGAGGGTTAAGGGTTTTTGGTGCCGTATGGATTAGGTTATTTTCTTTGTGTTTTCGCGAGAATGAGCCAGGGTCTTGGTGTTGGGTTTCTATTAAGTCCCAAGATCGAATTTCAAGCAAGAAACATATATGTGAATACTCGTAAAAGTATGGCGGAATCATACTTACAACGATCGGCTTTTGCGACGCGAGAAACAACAAAATCTTCAAGCTTTTCCCAAAGAGGCTCTCGGCTTTGGCCACTTTTTGTGCTCCTCCATTTTCGGTCAACTCCATGGATGAATCTCCAAGCTCCAAGCTTTGTGTGGTGATTCCATGCTCATAAGTTAGTTCCCTATCACCTTAGGATGACTCTTCATGTGTTAGCATAGGAAAAATTGCCACAAATTTTCCTTTTTACTTCTTGTAATTCTCGGCCTTGCCAAGAAAAATGGGAGAGAAGGATTTTGGCCCTTTGGCCGTGAGATGTGTAGAGAGAGAGAAGAAAATGTGTTAGTTGTTTTTGTGTAAATGTTTTCTAAAAACATATACCAAAATTGCTTTAAAAAAATTTGGTCAAAGCTTTTCCAAAAAACTTAACAATTTTGGAGGCAAAAATGCATTAAATACATTCAACAACCACCATCAACTATTCACAACAATCAATGATGACAAGCATCACTTCACTCAAAGTGATGTGACTTCCATCACTTGATTGACTAGTGATTTGACGCTAGATGTGACTTGTGGGCCCCACTCGATTCGAAATACGAGTGGGCCCGCAAACACTCCCGGGCTCGGGTTCGCTAATTCTGAATTAATAAATTTTTCGTTGCGACGTAATTAAATCAAGTTTAATTAAATAATTATTCATAGCAAAATTACTATTCACGTCGCTAACGATTAATTCTAAATTAACTCGTTCGCCCGAATTAAAATCTAATTTTAATTCCGCGTCCAAATCCAATTTCGTATAATATATCGAATATATTATTTTATCGATTAATTCCAAATTAATCGTTCTCTCTCTTTACTTAATATTTTATCCCAGATAAAATATCTCCGTAATTAATCCCAGATTAATTTTATCTCTCTCATTAATTAATCCCAGATTAATAAAGTGCGAGTCATACGTCATCGGTGAATCTTCGGGAAGCGACCCATGAGATCCCTGGATATGTTGGCAGTAAATTCGGTCGTCGGATTATCCGAACACGTACGTACCTAGTACTACATTTTTACCGATTTACAAGACATGGTTGGCTTCTAGCAAAGCACCGTGCCTACCCAATTCTCCAGAAATATTCTTACTGGAATATGTGATCTATATCAGGCGTAATATACGTAGTATTGCGTATTTCGATCTAGCATCGGATGTCACGTGCAAGGCCTGGGGCTGGAATCGTGTCTGCCCCGTACGAAGCACATATCAGATCTCTGGTAACTAGTCTCTATAATCGGATAAACATGACCTAGTCATAATATCCCGATAGCTGCAGCATATAAGAGAACCAGTTCCGTATCCTACGTGATCATCATCTCCACTATGACTGGAGTGATACTTCCATCTCGACATCACACCCAATACACTACGATTCTCAATATACCTAGAAGAGGCGTACACAGAACCGGTTAAAGCCCTGGATGACCAAAACCAAAATATATTGATTGTCACAAGTATTAGCGGTGTAAGTCTCAGGTTAAGACCAAATACACCTACCCTGATTCAGACTTCCATAGACACATAGTCATACTACCAATGGAATTCTGAGGGGTCTATCCAGAGCGAAGCTGTTTCTGTACCATCGGTAAACACAACCTCCTATTACACTTGCATGAGTATCTTATACCCAAATATATGAGAACTATGTCGTTATGCTCCCACAACGTGGACAAGTGTAATACTAGCCTTTTACACATTATCGATGTCCAATCTCGATAATACTCTCACTAGGGATATTTAATGATTAAACCTTCGTGGATTGATACTGTCTCATATCATCTCAATCCGGAACTAATCATATGGACCTTTTCATCATTTATACATCTTTGTAATCTAATTTTAAATGATAAAAGAGCAATTTCATTTGTCACACAATTAATTTGTACAACAACACCATGATCTGTACAAATAGTGATGCTATAGGTCATAATTGTCCAATAATCTCCCACTTGGCCTATATCCAATCACTCAAGTGCCCTACATCCGAACTATGTACGATTCACTCAAATTTCAGTTGAGAAAAGGCTTTCGTCAGCGGATTTGCAGTGTTATCATCTGATGCGATTTATTCGATCATCACATCGCCACGATGTATGATCCGAACGAATTAGATGAATAATTGAAATATATATATGGATTGTTGATTGTTGGAAAATTATGACCCATAACGTCACTATTTGTACAGATCATGATGTTGTTGTAAAAATTAACTATGTGACAAAGGAGATTGCTCTCTTATCATTTGTGATTAGATCACTAAGATATATAAATGATAGGAGGTCCTTATGATTTGTTCCTGGATTGAGAATGATATGAGACAGTATCAATCCACGAATGATAAATCATTAAATATCCCTAGTCAGTGTATTATTGGACATCGATAAATACGTAAAAGACTAGTATTACACTTGTACGCGTTGTGAGGGCATACCAGCATAGTTCTGATATATTTGGGTATAGGATACTCGTGCAAGTGTAATAGGAGGTTGTGTTTTACCGATGGTACGGGAAACAGCTTCGCTCTGGATAGACTCCCTCGGAATTCCATTGGTAGTATGACTATGTGATTATTTAATTAAATTAGATTTAATTAAGTCACAATAGAAAATTCGTTAATTTGGAATTAACGAACCCGAGCCCGGGATTGTTTGCGAGCGCATTCGCATTTCGAATTCGAGTGTGGCACATAAGTCAAATCAAGCGTCAAATCGCTAGTCGCATCTAGCGTCACATCATTTGTCAATCAAATGATGGATGTTTTTCACTTTGAGTGATTGACGCCAGTCACTATTCACTGATTGATGAGAAGTGATGTGTGTAGTTGATGGATGAGTGTTTAACACTCAATTGTGATGTTTGAAAAACATATACAAATATTTTAATATTTGGTATTTGATTTTCAAATTTTTTGGTATATGTTTTAGAAAACAAATACACAAAACACATTATCATCTCTCCTCTCTTTTCTCTCCTCTCTACACGCCCAAGGGGCTGGAACTTTCTTCACTGGTTTTTGCCTAAAAACCGTGAGCAAGGGAAGCAAGTGTGGGAAATTTGTGGCAAATTTCTTGAGAGCTAGCACTCCTAGAGACATGCAAAGGTGATAGGGAAGTCCGCCCATGAGCCGGGAATCTTTTGACGAAGCTTGGAGCTTGGATTCTTGAGCAACAATGGCCGAAAATGGTGATGATAGAAACTGCCACTGCCGTGACATGTGGGAGGCAGAAAGTTGATTTTTGTTCGTTTCCGCGTCGCTCAACCGATCGATGTGAGTATTCCGCAACTCCCTCTTCAATGCTTGAAATGATCTTGGGATGCTTAGTATTTTCCAACAATGGTATCAAGAGCAAGGTTAAGCATGAAAATATTTTAGGGTTAAAATTTGGGTAAAATGTGTTTGAGCATGAATTAATGAAATTGGATGATTTGGTATGCTTAAAGTATGTTTAATTGAAGATTGATTGGATCAATTTGTTGAAATTTTGTTTGGAACAAATTTGCCCAAAATTTTAGTGTTGGCCGAATCTTCACTAGCCCTAAATGTCTTGGTGATTTTGATTTTTGATCATTGGATGTGTTGGAAATCAATTGAGGATGTTGATTTAATGTTGATTTGGATTTAATTGGATTGAATTTAAATTGGACAAAAAAATCCCCTTAATGTCGAGACATGTAGCATGGTAAATGGGTTTGATTTTTTGATGAAATGTGTTGGACATGTTTTGTTGTTGTTAGCATGATTAATTATGCTAATTGGTGTTTTGGAAATGTTAATTGGGTAATTAATTGTGTTATGCACTTTGTGTAATTAAATTGGGAATTTGGAATTTTTGTAATTTAATTATGTTGGGCCTTAAAATTGGATTTGGGCTTGTAAAGTTGTTATTGGGCTTATTGGGCTTGGGTGTACCAAGATGGGTTTACGCAAAATTGGTTGGATCCAATTAGGCCCAAAACCGCATCCATAAAGCCCAAATGCGACAAATGGACCTTTAAAGTTTAATTGGGCCTAATGGGCCAAAATTGATTTCTGGGCTTATGGGGTAATTCCCGGATTGGATTTTGGTTATTCGATTTGACCCGAGTTGACCAAAAGTCCACGCCTTAAGAAATTAATTGAATTGACGTTGGACGTTAATCGGGCTTTGAGACCCGTAACAATTAAATAAAGTGTAGTATTTAATTTGGAATTAAATAGCGAATTAGAATTAAATACAAATTGAATTGGATTTAATTATGTAGTTTAATTTAGTTCGAGAATTTGTACTTTAGTACTTATTCGCAAAACGAGTTTGACTCGCGCAAAATCAAATCGTTGTTTGAACATTGGATGATCACTAATTATCATATTAATTAATTTGATTAGATTGATTGATAACATGCTTGTGTGAATACATGGTTGCGATGCATGAATAATGTATATCAGATGGATATTAGATGGGTGGGGCAATTTTAGAAATTGTTGTAATAAATTTGATTTATTAATTGGACCTTCGAGTCTAGCCTTATTACCTCCTTATTCTTTGTATTCTCTTCTCACATATTCCCCTCAATGTAAATAAGGTTTCCTTAGAAGTGTAGTGTAACGGGTAGAAGTAAATATTTGTGCTAGCGGGAGAGAGAAATGGAGAGATTTGATATAGGATCATTGTGTAAAGTATCCATCCGCATTTCATTATTACTTTATTTATACGCGCTTTATTATGTGTTTAGAATGCATGTTTAAGGGTGTATGATGACGAGACCTTAACAAAGATAATAAATTGGTTGCCAATTTGCACGCGAAAAACCCTCACAAAATATTAAGCGTTTTTCCTTCCATTGAGTGATTCTTACTCAAGATCCGAGACTGGCATTGGCTTGTTGGCCAAAGTCAATGCCTTTTTCCGTCAAGGATGTGTCTGAATCACGAGAGCTTTGTTCCATATTGGTGTCTTGTCCAAGTTGTGGTTTGTTGGCCAAAGTCAAGACCACTTCTTGTCCATCGACATTGATTACGAAGCTTTCCATGGTCAATGGGTCGCGCTTAATTGGGATCACTAAGTTTGTTGTGCCAAAGCCAATGCTTAGTTGATTCAGAGGAAAAAGGTTAGACAATACATTGGATGTATTGGCATATATAAGATATATGTTTCGGACTTGGACGTCCCCCTACTGGATCAAGGAATTGGATCGGATCCAATTGATCTTAGAGATCTACCTAGTTAATTATCATACAATTTGTTGGCCAAAGTCAAGATTGTGTGATATTTAACGGGATCCTAGCCCATTAGGAAACACGATTTCCCGAGTACTCGACAGAGGGTTAGAGGCTCGCCGAAAAATAGTGGGAGGTAAGAATTGAATTTGCAATATCCGTTTAATTACTTGCCATACGCGCTCAAAACAAATATCATTCGTCAAATTATTAAATGTTAATTGGACTAATATTTAAATTGTTGTTTTAATAAATAGTTGGACTATATTCAAACTATTCATTTATAGTTGATTTTATAATTGGATTATAGTAACCAATATAATTGATTTTAATCTATTAATTATAGTTGATTAAATAGTTGGACTATTGTAATCATTATAATAAATAGTACCGAAATCGTTGATTAAATAGTTGGACTATTAAAATCAAGATAAAAATGAAAGATTGACATTTAAAACATAATCCTAGGGAAAATGTATTTAAATGGTTTAATTTTCAAATTGGGAATAATTTCAGGATGGTCCTGGAAACTAATAAGTTACTTTATTTGATAAAATAACATATTAGGCCTAAGCCCGGAGTTAAGCAAATAGTAGAGCATAATTTTTGGAAGATTTATGTGATGATAACTTTAGTGCTTAATCCATTAAGCTGGTCGCAGCAGACTCCTTAATTTCTTAATCAGAACTAAGGATTAGATCATTAAAGTATGATAAAGAAATTGAAGGATCTTCATAAATCTATACTTAGATTTTAGAAGTACTAAAATTGTATTAATAACACTTGGAGAGTTAATGACTATTCTCAAGGAGACAAAGTCAAACTTTGCAATTGGCAAGTGGCGCAAGGCGCACCTTACTTTGATACTCTAGAAACCCGAGGCTTGGCCAAAGGCTTCTGGAGTGTGGAAAAGGGCAAAGGCAAAATCATTATAATCTTCTAGGAAGATAAATGACATATCCCAAAATGTCTGCCTAAATTGTGGCAAACGGGATCGTGGAAGCGTGACTGCCGTTTGGACAAAGCAGACATGAAGGGATTGAAGACGAGCAAGGCTCTGACTTCAAATATGTTTGTCAAGATTATGTTCACTACTAGTATTGAAATTGGATTTTAAGTACTTAGTGTGTTACATAAAATATGTACTGGTATTCAGAATCTGTTTTGAACAGGATACTGACTTCAATTGAGATTAATCTGCGAATCGGAAACGGGACGAAAATCGCTGTTTTAACCATAGAAACCTAAGTTTAGGAACTACCTTCGGGTATGTACTTAAATTTGGAAACTGTTATAATGTAACTAGTTTGACTAGAGACATTATCTCTATATCAGTGTATAACCTGCTGCGGGTGAAACTTTATATTTTAGAACACTAAAGTACTTTATTATATAAAGATGATATTGAGATATACACAATATATGTGAATAACAGAATTTATATTTTGAATATAAAATATCTCAAACGTATAAAATGACAAACAAATAGCTCAAACTGATTTGATCAGAAGAGACTAATTGTGGCATTGTTGTCTGGGACACAATCAAACAAGACTCGTATATCCACACTTTCGAAGAGTGGGTACTAGGAAAAATTTGATTCTATTCAAATAAAGTCTACGAATCTAGTTATTGGGTAAAGTGCCTAAAATACTATTTACTTGGTAAAAGTGTAAATACCACTGATCTGTTAGCCCTAGTTCATAATGAAGCAAGTGGGCCCATGTCTAGCTAGGCTAGAGGTGGATATGAATATTTCGTGACTTTACGGATGTGGCATCGCGTTATGGTTATGTGTTTCTTTTGAAACACAAATCGGAAACTTTTAAGTTTCGACACGAAATAGACAAACAGATCGGCTAAAGAATTAAACTGTCACGGTAAGACCGTAATGGAAAATACTTAGGCAATAAGTTTCTAATATACTTGAAAGAGTATAGTATTCTTTCAAAAGAGGACTCCTCCGGAACACGTCAAAGTGACGGTGTGTCCGAACTGATAAACCAAATTTTGTTGGACATGATAAGGTTAATCATGAGTCGCTCTGAGCTACCATTTCCTTCTACGGATAAGCATTTAACAGTGCAGAACTTATTTTGAATAGGTTCCATAAAAGTCTGTTTGACAGATATCATATTAGATATGAACAGGAAAGAAACTGGGTTTCTCATTCCTGAAGATTTGGGTATGCTGGCATATGTTTGGATGATACCCTACTAAAACCCAAATGGATCAGTGCCAATTGTAGGTAATCCTAGGGATACCGAAGTATAGTACTTATACATTCACAAGAGAACAATGTAATTGTTGTTCACCATGCTATTTTCCTAAGAGGAATACCGATATGCAGTGGTAAGTGGGAGGATAGTAAGACTCGATGAAAATCGGAGAATAATACTATTCCTGGCACCGAATCTTAATGGAACACAGATATAGTTCATCAAGGATGAAACTATAAATTAATCTTCAAATACATAAGTTTCGCGTATGTCGGAGAGAGTCAGAAAATAACCTGGGGTATGGGTTCTGATCTCACCTCGTAAAGATGTCAATCTTTTGAGGTATACCAACTGACTACGTATGAGGAAGTGATACAAGGTATCGACTCCCTATTATGGCAAAGTGCCATGACATCCGAAATGGATTCCATGTATATCAACTATGTTTGGATACTAGTTGATGTACCGCAAGGCATTGTGCCTATTGGTACTTATAAGTCTTCAAGGAAAACATACATGGATGGAAACATACCAACGTACTAAGCTAGGCTTTTAACGGAAAGGTATCGTTATCAACATTGTGTTGATTACAACGAAACCTTTTACCTGTTGCCACGGTAAATCCATTTGGATAATGCTTGCTAAAGCTACGTGTTTCATTTATGAAATAAGATAGCTTTACAGGGAAATCGCTTTCCTGAAAAGGAAACCTTTTGGAGGATGTTTACAACATCCTGTCGGTTTTGTCGTACAATAACTAGCAAACAAGGTTTGCGGGTTATTCGATCCATGTTTGGATTGATGCAAGCATAAGGTTCTTGGAATTATCATTTTGATGTAATCATAATAGATTATGATTAATTCAAAATGAAAATGATTCTTGTGTATATAAAGAGGTTAGTGGGAGCGCACTGGCAGTGGCTGTCCTATAAATAATGATGACATGTCATTTCTTGGAATGATATTCCCAATAAATAATCGGCGAAAGCTTGGCTTCCGAGAAAATTCTTCGTGGAATTCTTGAGAGAAACAATATTTATTCAAGGAATAAAGATCTACTGGGATAGATTAAGTTGTTAACATTCTCTGAGAAATCGTACATTGAAAAATGTATGTGACCTGGTGTCTCATACGCTTTGAGCATATGAAGTCACAATCGGGCCAATCCAAGTGATAGTCACTGGATTGATGTTAAGAACATCTGTTAGTATCTTAGAGAACTAAGGATGTTGTCTTAAACTATGGAGATATAGAACTTGAAGTGACTGGGATCACTGTAGCAAGTTTCATAAACCGATTAAAACGACTATAAGTCGCAAACGGTACTATACAATTTGAATAATGGAACAGTGAGCTGGAAATCTTCCAAGCAGGATACTGTTACCGAATAAACAAAAAATGCGGTTTATTGCTGCAGCTGAGGCGGCAATAGTAGCCTTTTGGGTCGATAATAAATCTAATTAGATTAGATATAATTCTGTTAGCAGCTGAGCTAGGCTTGAGCACAGGCTAAAGAATTAATGGTCTCATCAACGATCCATATACATACTTTGATATTCATCTGATTCGTTCGGATCATACATCGTGGCGATGTGATGATCGAATAAATCGCATCAGATGATAATCATGCAAATCTGCTGACGAAAGCCTTTCCTCAGCAATTTGAGCCAACCGTACATAGTTCGGGTGTTAGACAACTCGAGTGACTGGCTATAGGCCAAGTGGGAGATTGTTGGACAATTATGACCCATAGCGTCACTATTTGTACAGATCATGGTGTTGTTGTACAAATTAACTATGTGACAAAGGAGATTGCTCTCTTATCATTTGTGATTAGATCACCAAGATATATAAATGATAGGAGGTATTTATGATCTGTTCATGGATTGAGAATGATATGAGATAGTATCAATCCACGAAGGATAAATCATTAAATATCCCTAGTTAGAGTATTATCGAGATTGGACATCGATAAATACGTAAAAGACTAGTATTACACTTGTGCGCGTTGTGAGGGCATAACGGCATAGTTCTCATATATTTGGGTATAGGATACTCATGCAAGTGTAATAGGAGGTTGTGTTTTACCAATGGTACGGGAAACATCTTCGCTATGGATAGACCCCCTCGGAATTCCATTGGTAGTATGACTATGTGTCTATGGAAGTCCGAAATCAGGGTAGGTGTATTTGGTCTTAACCTGAGACTTGCACCGTTAATACTTGCGACAATCAATATACTTTGGTTTTGGTCGTCCAGGGCCTTAACCGGTTTCTGTGTACGCCTCTTCTGGGTATATCGAGAATCGTAGTGTGTTAGGTGTGATGTCAAGACGGAAGTGTCACTCCAGTCATATGGAGATGATGATCGCGTAGGGATACATAACTTGTTCTCTAAAAAGGTTGCAACCGTCGGGATAATATGACTTGGTCATGATTATCCGATAATAAAGAGACTAGTTGCTCGTAATTCGATATATGCTTCGTACAGGGAAGACACTGTACCAGCCCCAGGCCTTGCATGTGATCATCCGATACTGGATCGATACATGCAATACTATGTATACTACGCCTGATATAGATCCTTTATTCCTGTAAGGATATTTCTGGAGAATTGGGCAGGCAAGGCGCTTTGCTAGAAGCCAACCTTGTCTTGTAAATCGGTATAAACGTAGTACTAGGTACTTACGTGTTCGGATAGTCCGACGACCGAATTTACTGCCAACATATCCGGGGATCTCATGGGTCGCTTCCCGAAGATTCACCGATGACGTATGACTCGCACTTTTATTAATCTTGGATTAATTAATGATGAGAGAGAAAATTAATTTGGGATTAATTACGGAGATATTTTATCTGGGATAAAATATCAATTAAAGAGAGATAACAATTAATTTGGAATTAATCGATTAATTAATATATTTGATATATTAAACGAAATTGGATTTCGATACGGAATTAAAATTAGATTTTAATTCGGGCGAACGAGTTAATTTAGAATTAATTCATTAGCGACATGAATAGTAATTATGATTGGCATGATTATTTAATTAAATTAGATTTAATTACGTCGCAACAGAAAATTCGTTAATTTGGAATTAACGAACCCGAGCCCGGGATTGTTTGCGAGCGCATTCACATTTCGAATTCGAGTGCGGCACGCAAGTCAAATCAAGCATCAAATCGCTAGTTGCATCTAGTGTCACATCATTCGTCAATCAAGTGATGGATGTCTTTCACTTTGAGTGATTGACGCCAGTCACTATTCACTGATTGATGGGAAGTGATGTGTGTAGTTGATGGATGAGTGTTTAACACTCAATTGTGATGTTTAAAAGACATATACAAATATTTTAATATTTGGTATTTGATTTTCAAATTTTTTGGTATATGGTTTTAGAAAACAAATACACAAAACACATTATCATCTCTTCTCTCTACACGCCCAAGAGGCTGAAACTTTCTTCACTGGTTTTTGCCTAAAACCCGTGAGCAAGGGAAGCAAGTGTGGGAAATTTATGGCAAATTTCTTGAGAGCTAGCACTCCGAGAGACATGCAAAGGTGATAGGGAAGTCCACCCATGAGCCGGGAACCTTTTGACGAAGCTTGGAGCTTGGATTCTTGAGCAACAATGGCCGAAAATGGTGATGACAGAAACTGCCACTGCCGTGACATGTGGGAGGCAGAAAGTTGATTTTTTATTTATCGCCGCGTTGCTCAACCGATCGATGTGAGTATTCCGCAACTCCCTCGTTGTATTCGCACTCATTTCAATGCTTGAAATGATCTTGGGATGCTTAGTATTTTCCAACATTGATGAGACCATTAATTCTTTAGCCTGTGCTGTAGCCTAGCTCAGCTGCTAACAGAACTACTCCTAATCTAATTAGGATTATTATCGATCCAAAAGGCTTCTATTGCTGCCTCAGCTGCAGCAATAACCCATTTTTGTTGTTTATTCAGTAACAGTATCTTGCTTGGAAGATTTCCAGCTCACTGTTCCGTTATTCAAACTTTCACCGATTGTATTATGGGATTATCATTTCCAATAAATGATATGTCATCATTTTATACAGGACAGTCACTGTCAGTGCGCTCCCACTAACCTCCTTATATACACAATAATCATTTCCATTTTGAATTAAATCATATAACATAATGATTACATCAAAACGATAATTCTAAGAACGCAATGCTTGCTTCAATCCATCCATGGATCGAATTACTTGCAAACCTTGTTTGCTCGTTTTGGTATGAAAAAACCGTCAGGATGTTGTAAACATCCTCCAAAAAGGTGTCCGTTTAAGGAAAGTGATTTTGACATTCAGCTGCCATGTTTAATAAATGAAACATGCAGCATCAGCAAGCATTATCCAAATGGATTTAACAATTTCAACGAGTAAAAGGTTTCGTCGTAATGGACACAATGTTTATAACGATACCTTTTCGCTACAAGCCTAGCTTAGTACGTTGGTATGTTGTCTTCCATGAACGTCTTCCTTGAAGACTTATATAGTACCAATAGACACAATGCCTTCCGGTACATCAACTAGTATCCAAACTTAGTTGGTATACATGGAATCCATTTCGGACATCATGGCACTTTGCCATATTAGGGAGTCGATACCTTGTATCACTTCCTCATACGTAGTCGGTTCGTATTCCTCATTAAGATTGACATCTTTACGAGGTGAGATCAGAAATCCATACCTCTCAGGTTGTTTTCTGGCTCTCTCCGACTTACGCGGTTCTTGTGTATTCGAAGATTATTGGTATAGTTTCATCCTTGATGAACTATTTGTGTTCCATTAAGGAATCGGTGCCTGGAACAGTATTACTCCGATTTTCATCGAGTTTTACTTTCCTCTCACTTACCATTGCATATAGGTATTACTCTTAGGAAAACTGCATGGGGAGCAACAATTACATTGTTCTCTTGTGAGTTGTATAAGTACTATACTTTGGTTTCCCTAGGATAACCTACAATTAGGCACTTATCCGATTTGGGTTCTGGTTTGGTATCATCCAAACATATGCCCAGCATACCCAAATCTCCAGGAATGAGAAAACCCAGTTTCTTTCCTGTTCATATCTAATATGAAGTCTGTATAACAGATTTTTATGGAACCTTATTCAAAATAAGTTTTGCACTGTTTAAAGCTTATTCCTTGAAGGAAATGGTAGCTCAGAGCGACTCATGAGTAACCTTATCATGTCCAACAAAATTCGGTTTCTTTGTTCGGACACACCGTCAAATTGACGTGTTCCGGGAGGAGTCCTCATTGAAAGAATACTATACTCTTTCAAGTATTTGAGAAACTTGTTGCTTAAGTATTTTCCATCATGGTCTAACCGTAATGGTTTAATACTTTTGCCGATCTGTTTGTCTACTTCGTGTCGAAACTCTTTGAATTTATCAAAAGTTTCCGATTCGTGTTTCACAAGAAACACATAACCATAACGCGATGCCACATCCGTAAAGGTTACGAAGTATTCATATCCACATCTAGCCTAGATAGATATGGGCCCACTTACATCACTATGAACGAGGGCTAACAGATCGGTGGCACTTACACTTTTACCAAGTAAAAGGTGTTATAGGCATTTTGCCCAATAAACTAGATTCGTAGACATTATTTGAATAGAATCAAATCTGTCCTAGTATCCACTCTTCGAAAGTGTAGATATACGAGTCTTGTTTAATTGTGTCCCAGACAACAATGCCACTTTTAAGTCTCATCTGATCAAATCAGTTTGAGCTATTTGTTTGTCATGTTATATGTTTGAGATTTATTTATATTCAAAATATAAATACTGTTATTCACATCTAATGTGTTTATCTCAATATCATCTTTATAAAATAAAAAACTTTAGTGTTCTAGAATATAAAGATATACCCGCAATGGGTTAAACCCTGATATAGAGATAATGTTTCTAGTCAAGCTAGTTACATTCTAACTTTTTCCTAATTTAAGTACACACCCGAAGGGTAGTTCCTAAACTTAGGTTTCTACGGTTAAAACAGCGACTGTCGTCCCGTTTCTGATTCGTAGAAATATCTCATCTGAAGTCAGTATCCTGCTCTCAGCAGATTCTGCACATCAACACATATTTATTTACCACTTCCAGTATCTAAAATCCAATTTTAATACTAGTAGTGAACGTGTTTATGATAAACGTATTTGAAGTCTGAGCCTTACACCATCTTTACTTTCTTCATGTCTGCCTTGTCAATACGGCAGTCACGCTTCTAGTGACCCCGTTTGCCACAGTTTAGGCAGACATCTTGGGATATGTCCTTTATCTTCCCAGAAGATTCTAATGACTTTGCCTTTGCCCTTTTCCACACCCCAGAAGCCTTTAGCCAAGCTTTGGCCAAATGAGATGTCGAAGTAAGACGCGCCTTGCGCTTCTTGCCTTATTGTAAACTTTGGCTTTGTCTCATTGAGCATAGCCATTAACTCTCCAAGAGTTTACTATTGCAATTTAGTACTTCTAAGATCTAAGAATATATCTATGAAGAACCTTCAATTTCATTATCATACTATAAGAATCTAATCCTTAGTTCTGATTAAGAAATTAAGGAGTCTATTTGGCAATCTTATTGGATTAAGCACTAAAGTTATCATCACATGAATCTTCCAGAGATCATGCTCTACTATTTGCTTAACTCCGGGCTTAGGCCCAAGATGTTACTCTATCAAATAGAATAACTTCTCAGATTTCAGAACTATCCTGATGTTTTATTCCCAATTTGAAAATTAAAGTTGTTTAAATACATTTTCACCCAGGATTATGTTTTAAACACTAATCTTTCAATTATCTTGATTCCAATAGTCCAACTATTGAATCAACGATTTTAGGTACTATTTATTATAATGATTATTATAGTCTAACTATATAATCAACTATAATTTAATTAATTAAATTAAATTATATTGATTACTATAATCCAATTATAAAATCAACTATTAATTGAAATAGTTAATTCAAATATATTGATTACTATAATCCAATTATATAATCAACTATAAATGAAATAGTTTGAATACAGTCAAACTGTTTATTTAAAAAAACATTAAATATTAGTGCAACTAATAAATAATTATATATGACGAAAAATTGAAATGAACGCGTATGGCAAGTAACTAAACGAATATTGTAAATTTAATACTTGCCTCCCACTATTTTTCGGCGAGCCTCTAACCCTCTGTGGAGTACTCGGGAAACCTTGTTTCCTAGTGGGCTAGGATCCCGTTAAATAACACACAATCTTGACTTTGGCCAACAAATTGTATGATAATTAACTAGGTAGATCTCTAAGATCAAATGGATCTCATCCAATTCCTAGATCCAGTAGGTGGACGTCCAAGTCCGAAACATATATCTTATATATGCCAATATATCCAATATATTGCCTAACCTTTTTCCTCTGAATCAACTAAACCTTGGCTTTGGCACAACAAACTTAGTGATCCCAGTTAAGCGGAACCCATTGACTATGGAAAACTTCGTAATCAATGTCGATGGACAAGAAGTGATCTTGAATTTGGCCAACAAATCACAACTTGGACAAGACAACGATATGGAACAAAGCCTTCATTATTCAAACACATCCGCGATGGACAAAGGTCTTGACTTTGGCCAACAAACCAGTGCCAGTCTTGGATCTTGAGTAAGAATCACTCAATGGAAGGAAAAACGCTTAATATGTTGTGAGGGTTTTTTTGCGTAATTGGCAACCAATTAATTATCTTTGTTAAGGTCTCATCATCATACACCCTTAAACATGCGTTCTAAACACATAATAAGGCGCGTAAGTAAATAAATATAATAATGATATGCGGATGGATATTTAAACACATTTTTCCTAGAACAAATCTCTTCATTTCCCCGCTCCCGCTAGCACAAGTATTACTTCTACCCAATTACATAACACTTCTAAAGAAACCTCATTTACATTGAGGGGAATAGGTGAGAAGAGAAATACAATGAGAAATGAGGTAATAGGCTGGACACGCTGGTCCAATTTAATAAATTTTAAATTTATTACAACAATTTCCAAAATTGCCCTCACCCATCTAATATCCATCTGATATACATTATTCATACATCGCATCCATGTATTCACACAAGCATGTTATCAATCAATCTAATCCAATTAATTAATCTGAAAATTAATGACCATCCAATGTTCAAACAACGATTTGATTTTGTGTGAGTCAAACTCGTTTTGCGAATAAGTACTCAAAGTACGAATTCTTGAATTATACTAAACAAAAACATTAAATCCAATTTAATTTGTATTTAATACTAATTCATTATTTAATTCCAAATGAAATATTTACACTTTTTAATGTGCCTTTAAGACTTAGATTCCAAATCTAATCGTTACGGGTCTCAAAGCCCGATTAACATCCGATGTCATTTTAATTAAAGTCCAATGGGTTTTTAATTAATTTCTAAGGCATAGACTTTTGGTCAATATGGGTCAAACCCAAATACCAAAGCCCATTAAAGGAATCACCATTATTTGCCAAGAAACCAATTTAGGCCCATTAGGCCCAATTAAAATTAAAGGTCCATTAAGTCATAATTGGACTTTATGGATATAGTTTTGGGCCCAATCGGATCCAACCAATTAGCTTAAACCAAAATTGGCCCAACCAAGTCCATTAAGCCCAATTACAACTTTAAAAGCCCAATTCCAAATTTGGCCCAATTAATTAACTTACAAAATTCCAAATTTCACAAATAATTAATTTAAAGTGTATGCCATAACTAATTAACTAAATTAACATTTCTAAAACATCAATTTACACAATTAATTATGCTCATTTATCAACAACACATGTCCAACACACTTGAATCAAAAATCACATCATTTTCATGCTTTAAGCTCATGGTATTGAAGTGGTTTTTATGTTCGATTTCGTTTTCAATCCAATTGAATTACAAATCAACATTTTGTTGGACAATTATGACCCATAGCGTCACTATTTATACAGATCATGGTGTTGTTGTACAAATTAACTATGTGACAAAGGAGATTGCATTCTTATCATTTGTGATTAGATCACCTAGATATATAAATGATAGAAGGTCGCTGTGATTTGTTCCTGGACGGAGAATGATATGAGACAGTATCAGTCCACGAAGGATAAATCATTAAATATCCCTAGTCAGAGTATTATCGAGATTGGACATCGATAAATACGTAAAAGACAAGTATTACACGTGTGCGCGTTGTGAGGGCACAACGACATAGTTCTCATATATTTCGGTATATGATACTCATGAAAGTGTAATAGGAGGTTGTGTTTTACCGATTGTACGGGAAACAGCTTCGCTCTGGATAGACCCCCTCGGAATTCAATTGGTAGTATGACTATGTGTCTATGGAAGTCTGAAATCAGGGTAGGTGTATTTGGTCTTAACCTGAGACTTGCACCCTTAATACTTGCGACAATCAATATAATTTGGTTGCGGTCGTCCAGGACTTTAACAGGTTCTGTGTACGCCAATGCTGGGTATATTGAGAATCGTAGTGTGTTGGGTGTGATGTCAAGAAGGAAGTATCACTCCAGTCATAGTGGAGATGATGGTCACGTAGGATACGGGACTGGTTCTCTTCAATACTGCAGCTATCGGGATAAAATGACAAGGTCAGGTTTATCCGATTATAGAGATTTGTCACCAGACATCCGACATGTGCTTCGTACGGGGGAGACACAATTCCAGCCCCAGGCCTAGCACGTGATCATCCGATACTGGATAGACATACACAATACTACGTATATTACGCCTGATATAGATCGCTTATTCCTGTAAGCATGTTTCTGGAGAATTGGGTAGGCATGGCGCTTTGCTAGAAGCCAACCTTGTCTTGTAAATCGGTATAAACGTAGTACGAGGTGCTTACGTGTTCGGATAGTCCGACGACCATATTTACTGCCAACATATCCGAGGATCTCATGGGTCGCTTCCCGAAGATTCACCGATGACGTATGACTCGCACTTTTATTAATCTGGGATTAATTAATGATGAGAAAGAAAATTAATCTGGGATTAATTACGGAGATATTTTATTTGGGATAAAATATCAATTAAAGAGAGAGAACGATTAATTTGGAATTAATCGATTAAATAATATATTTGATATATTATAAGAAATTGGATTTCGACTCGGAATTAAAATTAGATTTTAATTCGGGCGAACGAGTTAATTTAGAATTAATTCGTTAGCGATGTGAATAGTGATTTCGCTAGGCATAATCATTTAATTGCATCGCAACGGAAAATTCATTAATTTGGAATTAGCGAACCCGAGCCCACGAGTGTTTGCGAGCGCATTCGCATTTCGAATTCGAGTGCGGCACGCAAGTCACATCAAGCGACAAATCATTAGTCACATCAAACGTCCAATCAAATATCACTTTGAGTGATGTGACTTGACAAGTTGATTGATTGAATGATGTGAATAGTGATAGAGTGGTTGGGAAAACTTTATGCCATTTGACTTTTGGAAATAGAAAATGGTAAATGTTTTTGGAAAATTAAAAAAATAAAAAGGTGTATGAGATACACAATTTCCCTCTCTCTTACCAACCAATCGGTCTCTCTCTCTCTTTACATTTTGGAGCCAAAACTCCTTCCTCTCTCACACGGTCAAGGACCAAAAATTCTTGCTTCTATTTTCTGCAGTTTGCCGAGAATGATGGAGAAGAAATGGAGTGGTTTTTGTGGCAAAAATCACCTAGTGCAAGCACACAAATGAGTCCATACAAAGGTGATAGGGAACTCACTACATGAGCAAGGAATCCATACAAGCTTGGAGCTTCCATGGAGGACATAAATGGCCGAATTTGAGGACTTGGAAACTGCTCACTGCCGAGCTTGGAGGGAGGCAGAAAAGTTGAAGTGTTCTTCGTCGCATCTCAACTGTTCGATATGAGTATGATTCCGCCACACTTTGTTGTGTATTCATACTTGTTTCTTGCTTGATAATGATCATTGGGATGTTTAGAAAACACCAACACATTTCCCAATTGTTTCAAGTCATCCAATGAACAAAGGAACAAAAAATACCATGACTTAGGGCAACAATTGCATTCGGCCAAGCCTAAATTTTGGGCAAAAATTGATCCAATCAACTTTTCATGAAATTGATCACAAATAACTCCAAGTCATCCATATACAAGCATGTTCAAACAATTAATTTCACTCAAACATACTCAAAACCAATTTACCCAAATTTTACCCTAAGTTCATTTCATGCTCAAAATGGCTCAAGATACCATTGTTGGGTTTCTATTAAGTCCCAAGATCAAATTTCAAGCAAGAAACATATATGTGAATACTCGTAAAAGTATGGCGGAATCATACTTACAACGATCGGCTTTTGCGACGCGACGAACAACAAAATCTTCAAGCTTTTCCCAAAGAGGCTCTCGGCTTTGGCCACTTTTTGTGCTCCTCCATTTTCGGTCAACTCCATGGATGAATCTCCAAGCTCCAAGCTTTGTGTGGTGATTCCATGCTCATAAGTTAGTTCCCTATCACCTTAGGATGACTCTCCATGTGCTAGCATAGGAAAAATTGCCACAAATTTTCCTTTTTACTTCTTGTAATTCTCGGCCTTGCCAAGAAAAATGGGAGAGAAGGATTTTGGCCCCTTGGCCGTGAGATGTGTAGAGAGAGAGAAGAAAATGTGTTAGTTGTTTTTGTGTAAATGTTTTCTAAAAACATATACCAAAATTGCTTTCAAAAAAATTGGTCAAAGCTTTTCCAAAAAACTTAACAATTTTGGAGGCAAAAATGCATTTAATGCATTCAACAACCACCATCAACTATTCACATCAATCAATGATGACAAGCATCACTTCACTCAAAGTGATGTGACTTCCATCACTTGATTGACTAGTGATTTGACGCTAGATGTGACTTGTGGGCCCCACTCGATTCGAAATGTGAGTGGGCCCGCAAACACTCCCGGGCTCGGGTTCGCTAATTCCGAATTAACGAATTTTCCGTTGCGACGTAATTAAATCAAATTTAATTAAATAATTATTCCTAGCAAAATTACTATTCACGTCGCTAACGAATTAATTCTAAATTAACTCGTTCGCCCGAATTAAAATCTAATTTTAATTCTGCGTCGAAATCCAATTTCGTATAATATATCGAATATATTATTTTATCGATTAATTCCAAATTAATCGTTCTCTCTCTTTAATTATATTTTATCCCAGATAAATATCTCCGTAATTAATCCCAGATTAATTTTATCTCTCTCATTAATTAATCCCAGATTAATAAAGTGCGAGTCATACGTCATCGGTGAATCTTCGGGAAGCGACCCATGATATCCCCGGATATGTGGGCAGTAAATCCGGTCGTCGGATTATCCGAACACGTACGTACCTAGTACTACGTTTTTACCGATTTACAAGACATGGTTGGCTTCTAGCAAAGCACCGTGCATATCCAATTCTCCAGAAATATTTTTACTGGAATATGTGATCTATATCAGGCGTAGTATATGTAGTATTACGTATTTCGATCCAGCATCGGATGTCACGTGCAAGGCTTGGGGCTGGAATCGTGTCTGCCCCGTACGAAGCACATATCGGATCTCCGGTAACTAGTCTCTATAATCGGATAAACATGACCTAGTCATAATATCCCGATAGTTGCAGCATATAAGAGAACCAATTCCGTATCCTACGTGATCATCATCTCCACTATGACTGGAGTGATACTTCCATCTCGACATCACACCCAATACACTACGATTCTCAATATACCCAGAAGAGGCGTACACAGAACCGGTTAAAACTCTGGACGACCAAAACCAAAGTATATTGATTGTTGCAAGTATTAGCGGTGTAAGTCTCAGGTTAAGACCAAATACACCTACCCTGATTCGGTCTTCCATAGACACATAGTCATACTACCAATGGAATTCTGAGGGGTCTGGCCAGAGCGAAGCTGTTTTCGTACCATCGGTAAACACAACCTCCTATTACAATTGCATGAGTATCATATACCCAAATATATGAGAACTATGCCGTTATGCTCCCACAACGTACACAAGTGTAATACTAATCTTTTACGCATTATCGATGTCTAATCTCGATAATACTCTGACTAGGGATATTTAATTATTAAACCTTCGTGGATTGATACTGTCTCATATCATCTCAATCCGGAACTAATCATATGGACCTTTCATCATTTATACATCTTGGTAATCTAATTACAAATGATAAAAGAGCAATTTCATTTGTCACACAGTTAATTTGTACAACAACACCATGATCTGTACAAATAGTGATGCTATGGGTCATAATTGTCTAACACTTGGATGTGTGGTGAAGGCTTCTTTTTATAGGCAAATGGATGGAGGCTATCATTGTTTGAAAAGGAAAGGATTTGTGTAATTATTGGAGATATTTTTTAATTATTATGTGATAAGGAAAAATCTTTTAATTAGGGAAGTGATTTGATTTAATTTGATTTCTTCTCTTTTAGTTAGGGATATGATTTGATTTGTATCTTTTAATTAGGGAATGTAATTTAAGTGGATTAGGAAAGTATTTGATGGGATTTTTTTAATTTTGGAAGGGGATTTGGCTTGATTTATGTATGTGTTTAATGTGTTATTTATTAATTAGGATGGCTATGGGCGTGTAGCTTGCTCTTGTTTGGGCGTGTATTGGGTTTGGTTGGTGGGCGTGATGTGTGGCTTAGTGTGTGATTTAGTGATATGTGGGCTTGGTGTGTGGTTTGTGGGGGTTTGGGCTAATGATGTGTTTTGAAACGGAGGTCCAACAAGTGAACCCGAAGCTAATCCAGCGAATTAAATCCAACAATGCGTCAATTCTTGACTATTCCCTTCCAACGTCCGTTTCCCGCGATTTTCACAATTAAAGAGGTAGTGTCTCCATGTGAGACTCATCATCGGGACTTATATACAAAAATGCAGTGCCTACAAGAAGCTAAAGTCAATGGAGCTCTTTGGCTCAAAGAAAATAGTTAAGGTTGTGGTCTAGTTAGAATAAAATTCTGAAGAAGAATCTCATAGAATTCCTAAGAGAATATGCATATATTTTCGTATGGAGTCATGGAGATATGCCCGAGATAGATCCTCGGGTCATAAGCCATCGCATGTCGATAGACCAAGCTCATAAGGCGGTGAAGAAGAATGTGAGGGTCTTCAAATAGAAGCGGTATGAATCCATTCACCCATAAGTGGATAAATTAATGCATGCTAGGTTTATTAGAGATGTTAAGTATCCAGAATAGGTATCAAATGTGGTCTTGGTCAATAAGGCAATTGACAAGTGGAGAATGTGTGTGGACTTCTCTGATTTGAACAAAGCTTGCCCGAATGATAGCTTTACACTTCCCAAAGTAGATCTGTTGGTGGATTCAACGGCCTTCCATGGGCTATTAAGCTTCATGGATGCATTCTTGGGATATAACAGGATCAAAATATTCCCCAATGACGAAGACAAGACAACCTTCATCACAGCTCATGGGATGTATTGCTATAGGGTAATACCCTTCGGGTTGAAAAGTACTGCTGAAACGTATCAAAATTTGGTAAATTGGGTTTTCAAGCCCCTCATAAGCAAAACGATGCAAGTCTATATTGATGACCCTGATCATTTGACAGACCGCAAGGAAACTTTTGAACTCTTGAGGAAATATGAGATGAGACTAAACTCGGAGAAGTGTGCATTCGGAGTATTCTTAAGAAAATCATTGGGGTACATGGTCAGTGCGAGAGGCATTGAGGTCAATTCGCAGAAGATCAATGTTGTGTTGGACTTCAAATCTCCAAAGACAGTCAAAATGGTGTAAAGCCTGACAGGTCGAGTTGTTGTACATAATCGGTTCATCTCTAAATCCACCGATAAGTGTTGGGAAGCGGTCGCGAGTGCGCAGCGGAAAATTAAAAAAATTAAATATATCAAATTATGATGCCGCTATCCCTTTGCCCAATACCCATTTGTTTTGATTATTCTACAAGCCTAGGCCTGTTACTATATATTCTAAGCATAAAAACTAATAAAACATGCAATGAACATAAACCTAAACATGCTAACTATCATAAGAACTCTAATTAAAATAAAGAAAGAAAAATACTTACTTGAACCGAAGACTCCTCCAGTCCTCCTGATGAGTGGTAATTATATCACTATTTCCCACTCATTTAACCTAATATTTTGTATAGTTTCTTGATTTTTGTGAATATTTTGATGTGTTTTGTGTTATTTTGTAGATAAATAAAGTTTTAGGACTCTCTTGAGGTGATTTGGGCCAAAAACAGTGAAAATTAGACAAAGGGACATTCTCCTAATTCTGCGCATCGCGACGCGCCTATGGCGTCTCAACACCTAACATGCACCAAGACTTGCTAACGTGAGCCGGGTCCAAAAGTCAGAATATGAGAAAAGTTTGACTTTGCTAACGTGCGCCGTGCCACGTGTCACCATCACAGCCGATCTGCTAACATGCGCCGTGCCACGTGTCATCATCCTACGGTGCCGACAGTCGCCGTCGCCACGTGTCACTCCACGTGTCTGCCATATCATCATCCACATCACCGGTTGACCGAGTCAAAGTGCCACATTATCGCCACGTCATTATTAACCAATCAAAGCGTGCCACGTGTCACAATTCTATGGTGCCGACAGTCACTTTCGCCACGTGTCACCACGTCAGCGCCAATTATTGACTCACTTATCTGCAATTGACACGTGGCGATAAGAATCTAAAATCAGCCAATCAAAAGCCGCCACGTGTCACAATAATTGAACTCCCAACCACCTTGCCACGTGTCACCTTATCACCTTATCCAGAATCTGAAGCAACGAACCAGAAGCTGCCACATCAACAATGTCCCACGTCGCGACGTAAGCTGGGCGTCGCGACGCCGACCCCCTACTGACGCCTATAAATTTAGTTCGATTTCAGAATTCAAAGCATGCCTTCCTTGAGTTTTGTAAGGACTTTAAGGATTGCATCTTGTGTGTTTAAGTTTTTGTAATTTAAATTAAGCATTTTTACTTTTAGTATTTTCAATTATGCACTTTTACTTTTTGTAATAAAATTTTATTTTATTTTATTTTTCTTTTTTTATGTTCAGTAGTTAATTTACCGCTGGGGTAAAAGGTGAAATATTTAATATAATTATCTAGGTGAATCTCACTTAATTATAATTTATAAATTATAATTTAACCAGATTAATTAATGGCAGACTTTATTACCACCTATATGGTCGGTCTAAATATAAATTAATTTACTGCATATATGGCTGGTCTTTATGTGACAGATAATTACCGCCTATATGGCTGGTGTAATTGGACTAAATGGATTACCGCCTATATGGCTGGTTTTAAATGTTTAACATTATTAATTCCTGAGAAAGCAGAACATAAAATAATTTATATATTATAATAAGTGAGATTCCTAGATAAGAAATATTAAATGTGGATCCTCTAACCCCCAGCATTTTATTTTATTATAGGGAAGTGATGAAACATAATATTCACACTTAATAATTGATTTTCTTTTTATGGATAATTCTTTAGTTTGTTTATTGAGTCTTAAGCTTAATGCTTCTTGTTGTCTGATCATCAATAAGATTGATGTGGTAAACTTAAAATGAACTAGACATAGGGATTTTAGGTTTCAGCCTTAGATTCAATAGCCCACGATCTTCCTTGAGGATATATAACCCTTTAATAGATTTCCTTACAGGATAGACATAAACTTGTCGGGCGAGGGTAGTCATAATTGGAACTTAATCTTAATGAATCCAGGTAATTTGGTTGACATAGACATATGGTTCAATTAGGTTATACTGGGTATTTGCGTCTGACCATCAACATAGGCTTTTACATATTTTTGTGTTCCAGGTTAGCAATCTGATTTATTACACATAGATAAGAGAATCAATTCAACTTTATATTAATATTTTGTGGAGTCACGACCCTAGATCCTTGAGTCTTTTCTTTTATTTTCCTTAGTATTTTCTTTTGAGTCTGTTTTTATTTTAATTAGCAAATCCACATTCAACCAACCAAAAACAATCAATTCCATTCTCCATATAATTAGATACCTTTAAATAAATAGTATCAATATTTAATAACAACAGTAGGAATTAAGTCCTCGTGGGATCGATATTTTTATACTACTTGAACGATACGTGCGCTTGCGTTATACGTGTGTGTTTACGCCAGTCAAGTTTTTGGCGCCGTTGCCGGGGACTTATTTTTCTTGAGTTATTAATTTTGAAGCTATCTAATTTACTTGTATCTAATTTTCTTTATTTTTATCTGTAATTTTTATTTCTTTCTTTTGTTTTCAGGTGATTAAAAAAATGGAACATTATTGGGAGATTGAAAGATTACGAGCTTTACTAGAAGAAGATACACCCCAAATCTGGGAGAAACAGTCCGGTTTTCTGAGGCCTGTTGTCCAGCCTAACAACTATCACTGGATGTCAGAACCAAGCAATACCACATTTGCTCAACAAGACGCAATGAGGATATGTGACATATGTAATGGTAACCACCCGAGAGATCATTGTGAGTACAACTACAATCCGGGATGGCAGAGATATCAAAATCCTTCATGGTATGAAGAACCATCACATTTCACAAAACCACATTTTCCATCTTATCCACCACTCACCTACTATCTTCAATAAGAACCAGAACCATCAGAGGAAGATCAGTTGATTTACATGCTCAAAGATTGGTTCGAGGAATGGGAAGCTCAATTTGATGCACAAATTCAGAGTCAAGCGGTGTCTATACAGAGGATGACAGATCAAGTTAGACAATTAACAGATAACCTAAATCACATATCTCACGGAGCAAATTCAAATAATACTGAAAAAGCCTTCAAATATCATGAGATTCATCATGATATCATAACAGTGGACGAGGCTGAGCAGTATCAAGAATCAGAGGTATCAGTTCAGGACCCTGAACCAACAAAGTCTTAATTTGATTTTTATTATTCTTTGGACGCTGACGAGGATGAAGAAGATGAGCTATTTGTACCAACTGCACCAACAAAGGAGGATGAAACTTTCTATCCTCCAAATGAAGATCTTGGAGCTTTCATTGCAAAAAATGTTTGAAGAAGATCTATCTGAGCCAATCATTTCACTCAGATCAGAGGATGAAGACCTAAAATCTGACATCTCTTTACATCCTCAGGTTGACATGTTGGACAATTATGACCCATAGCGTCACTATTTGTACAGATCATAGTGTTTTTGTACAAATTAACTATGTGACAAAGGAGATTGCATGCTTATCATTTGTGATTAGATCACCTAGATGTATAAATGATGAGAGGTCATTATGATTTGTTCCTGGACGGAGAATGATATGAGACGGAGAATGATATGAGACAGTATCAGTCCACGAAGGATAAATCATTAAATATCCCCAGTCAGAGTATTATCGAGATTGGACATCGATATATACGTAAAAGACTAGTATTACACTTGTGCGCGTTGTGAGGATACAACGGCATAGTTCTCATATATTTGGGTATAGGATACTCATGCAAGTGTAATAGGAGGTTGTGTTTCACCGATGGTATGGGAAACAGCTTCGCTCTGGATAGACCCCCTCGGAATTCCATTGGTAGTATGACTATTTGTCTATGGAAGTCCGAAATCAGGGTAGGTGTATTTGGTCTTAACCTGAGACTTGCACCGCTAATACTTGCGACTATCAATATACTTTGGTTGTGGTCGTCCAGGGCTTTAACAGGTTCTGTGTACGCCAATACTGGGTATATTGAGAATCGTAGTGTGTTGGGTGTGATGTCAAGACGGAAGTGTCACTCCAGTCATATGGAGATGATGGTCACGTAGGATACGGGACTGGTTCTCTTAAATGTTGCAGCTATCGGGATAAAATGACAAGGTCAGGTTTATCTAATTATAGAGACAAGTCACCAGACATCCGACATATGCTTCGAAAGGGGCAGACACAATTCCAGCCCTAGGCCTAGCACGTGATCATTCGATACTGGATAGAAATACGCAATACTACGTATACTACACCTGATACAGATCCTTTATTCCTGTAAGGATGTTTCCGGAGAATTGGGCAGGCATGGCGCTTTGCTAGAGGCCAACCTTGTCTTGTAAATCGGTATAAACGTAGTAAGAGGTACTTACGTGTTCGGATAGTCCGACGACCAAATTTACTGCCAACATATCCGGGGATCTCATGGGTCGCTTCCCAAAGATTCACCGTTGACGTATAACTCGCACTCTATATTAATCTGGGATTAATTAGAAGAGAGAGAAAATTAATCTGGGATTAATTGCAGAGATATTTTATCTGGGATAAAATATCATCAAAGAGATATAATGATTAATTTGGAATTAATCGATTAATTAATATATTTGAAATATTAAACGAAATTAGATTTCGACGCGGAATTAAAATTAGATTTTAATTCGGGCGAACGAATTAATTTAGAATTAATTTGTTAGCGACGTGAATAGTGATTTCGCTAGGCGTAATCATTTAATTACGACGCAACGGAAAATTCATTAATTTGGAATTAGCGAACCCGAGTCCGAGATTATTTGCGAGCCCAATCGCATTTCGAATTCGAGTGCGGTATGCAAGTCAAATCAGCGTCAAATCGCTAGTCGCATCAAGCGTCAAATCACTTGTCACTTTGAGTGATGTGACTTGACAAGTTGTGATTGATGTGATTGAGTGATGTGAGTTTTTGGGCTTTAATGGTTTGACTTATAAAAGCCAAATTCAAATAAAATGCATTTGAAATTCACTCTTGTGTATAACATACACAAATTTGGATCACATTTGACAACTCTCTCTCTCCCATTTCTTTCTTCTTGTTCATGCCCATGGAGGCATTTTGTTCACTATTTTTCTGTCACAAAAACGTGAGCAGTGAGGGAAGCAAGAGTGTGGTTTTGTGGCAAAATCACAAGTGTTAGCACACTTACGAGACATGCGAAGGTGATAGGGAAGTCCACCCATGAGCCGGGAACCATTCGATGAAGCTTGGAGCTTGACGAAGGACCAAAAACGAAGCCAAAACAGTGAGCTTCGATTGCTACTGTCGTGACAGTGAAGAGGAGCAGAAAGTTGATTTTTTTTGCCTCCGCGTCGCTCAACCGATCGATGTAAGTATTCCGCAACTTCTTCGATGTGTATTCGCACTTGATTCATGCTTATTATTGATCTTGGGACCTTAATAGAAACCAACAATGGCATCTAGAGCAAGGTTTGAGCATGAAAAAGTTTAGGGTTACAATTTGGGTAAATTGATTTTGAGCATGAATTTGTGAAATTGGATGAATGAATATGCTTAAATGTGTTTGAATTGAAGTTTGATTGGATCAATTTCAAGAAAATTGGTTTGGAACAATTTTCCCCAAATTTGGTGGTGATGGCCGAATGCCTAATGCCCTAATAAGTCTTGGAATTTTGTTTTTTTAATTCATTGGATGAGTTAGAATCAATTAGGATGTTGATTTAATGTCGATTGTGGGATTAATTGGATTGAAACCAAATCGGATATAAAATCCCCTCCTTGGCCGAGACTTTGTGAAGCATGTTTGGGTTTGATTTTAATCAATTTGTGTTGGACACTAATTGATGTTGATGAGCATGATTAATTAGCCTAATTTGTGTTTTGGAAATAATGATTTGGGTGATTAATTATGTTAATGCACTTTGGTTAATTAAATGTGAAATTGGATTTTTTTGTGTTTAATTAATTGGCCTTAAAATTGGATTTGGGCTTAAGTGTTGTAATTGGGCTTGTTGTACAAAGTTGGGTTTAGGCAAATTGGATTGGATCCAATTGGGCCCAAAACCGCATCCATAAAGCCCAAATGCGACTTAATGGACCTTTAAAGTTTAATTGGGCATAATGGGCCAAGATTGATTTCTAGGCTTATGGGGTAACTCCCGGATTGGATTTGGTTATTCGGTTTGACCCGAGTTAACCAACAGTCCATGCCTCAAGAAATTAATTAAAAGCCCATTGGACTTTAATTAAATTGACGTTGGACGTTAATCGGGCTTTGAGACCCGTAGCGATTAAATTTGGAATTTAAGTCGTAATGGTTCGTTAAATAAAGTGTAGTATTTAATTTGGAATTAAATAGTGAATTAGAATTAAATGCATATTAAATTGGATTTAATGATATAGTTTAATTTAATTCGAGAATTCGTACTTTGAGTACTTATTCACAAAACGAGTTTGACTCGAGCAAAATCAAATCGTTGTTTGAACATTGGATGATCACTAATTATCAGATTAATTAATTTGATTAGATTGATTGATAACATGCTTGTGTGAATACATGGTTGCGATGCATGAATAATATATATCGGATGGATATTAGATGGGTGGGACAATTTGAGAAATTGTTGTAATAAATTTGATTTATTAATTGGACTTGTGTGTCCAGCCTTATTACCTCTCATTTCTTTGTATTCTCTTCTCACCTATTCCCTTCAATGTAAATGAGGTTTCTTTAGAAGTGTAGTGTAACGGGTAGAAGTAAATACATGTGCTAGCGGGAGAGAGAAATGGAGAGATTTGATCTAGGATCAATGTGTAAAGTATCCATCCGCATATCATTATTACTTTATTTCATATGCGCTTTATTATGTGTTTAGAATGCATGTTTAAGGGTGTATGATGATGAGACCTTAACAAAGATAATAAATTGGTTGCCAATTTGCACTCGAAAAACCATCGCAAAATATTAAGCGTTTTTCCTTCCATTGAGTGATTCTCACTCAAGATCCGAGACTGGCATTGGCTTGTTGGCCAAAGTCAAGGCCTTTGTCCGTCGAGGATGTGTTTGAATCACGAAGGCTTTGTTCAATGTTAGTGTCTTGTCCAAGTTGTGGTTTGTTGGCCAAAGTCAATACCATTTCTTGTCCATCGACATTGATTACGAAGCTTTCCATGGTCAATGGGTCGCGCTTGACTGGGATCACTAAGTTTATTGTGCCAAAGCCAAGGCTTAGTTGATTCATAGGAAAAAGGTTAGGTAATATATTGGATGTATTGGCATATATAAGATATATGTTTCGGACTTGGATGTTCCCCTACCGGATCTAGGAATTGGATTGGATCCAATCGATCTTAGAGATCTACCTAGTTAATTATCATACAATTTGTTGGCCAAAGTCAAGATTGCGTGATATTTAACGGGATCCTAGCCCACTAGGAAATGCGGTTTCCCTAGTACTCGACAGAGGGTTAGAGGCTCGCCGAAAAATAGTGGGAGGCAAGAATTGAATTTGCAATACTCGTTCAATTACTCGCCATACGCGCTCAACAAATATCAATTCGTCAATAAATTAAATGTTAGTTGGACTAATATTTAAATTATTTTTTTAATAAATAGTTGGACTATATATTCAAACTATTCATTTATAGTTGATTTTATAATTGGATTATAGTAATCAATATAATTGAATTTAATCTAATAAATTATAGTTGATTAAATAGTTGGACTATTGTAATCATTATAATAAAAAGTGCATTAATCGTTGATTAAATAGTTGGACTATTAGAATCAAGATTAAATTGAAAGATTGACGTTTAATACATAATCCTAGGGAAAATGTATTTAAATGGTTTAATTTTCAAATTGGGAATAATATTTCAGGATGGTCCTGGAAAATAATAAGTTACTTTATTTGATAAAATAACATATTAAGCCTAAGCCTGGAGTTAAGCAAACAGTTAAGCATAATCTTTGGAAGATCATGCAATGATAACTTAAGTGCTTAATCCATTAAGCTTGTCGCAGTAGACTGCTTAATTTCTGAATCAGAACTAAGGATTAGATCCCTAAAGTCTGATAATGAAATTGAAGGATCTTCATAAATCTATCTTTAGATTTTAGAAGTATTAAAATTGCAATAATAACTCTTGGAGACCTAATGACTATTCTCAATGAGACAAAGTCAAAATTTGCAATAAGGCATGTAGCGCAAGGCGCACCTTACTTCGATATTCTAGAAGGCCAAGGCTTGGCCAAGGCATGCCCAAAGGCTTCTGGAGTGTTGAAAAAGGCAAAGGCAAAATCATTATAATCTTCTAGGAAGATAAATGACATATCCCAAAATGTCTGCCTCGTTGTGGCAAACGGGATCGCGGAAGCGTGACTGCCGTTTGGAAAAAGCAGACATGAAGGAATTGAAGAACGAGCAAGGCTCTGACTTCAAATATATTTGTCATATTCACTACTAGTATTAAAATTGGATTTTAGATACTTAGTGTGATATAAATATATACTGGTGTTCAGAATCTGCTTTGAGCAGGATACTGACTTCCATAGAGATTTAATATGCGAATAAGAAATGGGACGAAAGTCGCTGTTTTAACCGTAGATACCTAAGTTTAGGAACTACCCTCGGGTGTATACCTAAAATTGGGGACTGTTATAATGTAACTAGTTTGACTAGAAACATTATCTTTATATCAGTGTATTATCCGTTGCAGATATACCTTTATATTCTAGAACACTAAAGTGTTTCATTATAAAAAGTTGATATTGAGATAAACACATTAGATATGAATAACAATATTTATATTTTGAATATAAATAAATCTCAAATATTTTTTATGACAAACAATAGCTCAAACTGATTTGATCAGAAGAAACTAATTGTGGCATTGTTTTCTGGGACACAATCAAACAAGACTCGTATATCCACGCTTTTGAACAGTGGATACTAGGACTGATTTGATCCTATTCAAATAAAGTCTACGAATCTAGTTTATTGGGCAAAGTGCCTAAAACACTATTTACTTGGTAAAAGTGTAAATGCCACTGATCTGTTAGCCCTAGTTCATAGTGAAGCAAGTGGGCCCATGTCTAGCTAGGCTAGAGGTGGATATGAATATTTCGTGACCTTTACGGATGTGGCATCGCGTTATGGTTATGTGTTTCTTTTGAAGAACACAAATCGGAAACTTTTAAAGTTTCGACACGAAATAGACAAACAGATCGGCTAAAGTATTAAACCGTCACGGTAAGACCGTAATGGAAAATACTTGAGTAACAAGTTTCAAGTATACTTGATAGAGTATAGTATTCTTTCAAAGAGGACTCCTCCCGGAACACGTCAAAGTGACGGTGTGTCCGAACTGAGTAACCAAATTATGTTAGACATGATAAGGCTAATCATGAGTCGCTCTGAGCTACCATTTCCTTCAACGGATAAGCTTTAACAGTGCAGAACTTATTTAGAATAAGGTTCCATTAAAATCTGCTAGACAGATTTCATATTAAATATGAACGGGAAAGAAACCGGGTTTCTCATTCCTGATAATTTGGGTATGCTAGGCATACGTTTGGATGATACCAAACTAGAACCCAAATTGGATAAATGCCAATTGTAGGTTATCTTAGGGATACCATAAGTATTGTACTTATACAACTCACAAGAGAACAATGTAATTGTTGCTCACCATGTGGTTTTCCTAAGAGGAATACCGATATGCAGTGGTAAGTGGGAGGATAGTAAAACTCGATGAAAATCGGAGTAATACTATTCCTGGCACCGATCCTTAATGGAACACCAAATAGTTCATCAAGGATGAAACTATAACATTAATCTTCGAATACACAAGAACCGCGTATGTCGGAGAGAGTCAGAAAACAACCTGGGGTATGGGTTTCTGATCTCACCTCATAAAGATACCAATCTTATTGAGGTATACCAACTGACTACGTATGAGGAAGTGATACAAGGTATCGACTCCCTATTATGGCAAAGTGCCATATGATCCGAAATGGATTCCATGTATATCAACAAGTTTGGATACTAGTTGATGTACCACAAGGCATTGTGCCTATTGGTACTATAAGTGTTCAAGGAAGACATACATGGATGGAAACATACCAACGTACTAAGCTAGGCTTGTAGCGGAAAGGTATCGTTATCAACATTATGTTGATTTCGATTCAACCTTTTACCTGTTGCCACAGTAAATCCATTTGGATAATGCTTGCTAAAGCTGTGTATTTCATTATGAAATATGACAGCTTTACGGGAAAATCGCTTTCCTGAAAAGGAAACCTTTTGGAGGATGTTTATAACATCCTGACGGTTTTGTCGTAACAAAACTAGCAAACAAGGTTTGCAGGTTATTCGATCCATGTTTGGATTGAAGTAAGCATTAGGTTCTTAGAACTATCGTTTTGGTGTAATCATAATGCTTTATGATTTAATTCAAAACGAAATGATTCTTGTGTATGTAAGAGGGTTAGTGGGAGCGCACTAACAGTGGATGTCCTATAAAATAATGATAATATGTCATTTCTTGGAAATGATATTCCTATAAAATAACTATCGGCGAAAGCTTGGCTTTCAAGAAAAACTCTTCGTGGAACCGTACATTGAAAAATGTACGCTACCTGGTGTCTCATACGCTTTGAGCATATGAAGTCACAAACAGGCCAATCCGAGTGATAGTCACTGGATTGATGTTAAGAACATCCGTTAGTATCTTAGAGAACTAAAGATGCCGTCTTAATCTGTGGAGAAGGAGCACTTGAAGTGACTGGATCACTGTAGCAAGTTTCCTAAACCGATAAAATGACTATAAGTCGCAAACGGTACTACAAAGTTTGAATAACGGAACAGTGAGCTAGAAATCTTCCAAGCAAGATATTGTTACCGAATAAATAATAAATGCAGGTTATTACTGCAGCTAAGGCGGCAATAAGAAGCCTTCTGGGTCGATAAACAAATCTAATTAGATTAGATATAATTCTGTTAGCAGCTGAGCTAGGCGCCAGCACAGGCTAAAGAATTAATGGTCTCATCAACGATCCAGATATATACTTCGATATTCACCTGATTCGTTCGGATCATACATCGTGGCGATGTGATGATCGAATAAATCGCATTAGATGATAATCATGCAAATCCGCTGACGAAAGTCTTTCTCAGTAATTTGAACCAACCGTACATAGTTCGGGTGTCAAGCACTCGAGTGACTGGCTATAGGCCAAGTGGGAGATTGTTGGACAATTATGACCCATAGCGTCACTATTTGTACAAATCATAGTGTTGTTGTACAAATTAACTATGTGACAAAGGAGATTTCACTCTTATCATTTGTGATTAGATCACCTAGATGTATAAATGATGAGAGGTCCTTATGATTTATTCCTGGACGGAGAATGATATGAGACAGTATCAGTCCACGAAGGATAAATCATTAAATATCCCTAGTCATAGTATTATCGAGATTGGACATCGATATATACGTAAAAGACAAGTATTACACTTGTGCGCGTTGTGAGGGCACAACGACATAGTTCTCATATATTTGGGTATAGGATTCTCATGCAAGTGTAATAGGAGGTTGTGTTTCACCGATGGTATGGGAAACAGCTTTGCTCTGGATAGACCCCCTTGGAATTCCATTGGTAGTATGACTATGTGTCTATGGAAGTCCGAAATCAGGTTAGGTGTATTTGGTCTTAACCTGAGACTTGCACCGCTAATACTTGCGACAATCAATATACTTTGGTTGCGGTCGTCCAGTGCTTTAACAGGTTCTGTGTACGCCAATACTGGGTATATTGAGAATCGTAGTGTGTTGGGTGTGATGTCAAGACGGAAGTGTCACTCTAGTCATATGGAGATGATGGTCACGTAGGATACGGGACTGGTTCTCTTAAATGCTGCAACTATCGGGATAAAATGACAAGGTCAGGTTTATCCGATTATAGAGACTAGTCACCAGACATCCGACATGTGCTTCGTACGGGGTAGACACAATTCCAGCCCCAGGCCTAACATGTGATCATTCGATACTGGATAGAAATACGCAATACTACGTATAATACACCTGATACAGATCCTTTATTCCTGTAAGGTTGTTTCCGGAGAATTGGGCAGGCATGGTGTTTTGCTAGAGGCCAACCTTGTCTTGTAAATCGGTATAAACGTAGTACGAGGTACTTACGTGTTCGGATAGTCCGAAGACCAAATTTACTGCCAATATATCTGGGGATCTCATGGGTCGCTTCCCAAAGATTCACCGATGACGTATAACTCGCACTCTATATTAATCTGGGATTAATTAGAAGAGAGAGAAAATTAATCTGGGATTAATTGCGGAGATATTTTACCTGGGATAAAATATCATTAAAGAGATATAACGATTAATTTGGAATTAATCGATTAATTAATATATTTGATATATTAAACGAAATACGATTTCGACGCGGAATTAAAATTAGATTTTAATTCGAGCGAACGAATTAATTTAGAATTAATTGGTTAGCGACGTGAATAGTGATTTCGCTAGGCGTAATCATTTAATTACGACGCAACGGAAAATTCATTAATTTGGAATTAGCGAACACGAGCCCGAGATTATTTGTGAGCGCATTCGCATTTCGAATTCGAGTGCGGTATGTAATTCAAATCAAGCGTCAAATCGCTAATCGCATCAAGCGTCAAATCACTTGTCACTTTGAGTGATGTGACTTGACAAGTTGTGATTGATGTGATTAAGTGATGTGAGTGGTTGGGCTTTAATGGTTTGACTTTTAAAAGCCAAATTCAAATGAAATGCATTTGAAATTCACTATTGTGTATAAGATACACAAATTTGGATCACATTTGACAACTCTCTCCCATTTCTTTCTTATTGTTCACGCCCATGAAGGCATTTTGTTCATTGTTTTTCTATCACAAAAACGTGAGCAGTGAGGGAAGCAAGAGTGTGGTTTTGTGGCAAAATCACAAGTGCTAGCACACTTACAAGACATGCGAAGGTGATAGGAAAGTCCACCCATGAGCCGGAAACCATTCGACGAAGCTTGGAGCTTGACGAAGGACCAAAAACGAAGCCAAAAAAGTGAGCTTGGAATGCTACTGCCGTGACAGTGAAGAGGAGCAGAAATTTGATTTTTTTTGCCTCTGCGTCGCTCAACCGATCGATGTAAGTATTCCGCAACTTCTTCGATGTGTATTCGCACTTGATTCATGCTTATTATTGATCTTGGGACCTTAATAGAAACCAACATGACACTTATGGAGCATGTTTTTCACAGATGACAGATGAAGAACTGAATGTGGAAATCCTAAAATACATCTATGAAGAAAATGTGGAGCAAGAAACAGAGCAAATGGAGGAGCAATTGTCAGACCAAATTGAAGATCCAGAGCATTCAGACGAAACATCATTGTTTTGGGGAGTACAATTTAGAGATATCATCCAGAAGCTTGACAGAATGGAACTTCCATTAAAAGTCAAGCACCATACGAGACCTCCTGATTTTATTTCTTTCTTTTCAGGAATTACTGGAGCGAAAAAGATAAAAAAGGTGGCACGAGCACTGAATGAGACAAAACTCTTTTTACCACCTTACCGTTGGAAGAGACCCTTCAAAAGGAACACACATGGGAATGTCTTTAATAGGACATCCAAAACGACGCTGAAACCTCCTTGATGGATAGATTTCAGTCACGTCTGGCTGAAGACGAAAAATTTAGTGCTAGTAGGGAGGCAACCCATGCACTTTGTTGTAATTTCTATTTTTATATTTTGTGTATACATGTTGTAGAGTTTTTAATTTTGTGTGTTATTTTTGTAGGGAAAAGCACAAACGGAGCATTTTAAGACAGAAGGAATGGTTTTTGGCAATCAGAAAGAAGAGAGCTAATTCATTTGTGATGGCTGATTCATTTGTGATGGCTGAGTAAAGAATGAATTCTTGAGACGCATCCTTATAAATTTATACTAAGCTAGTGGCGTATTGCATACACAATTCTGTTGCCTTAATAATTTCTTTGATTTGCTTTTCTTTTGTTATTTTCTTTTATTTTCGCCGACAAGATCTATACTTTTTGACTTTTCACGATTTATTTTAACGCTAATCTAATAATTATCATTTGGCAGGTACTAGTGCTATTATTACTCACCCATTTTCAGGTTCTATAAATTCAGCTCTACATTTCTTTCTTCGACACATCTAGATATACATCCAAATAAGAGAAAGAAAATGGAAGCTACTTCACAGCAGCGAGTCAAGCGAATTTGTGTTTTATGTGGATCCAATTCTGGTAATAAACCAGAATTCATTGAGGCTGCAAAGGAATTGGGGAGAGTCATAGCAAAACGAAATATGCACCTAGTATATGGCGGTGGCAATCTTGGATTGATGGGAAGCATTTCAAAAGCCGTTGAGGATGGTGGCGGTCATGTTTTGGGAATCATTCCAAAAACTTTGGCGGACGAAGATATAATCGGAAAAACAAATGGAGATGAACGTATTGTCTCGGGGATGTCTGAACAACTCCTTGAAATGGTCAATACTGCTGATGCGTTTATTGCTTTACCAGGTGGGCTCGGAACATTTGAAGAAATATTCACAGTGGCATCATGGGCGCACTTGAAAATTCATCGGAAGCCCATTGGATTACTCAACATTGAACATTTTTTCGAATTCCTGTTTGTATTTCTTGCGGAAGCCAAAAGACATGAGTTCGTCACAAAATCAGTACATGATATTTTCCTGACTGCAACAAGGCCGAAGAATTAATTGACCAAATCCTAGCCTTTGAACCAAAAATCGACCCCATTCTTTCCAAGTTGAGCTGGTCAAATATCGATTGTGGTAAGAAGCGTAAATTGTGTTGAGTTTCAATCAAGTCCCAAGGATCACAAACATGCATAAAAACGAGTTGAATACACAAAGGAGTAAGGCGGAATTCATACTCACATTGATGGGTTTTGATGAAATGAAGAACAAGTTGCGTTTTTTATGCACATCAAGCTCGGCAGTAGCTTCCTCATGCAGTGGACTGCTCGGCTGGGGACTGGTTTGCCTCCTCCATGTTCGGCCATTGAAGACTCCATTGAAGCTTCAAGCTTCAAGCTTTCCAAGCTCACAAAATCGTTTCCCTATCACCATAATATAACCAATGTGTGTGCTAGCACTACTCATCTTCAATTTGCTTCTCAAAATTTCGGTCCAACCAAAAGATTTAGAGAAGAAAATCGGCTTGAAGCCGTGAAGGAGAAGAAGATGAAAAGAGAGGGAAAAGGAGGAGACCGTGAGTGGTGAGTGAGAGAGAGAAAATGATTTTTGGTTTATATATTTATTTTATTTTCCAAAAACAAAAACAAATATATAAATCATTTTTCATATATTTCAAAAGTTAAAAAAGCAAAAGTTTATTAATGCTTTTCATCATTTCTACTTTTTACTTTAAGTCACATCACATCACTTTAATAAAGTGACATGTTGTCAAGTCACATCACTCAAAGTGACAATTGATTTGACGCATGATGTGACTAATGATTTGACGCTTGATGTGAATTGCGTGCCGCGCTCGAATTCGAAATGCGAATGCGCTCGCAATCACTCTCGGGCTCGGGTTCGCTAATTCCAAATTAACGAATTTTCCGTCGCGTCGTAATTAAATGATTACGCCTAGCGAAATCACTATTCACGTCGCTAACGAATTAATTCTAAATTAATTCGTTCGCCCTAATTAAAATCTAATTTTAATTCCGCGTCGAAATCCAATTTCTTATAATATATCGAATATATTATTTTATCGATTAATTCCAAATTAATCGTTCTCTCTCTTTAATTAATATTTTATCCCAGATAAAATATCTCCGTAATTAATCCCAGATTAATTTTCTCTCTCTCTCTTCTAATTAATCCCAGATTAATTAAAGTGCGAGTTATACATCATCGGTGAATCTTCAGGAAGCGACCCATGAGATCTCCGGATATGTTGGCAGTAAATACGGTCGTCGGATTATCCGAACACGTAAGCACCTCGTACTACGTTTATATCGATTTACAAGACAAGGTTGGCTTCTAGCAAAGCGCCATGCCTACCCAATTCTCCAGAAATATTCTTACAGGAATATATAGATCTGTATCAAGCGTAGTATACCGTAGTATTGTGCATATCGGCCCAGTATCAGATAGTCACGTGCTAGGGCTGGGGCTGAATAAGTGTCTACCCCGTCCGAAGCACATGTCGGATGTCTGGTAACTAGTCTCTATAATCGGATATGCATGACCTAGTCACAATATCCCGATTGGTTGCGCAACACTTAAGAGCACTAGTACCGTATCCTGCGCGACATCATCTCCACTATGACTGAAGTGATACTTCTGTCTTGACATCACACCCAATACACTACGACTCTCTGATAAACCCAGAAGTGGTGTACACAGAACCGGTTAAAGCCCTGTACCACCAAGACCAAAGTCTACCAATTATCGCAAGTATTAGCGATACAAGTCTCAGGTTAAGACTATACACACCTACCTTGATTTCGGCCTCCCATAGACACATAGTCATAATACCAATGGGATTCCGAGGGGTCTATCCAGAGTGAAGCTGTTTCCCGTACCATCGGTGAAACACGACCTCCTATCGCACTTGCATAAGTATCCAATACTTATATATATGAGAACTATGCCGTTGTGCCCTCACAATGCGCACAAGTGCAATACTAGCCTATTCCGCATTATCGATGTCCAGTCTCGATAATACTCCGGCTAGGGATATTTAATGATTAATCCTTCGGGGATTGATACTGTCTCATATCATCTCAATCCAGGAACTAATCATATGGACCTCTCTTCATTTATACATTTATGGTGATTTAATCACAAATGATGAGAGTACAATTTCCTTGTCACATAGTTAATTTGTACAACAACACCGTGATCTGTACAAATAGTGACGCTATGGGTCATATTATCCAACAATCTCCCACTTGGCACATAGCCAGTCACTCGAGTGTCCCACACCCGAACTATGTACGGTTCGCTCAAATTGCTGAGGAAAGGTTTTCGTCTGCGGATTTGCTTAATTATCGTCTGACGCGATTTATTCGATCATCACATCGCCACGATGTATGATCCGAACGAATCAGATGAATAGTCGAAGTATTTATCTGGATCATTGATGAGACCTTAAATTCCTTAGCCTGTGCTGACGCCTAGCTCAGCTGCTAACAGAACTATATCTAATCTAATTAGATTTATTATCGATCCAAATGGCTTCTATTGCTGCCTCAGCTGCAGCAATAATCCGCATTTGTTGTTAATTCGGCAACAGTTATCTTGCTCGGAATATTTCCAGCTCACTGTCCCAGTGTTCAAACTTTTATAGTACCGCAGTCTTTACCGGTTTGGAAACTTGCAGCAGTGATCCTAGTCACTTCAAGTTCTCCATCTCCATAGTTTAAGACAACATCTTTAGTTCTCTCAGATACTAACAGATGTTCTTAATCTTCAATCCAGTGACTATCACTTGGATTGACCTGATTGTGACTCCATATGCTCAAAGCGTATGAGACACCATATCAAGTACATTTTAAATGTACAATTTCCCAGAGTGTTAACAACTCCAAATCTATCCCAGTAGATCTTTATTCCTTGAATAAAGGTTGTTACTCCCCAGAATTCTACGGAGAATTTCTTATGAAAGCCAAGCTTTCACCGATTGCTTTATGGGAATTTCATTTCCAAGAAATGACATATTATCATTATTTTACAGGACATTCATGTCAGTGCACTCCCACTAACCCTTTATATACACAAGAATTATTTTGTTTTGAGTCAAATCATAAACCATTATGATTATTTCAAAACGTCAGTTCCAAGAACCTTATGCTTGCTTCAATCCAAACATGGATCGAATAACCCGCAAAGCTTATTTTTCGGTAATACAAAATCGTCAGGATGTTGTAAGCATCCTCCAAAAGGTTTCCCTTTCAGGAAAGCGATTTTGATCTGCAACTGACACATTTCATAAATGAAATATGCAGTTATCAACAAGCATCTTCAAAATGGATTTACAATGGCAACAGGTAAAAGGTTTTGTCGGAATCAACACAATGTTGATAACTCTACCTTTTCTTAAAAAACCCAGCTTTGTACGTTGGTATGTTGCCTTCCATGTATGTCTTCCTTGAAGACGTTTAATGTACCAATAGGCACAATGCCTTGTGGTACAATAACTAGTATCCAAAATAGTTGTTATACATGGAATCCATTTCGGATTCATGGCACTTTGCCATAATAGGGAGTCGATACCTCGTATCAATTCCTTGAAACGTAGTCGGTGGATGTACCTTCATAAGATTGACATCTTTATGAGGTTAGATCAGAAACCCATACCCTAGGTCGTTTTCTGACTCTATCCGATCTACTCAGTTCTTGTGTATTCGAAGATTAATGGTACAGATTCATCATTGATGAACTATTTGTGTTCCATTAAGGACTTCGTGCCTAGAACAGTATTACTTCGATTTTCATCGAGTATTGCTATCCTCTCACTGACCACTGCATATCGGTATTCCTCTCAGGAAAAACCGCATGGTGAGCAACAATCACATTGTTCTCATGTGAGATTTATAAGTACTATACTTATGGTTTCCCTTAGGATAACCTATATTGGCACTTATCCAATTTGGGTCTTTAGTTTGGTATCATCCAAACGTTATGCCTGGCATACCCAAATTATCAGGAATGAGAGAAACCTCGTTTCTTCCTGTTCATATCCTATATGACATCTGTCAAACAGATTTATATGGAACCTTATTCTAAATAAGTTATTGCACTGTTAAAACTTATCCGTTGAAGGAAATAGTAGCTCAGAGCGACTCGTGATTAGCCTTATCATGTCTAACATGATTCGGTTAATCCGTTCGGACACACCGTCACTTTGACGTGTTCTGGGAGGAGTCCTCATTTGAAAGAACACTATACTCTTTCAAGTATATAAGAAACTTATTGGTTAAGTATTTTTCCATTACGGTCTTACCGTGACGGTATAATACTATACTCGATCTGTTTGTCTATTTCGTGTCGAAACTCTAAAAGTTTCCGATTTGTGTTCTTCAAAAGAAACACATAACCATAACGTGATGCCACATCCGTTAAGGTCACGAAATATTCATGTTCACATCTAGCCTAGCTAGATATGAGCCCACTAACTTCACCATGAATAGGGCTAACAGATCGGTGGCACTTACACTATTACCAAGTAAACAGTGTTTTAGGTACTTTACCTAACAAAATAGATTCGTAGACTTTATTTGAATAATCAAATCAGTCCTAGTACCCACTCTTCAAAAGTGTGGATATCGAGCGAGTCTTGTATAATTGTGTCCTAGACAACAATGCCACAAATAAGTCTCTATTGATCAAATCAATTTGAGCTATTTATTTGTCATTTTATATGTTTGAGATTTTATTTATATTCAAAATATAAATTCGGTTATTTACATCTAATGTATTTGTCTCAGTATCATCTTTATATATAAAAACACTTAGTGTTCTATAATATAAGGTTTTATCCGCAACGGATTAAACACTGATATAGAGATAATGTCTCTAGTCAAACTAGTTACATTATGACAGTTCCTAATTCAAGTACATACCCGAAGGGTAGTTCCTAAACTTAGGTATCTACGGTCGAAAAACAGCGACTTTCGTCCCTTCCGATTCGCAGAGAAATCTCGGCTTGAAGTCAGTATCTGCTCAAAGCAGATTCTGAACATCAATACTATATTTTATGTACCACACTAAGTATTTAAAATCTAATTTCAATACTAGCTGTGAACATAACTAAGACAAATATTTTTAAAGTAAGAGCCTTGCCCTTTCTTTAATTCCTTCGTGTCTGCCATATCCAAATGGTAGTCATTTTGGGATATGTCAATTATCTTTCAATATTTCAAAAACCTTAGGCCAAGCCTTGGGTTTTTAGAATATTGAAACGATGTGCACCTCGTGCTACATGCCCAATTGCAAACTTGACTTTATATGAATAGTCAATTAATTCTCCAAGAATTATAAATTGCAATTTTAATACTTCTTAAATCTAAAATTAGATTTATGACAAGTATATTAAATTAAGCATTAAAGTCATCATCACATAAATCTTCCAAAGATTTTATGCTCTACTTATTTTGCTTAATTTTAGGCTTAAGGTATAATAAGTTATTTTATCAAATAAAGTAACTATTATTTATTCCCAATTTGAAAATTAAATCATTTAAAATATTTAATCCAGATTATATTTTAAATATCCAACTTTTCAATTTTATCTTGATTACAATAGTCCAACTATTTAATCAACGATTAGTGGTACTATATATATTATAATGATTATAATAGTCCAACTATATAATCAAATATAATCCAAATTAATTAACCTCAATTACATTGATTACTATAATCCAATTATAAAATCAACTGTAAACTGAAATTAATTAATTCAAATATATTGATTAATATATCCAATTATATATAATCAAGTATAATACAGTCCAAATGTTTATTAAAACAATAATTTAAATATTAGTCCAACTAACATTTAATCTAATGACGAAATAATTTGATTGAGCGCGTATGGCGAGTAATTGAACGAGTATTGCAAATTCAATTCTTGCCTCCCACTATTTTCGTCGAGCCTCTAACCCTCTGTCGAGTACTCGGAAACCGTGTTTCCTAGTGGGCTAGGATCCCGTTAAATATCACACAATCTTGACTTTGGCCACAAATTGTATGATAATTAACTAGGTAGATCTCGAAGATCAATTGGATCTCATCCAACTCCTAGATCCAGTAGGTGGACATCCAAGTCCCAGACATATATCTTATATATGCCTATACATCGAATGTATACCCTAACCTTTTTCCTCTGAATCAACTAGGCCTTGGCTTGGCACAACAACAAACCTAGTGATCCCAGTCAAGCGCGGACCCATTGACATGGAAGCTTCGTAATCAATGTCAATGGACAAGAAGTGGTCTTGACTTTGGCCAACAAACCACAACTTGGACACGACACCGATATGGAACAAAGCCTCGTGATTAAAACACATCTTTGACGGACAAGGGCTTGATTTGGCCAACAACCCCTGCCAATCTCGGATCTTGAGTAAGAATCACTCAATGGAAGGAAAATAAACGCTTGATATTAACGAGGGTTTTTCGCGTGCAAATTGGCTACCAATTTAATTATCTTTGTTAAGGTCTCATCATCATACACCCTTAAGCATGCATTCTAAACACATAATAAAGCGAGTATGAAATAAAATAATAATGATATCGGATGGATATTTTACATTGATCCTAGATCAAATCTCTCACTTTCTCTCTACCGCTAGCACTAATATTCTTCTTACACCCGTTACACTACACTTCTAAAGAAACCTCATATACATAGAGGGGAATAGGTGAGAAGAGAATACAAAGAAATAGGAGAAAGGCTGGACACGCAGGTCCAATTAATAAATCAAATTTATTACAATTTCCAAAATCGCCCCACCCAGCTAATATCCATCCGATATTCATTATTCAAACATCACAACCATGTATTCATACAAGCATGTTGTATCAATCTAATCAAATTAATTAATCTTGATAATTAGTGATCATCCAATGTTCAAACAAAGATTTGATTTTGTTCGAGTCAAACTCGTATTGCGAACACGTACTCAAAGTACGATGTCTCAAATAAAATTAAATTACATGATTAAATCCAATTTAATACGTATTTAATTCTAATTCATTATTTAATTCCAAATTAAATATTACACTTTATAAAATAAACCTTTACGACTTAAATTCCAAATTTAATCGTTACGGGTCTCAAAGCCCGATTAATATCCAATATTAATTTAATTAAAGTCTAATGGGCTTAATTAATTTCTTGAGGCGTGGACTTTTGGTCAACTCGGGTCAAACCCGCAACCAAAGTCCAATCCGGGAGTTACCCCATAAGCCCATAAATTAATTTAGGCCCATTAGGCCCAATTAAACGTTAAAGGTTCATTAGTCGCATTTGGGCCTTTTGGAAGCGGTTTTGGGCCTAATTGGATCCAACCAATTTGGCCTAAACCAACTTTGTACAACAAAATCCAATAAACCCAATAACAACTTTAAAAGCCCAAATCCAATTTTAAGCCCAATAATTTAATTCCAAAATTTCCAAATTTTCCAATTAAATTACCTAAAGTGTATAGCATTATTAATTGCCCAAATCAAAGTTTCCAAAACATCAATATGTCCAATTAATCATGCTTATCATCAATTAATCATGTCCAACATAATTTGATCAAAATCAAACCAATTAATACATGCTAAAGTCTCGGCCATAAGGGAAAAAAAGCCCAAATCAAATTCAATCCAATTGAACCCAATCAAACATAAATTCAACATCCCCAAATGATTTCTAAGTCATCCAATGAACAAAAAAAATCAAAAACCAAGACATTAGGGCTTGCCAAATTCGGCCATCACAAGCAAATGGGGAAAAATTGTTCCAAACACTTTCATCAAATTGATCTAATCAATCATCAATTAAACAACATTCAAGCATTCTAAATCATCCAATTTCATTAAACATGCTCAAAATCAAGTTTACCCAAATTTGTCATGCCCAAATTTAGGGAAAAATGGATCCAACCAAATTTCATGAAATTGATTATGCACAACATCAATTCAACCTCATTGAAGCATACTATACTAAACAATTTAATCATTTGATGCTCAAATTGAGTATACCCAAATTAAAGTTTTGGCCAACATTAAGCAAATTGGGGAAAATCAATCCAATTAATTTTTCATCAAATTGATTACATATAACTCTAATTAAATCATATACAAGCATTCTTAAACAAACAATTTGTCAAAATCATGCTTAAATCAAATCGTTTTATGCAACCAATAGCTCAAGATACCATTGTTGAGTTTCAATCAAGTCCCAAGGATCACAAACATGCATAAAAACGTTGAATACACAAAGAGTAAGGCGGAATTCATACTCACATTGATGGGTTTTTGATGAAATGAAGAACAAGTTGCGTTTTTGATGCACTCAAGCTCGGCAGTAGCTTCCTCATGCAGTGGACTGCTCGGTTGGGACTGGTTTGCCTCCTCCATGTTCGGCCATTGAAGACTCCATTGAAGCTTCAAGCTTCAAGCTTTCCAAGCTCACAAAATCGTTTCCCTATCACCATAATATAACCAATGTGTTGTTGGTTTATTCTAAGGTCCCAAGATCAAATCAAGACATGAAATAATGTGTGAACACACCAACGGAGGTAGCGGAATACTCACATTGATCGGTAGAGTCGATTTGAAGACAAATGGACCCAAAAAACGCACTGCCATGTAAGCCTACTGCATGCAGTCCACTGCCTACAAAAACAGAAAATTGAATGAGAAAACGGAGCTCCTAGCTTCGTCGGATGGATCCCGTCTCATGGTCGAACCTCCCTACCACCTTCGCAAGACTTGTAAGTGTGCTAGCACTTGATTTCTCACCATGAGAAACCACTCTTAGCTTCCCTATTGCTCACGTTTTTCTGGTTCAAAACCAGTGAGCATTGTGCCCATTTGGGCGTGAGAGAGAGAGCATTTGAGAGAGATGAAATGTTTTGTGTTAAGTTAAAATGATTTACCAAAAATCAATTTATATTATGCCATAATATTTATTAAATAAATAATAAAATTATGACACAAAACATGCAATGGCTTAGAGTGTCAAACACTCAATTTCCATGCAATAACATTGAGTGCATTCTACACTATCAACATGCAATGCATTATCAATAAAATAATACATACAATGACATGTGTCATGTGGGCCCCACACGTTTCCAAATGAAAGTGGGCCCACGTGCACTCACGCGTTCGGGTTCGATATTTCCGAAATACCGAGCTTACGTCGCGACGTTAATTCAATCGAATTTAAATAAATAATTGCGCCTGGCGAAATTATTATTTACGTCGCTAACGAATTAATTCTAAATTAACTCGTTTGCCCGAATTAAAATCTAATTTTAATTCCGCGTCGAAATCTAATTTCGTCTAATATATCGAATATATTAATACATCGATTAATTCCGAATTAATCGTTCTCTCTCTTTAGACGACATTTTATCCCGGATAAAACATCTCCGTTATTAATCCTAGATTAATTCTCTCTCTCTCTTCTTTATAATCCCAGATTATTCAAGAGTGCGAGTTGTGCGTCATCGGTGGATTATCGGGAAGCGACCCATGAGATCCCCGGATAATTGGCAGTAAATACGGTCGTCGGAGTGCCCGAATCACGTACGTACCAAGTACTACGTTCTACCGATTTTACGAGACAAGGTCGACTCCTAGCAAAGCACCAAGTCTTCCCAAGTTCTCCGGACATATTCATCAAAGAATATCTAGATCTGTATCAAGCGTAGTATACAATTGTATTGTGCGTATCGGCCCAGTATCGGATAATCACGTGCTAGGGCTGGGGCTGGATAAGTGTCTGCCCCGTCCGAAACACATATCGGATGTCTGGTAACTAGTCTCTATAATCGGATATTCATGACCTGGTCATAATATCACGATTGGATGCGCATCACTTTAAGAGCACTAATACCGTATCCTGCGTGACATCATCTCCATTATGACTGGAGTGACACTTCCGTCTTGACATCACATCCAATACACTACGATTCTCTGATAAACCCAGAAGAGGTGAACACAAAACCAGTTAAGATCCCCCACCACCAAAACCAAAGTTTACCGATTGTCGTAAGTATTAGCGATGTAAGTCTCAGGTTAAGACTATACACACCTACCTTGATTTCGGCCTCCCATAGACACCTAGTCATAATACCAATGGGATTCCGAAGGGTCTATCCAGAGCGAAGCTGTTTCCCGTACCATCGGTGAAACACGACCTCCTATCGCACTTGCACAAGTATCCAATACTTATATATATGAGAACTATGCCGTTGTGCCCTCACAACGCGCACAAGTGCAATACTAGCCTATTCCGCATTATCGATGTCCAGTCTCGATAATACTACGGCTAGGGATATTTAATGATTAATCCTTCGTGGACTGATACTGTCTCATATCATCTCAATCCAGGAACTAATCATAGGGACCTCTCTTCATTTATATATCTATGGTGATCTAATCACAAATGATGAGAGTGCAATTTCCTTATTACATAGTTAATTTGCTACAACAACACAATGATCTGTGCAAATAGTGACGCTATGGGTCATATTATCCAACAATCTCCCACTTGGCACATAGCCAGTCACTCGAGTGTCTAACACCCGAACTATGTACAATTCGCTCAAATTGCTGAGGAAAGGTTTTCGTCAGCGGATTTGCTTAATTATCGTCTGACGCGATTTACACGATCATCACATCGCCACGATGTATGATCCGAACGAATCAGATGATATAGAAGTATATATCTGGATCGTCGATGAGACCTTTAATTCCTTAGCCTATGCCGACGCCTAGCTCAGCTGCTAACAGAACTTTATCTAATCTTATTAGATTTATTTTCGACCCAGATGGTCTTCTATTGCTGCCTCAGCTGCAGCAATAATCCGCATTTTTTGTTTTATGGCAACAGTTATCTTGCTTGGAAGATTTCCAGCTCACTGTCCCGTTATTCAAACTTTATAGTACCGTAGTATTTTAATTGTTTGGAAACTTGCAGTAGTGATCCCAGTCACTTCAAGTTCTCCATCTCCATAGTTTAAGACAACATCTTTAGTTCTCTCAGATACTAACAGATGTTCTTAATCTTCAATTCAGTGACTATCACTTGGATTGACCCAATTGTGACTCCATATGCTCGAAGCGTATGAGACACCAATACAAGTACATTTTAAATGTACAATTTCCCAGAGAGTGTTAACAAACTCCAAATCTATCCCAGTAGATCTTTATTCCTTGAATAAAGGTTGTTACTCCCCAGAATTCTACGGAGAATTTCTTATGAAGAATATCTATGAAAGCCAAGCTTTCACCAATTGCTTTATGGGAATTTCACTGTCAGTGCGCTCTCCCACTAACCTCCTTATATACACAAGAATTATTCGTTTTGAGTCAAATCATAAACCATTATGATTATTTCAAAACGTCAGTTCCAAGAACCTTATGCTTGCATCAATCCAAACATGGATCGAATAACCCGCAAACCTTGTTTGTCGGTTATAATAAATCGTCAGGATGTTGTAAATATCCTCCAAAAGTTTCCTTTTCAGGAAAGCGATTTTGATCTGTAACTGACAAATTTCATAAATGAAATACGCAGTTATCAACAAGCATTTCAAAATGGATTTACCATGGCAACAGGTAAAAAGGTTGAACCGTTATTAACACAATGTTGATAACGATACCTTTCCGTCAAAACCTTAGGTTTGCACGTTGGTATGTTGCCTTCCATGTATGTCTTCCTTGAAGACGTTTAATGTACCATAGGCACAACGCCTTGTGGTACAACAACTAGTATCCAAAATAGTTGTTAAACATGGAATCCATTCCGGACTCATGGCACTTTGCCATAACAGGGAGTCGATACCTCGTATCACTTCCTCAAAACGTAGTCGGATGGTACACCTCCATAAGATTGACATCTTTATGAGGTTAGAGCAGAAACCCATACCCTAGGTTGTTTTCTGACTCTATCCGATCTACTAGTTCTTGTGTATTTGAAGATTAATGGTATAGATTCATCATAGATGAACTATTTGTGTTCCATTAAGGACTTCGTGCCTTGAACAGTATTACTACTCGATTTTCATCGAGTATCACTATCCTCCCACTGACCACTGCATATCGATATTTCTCTCAGGAAAAACGCATGGTGAGCAACATCATCACATTGTTCTCATGTGGGATTTATAAGCACTATACTTAAGGTTTCCCTTTCAGATAACCTATATTTGGCACTTATCCAATTTGGGTCCTTTAGTTTGGTATTATCCAAACGTCATGCCTGGCATACCCAAATTATCAGGAATGAGAAACCTCGTTTCTTCCCTGTTCATATCCTATATGATATCTGTCAAACAGATTTATATGGAACCTTATTCTAAATAAGTTTTGCACTGTTAATACATATCCTGTAGAAGGAATAGTAGCTCAGAGCGACTCGTGATAAACCTTATCATGTCCAACAAATTCGGTTTTAGTTCAGACACATCGTCTAACTGACGTGTCTCGGGAGGAGTCCTTATATGAAAGAATACCATACTCTTTCATTTATATATGAAACTTACTGCTTAAGTATTTTCCATTTGTCTTACCGTGGCGGAATAACACTATAGCCGATCTGTTTGTCTACTTCGTGTCGAAACTCTAAAGTTTCCGATCTGTGTTCTTCAAAAGAAACACATAACCACAACGTGATGTCACATCCGTTAAGGTCACGAAATTTTATGTTCACATCTAGCCTAGCTAGATATGGGCCCACTTACTTCACCATGAATAGGGCTAACAGATCGGTGGCCCTTTTTACTATTACCAAGTAAATAGTATTTTAGGTATTTAACCTAATAAACTAGATTCGTAGACCTTATTTGAATAGTCAAATCAGTCCTAGTATCCACTCTTCAAAAAGTGTGGATATACGAGTCTTGTTTAATAAACTAGATTCGTAGACCTTATTTGAATAGTCAAATCAGTCCTAGTACCCACTCTTCAAAAGTGTGGATATACGAGTCTTGTTTAATTGTGTCCCAGACAACAATGCCACAAATAAGTCTCTATTGATCAAATCAATTTGAGCTATTTATTTGTCATTTTATATGTTTGAGATTTTATTTATATTCAAAATATAAATTATGTTATTTACATCTAATGTATTTATCTCAGTATCATCTTTTATATATGAAACACTTTAGTGTTTTAGAATATAAAGGTTTTATCCGCATCGGATTAAATACTGATACAGAGATAATGTCTCTAGTCTAACTAGTTACATTATAACATTTCCTAATTTAAGTACATACCCAAAGGGTAGTTCCTAAACTTAGGTTTATGCGGTCGAAACAGCGACTTTCGTCCCGTTTCCGATTTGCAGAGAATCTCGGCTTGAAGCCAGTATCCAGCTCACAGCGGATTCTGAACGTCAATACATATATTTTATGTACCACACTAAGTATTTAAAATCCAATTTTAATACTAGTAGTGAACATAACTTTGACAAATATTTAAAGTTAGAGCCTCGCCCTTTCTTTAATTCCTTCGTGTCTTCCATATCCAAATGGTAGTCACTTTGGGATATGTCAATTATCCTTTTCAATATTTCACAAACCTTGGCCAAGCCTTGGGTTTCGGAATATCGAAACGATGTGCACCTTGTGCTACATGCCCAATTGCAAACTTTGACTTTTCTCCACTAGAATAGTCAATTAATTCTCCAAGAATTATTAATTGCAATTTTAATACTTTTAAATCTAAAGATAGATTTATTGTAAGTATATTAATTAAGCACTAAAGTCATCATCACATAAATCTTCCAAAGACTTTATGCTCTACTATTTGCTTAATTATGGGCTTAGTAATAATAAGTTATTTTATCAAATAAATTAACCTATTATCGATTCCCAATTGAAAATTAAATCATTTAAAACATTTAATCCAAGAATTATATATTTTAAATATTCAACCTTTCCTTTTCAATTCTTTACTTGATTTTAATAGTCCAACTATTTAATCAATTATTAAGGTACTATTTATTATAATGATTACAATAATCCAATTATTTAATCAACTATAATTTAATATTGATTACTATAATCCCATTATAAAATCAACTATCATTTAATTCAATTATATTGATTACTATAATCCAATTACAAAATCAACTATATATTGAATGAGTTTGTATATAGTCCAACTATATATTTTAATATTGATTACTATAATCCATTATAAAATCAACTATCATTTAATTCAATTATATTGATTACTATAATCCAATTACAAAATCAACTATATATTGAATGAGTTTGTATATAGTCCAACTATATATATTTTTTTTTAAAACAACATAAAATATTAGTCCGACTAATACTTTTGATTAATATGACGAGTAAAATAAAAATGAGCGTGTTTAGCGAGTATTCGAACGAATGTTGCAAATTCAATACTTGCCTCCCACTATTTTTCGTCGAGCCTCTAACCCTCTGTGGAGTACTCGGGAAACCGCGTTTCCTAGTGGGCTAGGATCCTATTAAATAACACACAACCCTGACTTTGGTCAATAAAAAGCTGTATGCTATTTAACTAGGTAGATCTCACAGATCAATTGGATCTCATCCAATTCCTAGATCCGGTTAGGTGGACATCCAAGTCCGAAACATATGTATAATGTCAATGTATCCAATACATTTTCCCAACCATATCCTCCGAATCATCTAGGCCATGGCTTTGGCCAAAAACAAACCTAATGATTCCAGTTAAGCAGGACCCATTGACGAGGAAAGTTTCGTATCAATGTCATTGGACAAAAAGTGATCTGACTTGGCCAATAAAAATCACGATTGGACGACATTGACGATGCACAATAACTTCACTAATTCATAATTTGACAAACAATCTCATGATTCAAGTACATCCTTGATTGACAAAGGTCTTGACTTTGGTCAAAAACAAACCAATGCCAACTTCGGATCTTGAACAAGAATCATTCAATGGAAGGATATTTGCTTAATATAGATTGAGGGATTTTCGCGTACAAATTGGCTACCAATTTAATTATCTTTGTTAAGGTCTCATCATCATACACCCTTAAACATGCATTCTAAATACATAATAAAGCGAGTATGAAATAAAAATAATAATGATATGCGGATGGATACTTAACACATTGATCCTAGATCAAATCTCTCCCTTTCTCACTCAAGCTAGCACTTGTACTACTTCTACTACCGTTACACTACACTTCTAAAGAAACCTCATATACATAGAGGGGAATAGGTGAGAAGAGAATACAAAGAGAAAGAAGGTGATAAGGCTGGACACGCAGGTCCAATTTAATAAATCGAATTTATTACAACAATTTCTAAAATTGCCCACCCATCTAATATCCATCCGATATACATTATCATTCAACACAACCACGTATTCACACACATATATACAAACAAGACATGCTTTTACAACCAATCTAATCCAATTAATTAGTCTTTATTTAAAGTGATCATCCAATGTTCAAACAACGGTTTGATTTTGCACGAGTCCAACTCGATTGAGAATAAGTACATAAGGTACGAATTCACGAATTATATCGAACTACTTATTAAATCTAATTTAATTCGTATTCAATACTAATTCAATTATTTAATTCCAAATTAAATGTTTACACTTTTAATATGCTTTAAAGACTTAGATTCTAAATCTAATCCTATTGGGTCTCAAAGCCCAACTAACATCCAATGTTAAATTCAATTCAAGTCAAATGGGCTTTCAATTGGTTTATTAAGGCTTGGGCTTTGGTCAATGTGGGTCAAACCCAATTACCAAGCCCAAATAAGGAATCACCCTTAAGTGCCATAAAACCAATTTTAAGCCCATAAGGCCCAATTAAATTTTTTTAAAGCCCATTAATTAAATTTTAATATTCCAAACATTAAAGTCCAATTAATTAAAGTGTAATACCAAGATTAATATATTAAACCAAATATTTCAAAAATACCCATTTAATTTATTAATCATCTATTTTTCAAAATAAATGTCCAACATTAATTTTAAAAAAAAATCAACTCCTACATGTCCATTATGTATTCGGCCAAGGTGAGTTTTTTGTGCCGATTTGTTTTTCAATCCGATTGAATTACTAATCTACGTCCCGTACACGTTCTAAGTCATCCAATGATCTTAAACACAAAAATTTCCAATCCACTCCAAGTAGCAACACATTCGGCCAAGGCATGAATTTGGGGAAAAAATCATCCAATGCATTTTTCATAAAATTGATTCAATATAACATCATGCTATATACATGTAAGCATTCTTATTAATCAAATTTCATAAGAACATGCTTCAATCAATTTCATCATACCATTCGGCCAAGGTTGGATTTTTGGGGAAAAATCATCCAATGCATTTTTCATAAAATTGATTTCATGTAACATCATTCTATATACATGCAAGCATACTTATTCATCAAATTTCACAAGAACATGCTTCAATCAATTTCATTACACCCATTCGGCCAAGGTTAAATTTTTGGGGAAAAAATCATCCAATGCATTTTTCATAAAATTGATTCCATGTAACATCATTCTATATACATGCAAGCATACTTATTCATCAAATTTCACAAGAACATGCTTCAATCAATTTTACCAAATTTTAACCTAAAATTTCATGCTTGCAACATTAGCTCTGATGCCATTGTTGGTTTATTCTAAGGTCCCAAGATCAAATCAAGACATGAAATAATGTGTGAACACACCAACGGAGGTAGCGGAATACTCACATTGATCGGTAGAGTCGATTTGAAGACAAATGGACCCAAAAAACGCACTGCCATGTAAGCCTACTGCATGCAGTCCACTGCCTACAAAACAGAAAATTGAATGAGAAAACGGAGCTCCTAGCTTCGTCGGATGGATCCCGTCTCATGGTCGAACCTCCCTACCACCTTCGCAAGACTTGTAAGTGTGCTAGCACTTGATTTCTCACCATGAGAAACCACTCTTAGCTTCCCTATTGCTCACGTTTTTCTGGTTCAAAACCAGTGAGCATTGTGCCCATTTGGGCGTGAGAGAAAGAGCATTTGAGAGAGATGAAATGTTTTGTGTTAAGTTAAAATGATTTACCAAAAATCAATTTATATTTATGCCATAATATTTATTAAATAAATAATAAAATTATGACACAAAACATGCAATGGCTTAGAGTGTCAAACACTCAATTTCCATGCAATAACATTGAGTGCATTCTACACTATCAACATGCAATGCATTATCAATAAAATAATACATACAATGACATGTGTCATGTGGGCCCCACACGTTTCCAAATGAAAGTGGGCCCACGTGCACTCACGCGTTCGGGTTCGATATTTCCGAAATACCGAGCTTACGTCGCGACGTTAATTCAATCGAATTTAAATAAATAATTGCGCCTGGCGAAATTATTATTTACGTCGCTAACGAATTAATTCTAAATTAACTCGTTTGCCCGAATTAAAATCTAATTTTAATTCCGCGTCGAAATCTAATTTCGTCTAATATATCGAATATATTAATACATCGATTAATCCGAATTAATCGTTCTCTCTCTTTAGACGACATTTTATCCCGGATAAAAATCTCCGTTATTAATCCTAGATTAATTCTCTCTCTCTCTTCTTTATAATCCCAGATTATTCAAGAGTGCGAGTTGTGCGTCATCGGTGGATTATCGGGAAGCGACCCATGAGATCCCCGGATAAGTGGCAGTAAATACGGTCGTCGGAGTGCCGAATCACGTACGTACCAAGTACTACGTTCTACCGATTTACGAGACAAGGTCGACTCCTAGCAAAGCACCAAGTCTTCCCAAGTTCTCCGGACATATTCATCAAAGAATATCTAGATCTGTATCAAGCGTAGTATACAATTGTATTGTGCGTATCGGCCCAGTATCGGATAATCACGTGCTAGGGCTGGGGCTGGATAAGTGTCTGCCCCGTCTGAAACACATATCGGATGTCTGGTAACTAGTCTCTATAATCGGATATTCATGACCTGGTCATAATATCACGATTGGATGCGCATCACTTTAAGAGCACTAATACCGTATCCTGCGTGACATCATCTCCATTATGACTGGAGTGACACTTCCGTCTTGACATCACATCCAATACACTACGATTCTCTGATAAACCCAGAAGAGGTGAACACAGAACCAGTTAAGATCCCCCACCATCAAAACCAAAGTTTACCGATTGTCGTAAGTATTAGCGATGTAAGTCTCAGGTTAAGACTATACACACACCCTACCTGATTTCGGCCTCCCATAGACACAGTCATAATACCAATGGGATTCCGAAGGGTCTATCCAGAGCGAAGCTGTTTCCCGTACCATCGGTGAAACACGACCTCCTATCGCACTTGCACAAGTATCCAATACTTATATATATGAGAACTATGCCGTTGTGCCCTCACAACGCGCACAAGTGCAATACTAGCCTATTCCGCATTATCGATGTCCAGTCTCGATAATACTATGGCTAGGGATATTTAATGATTAATCCTTCGTGGACTGATACTGTCTCATATCATCTCAATCCAGGAACTAATCATAGGGACCTCTCTTCATTTATATATCTATGGTGATCTAATCACAAATGATGAGAGTGCAATTTCCTTATTACATAGTTAATTTGCTACAACAACACAATGATCTGTGCAAATAGTGACGCTATGGGTCATATTATCCAACATGTGTGTGCTAGCACTACTCATCTTCAATTTGCTTCTCAAAATTTCGGTCCAACCAAAAGATTTAGAGAAGAAAATCGGCTTGAAGCCGTGAAGGAGAAGAAGATGAAAAGAGAGGGAAAAGGAGGAGACCGTGAGTGGTGAGTGAGAGAGAGAAAATGATTTTTGGTTTATATATTTATTTTATTTTCCAAAAACAAACAAATATATAAATCATTTTTCATATATTTCAAAAGTTAAAAAAGCAAAAGTCTATTAATGTTTTTCATCATTTATACTTTTTACTTTAAGTCACATCACATCACTTTAATAAAGTGACATGTTGTCAAGTCACATCACTCAAAATGACAATTGATTTGACGCATGATGTGACTAACGATTTGACGCTTGATGTGACTTGCGTGCCGCGCTCGAATTCGAAATGCGAATGCGCTCGCAATCACTCTCGGGCTCGGGTTCGCTAATTCCAAATTAACGAATTTTCCGTCGCGTCGTAATTAAATGATTACGCCTAGCGAAATCACTATTCACGTCGCTAACGAATTAATTCTAAATTAATTCGTTCGCCCGAATTAAAATCTAATTTTAATTCCGCGTCAAAATCCAATTTCTTATAATATATCGAATATATTATTTTATCGATTAATTCCAAATTAATCGTTCTCTCTCTTTAATTAATATTTTATCCCAGATAAAATATCTCCGTAATTAATCCCAGATTAATTTTCTCTCTCTCTTCTAATTAATCCCAGATTAATTAAAGTGCGAGTTATACATCATCGGTGAATCTTCAGGAAGCGACCCATGAGATCTCCGGATATGTTGGCAGTAAATACGGTCGTCGGATTATCCGAACACGTAAGCACCTCGTACTACGTTTATACCGATTTACAAGACAAGGTTGGCTTCTAGCAAAGCGCCATGCCTACCCAATTCTCCAGAAATATTCTTACAGGAATATATAGATCTGTATCAAGCGTAGTATACCGTAGTATTGTGCATATCGGCCCAGTATCAGATAGTCACGTGCTAGGGCTGGGGCTGGATAAGTGTCTACCCCGTCCGAAGCACATGTCGGATGTCTGGTAACAAGTCTCTATAATCGGATATGCATGACCTAGTCACAATATCCCGATTGGTTGCGGAACACTTAAGAGCACTAGTACCGTATCCTGCGCGACATCATCTCCACTATGACTGAAGTGATACTTCCGTCTTGACATCACACCCAATACACTACGACTCTCTGATAAACCCAGAAGTGGTGTACACAGAACCGGTTAAAGCCATGTACCACCAAGACCAAAGTCTACCGATTATCGCAAGTATTAGCGATGCAAGTCTCAGGTTAAGACTATACACACCTACCTTGATTTCGGCCTCCCATAGACACATAGTCATAATACCAATGGGATTCCGAGGGGTCTATCCAGAGCGAAGCTGTTTCCTGTACCATCGGTGAAACACGACCTCCTATCGCACTTGCATAAGTATCCAATACTTATATATATGAGAACTATGCCGTTGTGCCCTCACAATGCGCATAAGTGCAATACTAGCCTATTCCGCATTATCGATGTCCAGTCTCGATAATATTCCGGCTAGGGATATTTAATGATTAATCCTTCGGGGATTGATACTGTCTCATATCATCTCAATCCAGGAACTAATCATATGGACCTCTCTTCATTTATACATTTATGGTGATTTAATCACAAATGATGAGAGTGCAATTTCCTTGTCACATAGTTAATTTGTACAACAACACCGTGATCTGTACAAATAGTGACGCTATGGGTCATATTATCCAACAAATTGGACATAGATCTTAATCGGTAATTTTTCCTGTTGAATTTCAGCTAACCAGGTATTATCTTCTAAACTCTTCTTCTAATGTTTAAGACATTGGGGACTATGTCTCATTTAGGTTTGGGGGAGGGAATTAGTTGATCGGTATTTTGTTTTTAGTGGTGTGTTATTTTTATTTTTAGTCCAAAATTTTTCCAAAAATACAAAAACATTGAAAAATTTTCAAAAAATTACAAAATTATTTTGCGTTTTTGTGTTTTTATTTTGACTAAAAATGTGAAATCGGTGAGAGATAGCCGTGTAAGGAGTTTCCACTCCTGAGACGTATCTCAAACCTAATTCGGAACAAGTTAATTTTTGGTTATTTCCTTTTGAATTATTTAATTTGTGAATTCTCCATAAAACTGACTAAAATGGATCTTCATATGCTCAGTTGATAGGTATTATCAACATACATGGTAACATACGGACATGAGCTATAATTGAAAAGTTTGTAATATTTAGTGCTCTAGTTTAATTGGAGGAAGCATCTCAAAAAGCAATGGAGTAAAAAAAAAAAATCTGATATCCGAGTTATTAAGTATGTAAGGGTGTTTTAACACCTAGTGCCCTAAAGCCAACTGGTTTGGGAGTCACTGGCCCAAAACTCGCTACATGGATCAAGGATGTTGTAAAATATATATATCTGAAGTCTGAGTAATTAAGTCTGTAGGGGTGTCTTAACACCTGATGCCCTAAAACCAACTGGTTTGGGAGCCACCGACCCAACACTCGCTACATAGATGGAAGATATTGTATATAAATAATAAAAAAAATCAAAAATCAAAGAAAAAATCAGAAAAATCAGAAAAAGTATTCCATTGCTGCAAAAAGGTGTGAATTCCGATAAAACTTTAGGACAAAAATATTACTCTCTTATCAACTGCACTTGTGACTGTTGTGGGCAAAAATGAGTTGATTAATATTTTGTTGGCTGTGTATATGGAGAATGGTAAATATAATAGGAGAATTTACTAATTCAGTCATTTAGAAAGAAAGAAAACAATTAGTAACTTGGAGTAGAAGTTTCACCTGATTAGTCACTAACTTCTTTATTCTCTTTTCGCTTGTCTTTTGTTTTTGTGTGCATTAGTTTTACTTTCTTTTTACTTTTGTAAAATGTTTGTGGGTATCATTGTTGTAAACCCTCACGAGACTACAACTCGTCCACTAGGGACACATAGGGGTTTAAAGGCTTGTTGCATACGCTAAATGCAACTGTGATCCCTACGAAAGTGGCTTAGTTAAATTTTATTTTAAAGATATTTATGTTATTTTACTTTATGTTTTGCTCGAGGACTAGCAAAATGTTAGGTTTGGGGGTGTGATGAGTGGTAATTATATCACTATTTCCCACTCATTTAACCTAATATTTTGTATAGTTTCTTGAGTTTTGTGAATATTTTGATGTATTTTGTGTTATTTTGTAGATAAATAAAGTTTCAGGACTCTCTGGAGGTGATTTGGGCCCAAAACAGTGAAAATTGGATAAAATGGCATTTTCGTAATTCTGCGCGTCGCGACGCGCAAGCCTATGGCGTCGTGACACCTAACATGCACCAAGACTTGCTAACGTGCGACGGGTCCACAAGTCAGAATTTGAGAAAAGTTTGACTTTGCTAACGTCCGCCGTGCCACGTGTCACCATCACAGCCGATCTGCTAACGTGCGTCGTGCCACGTGTCATCATCCTACGGTGCCGATAGTCGCCATCGCCACGTGTCACTCCACGTGTCTGCCACGTCATCATCCACATCACCGGTTGACCGAGTCAAAGTGCCACATCATCGCCACGTCATCATCAACCAATCAAAGCGTGCCACATGTCGCAAGATTTGGGCCGAATTGGAATTCAAAACAAATAACAAATAAAAAAATTACTATTCATATTACTATTCATGTTACTATTCACATTATTTATTTATTTATTTATTCCAATTCTCAAAGTGCCCCTATCGTCATTCACCAATCCCTAAGCCACTATGGAACCTCATAAATGATCTGTTCAATAATTAAACACATTAAACCTTTTATGAACAATTCCTACCGCAATCATATATGCTGTTAAATTTGTATTGTGCACTGTTAACCATTGATTTCGACTTTGTTGTGTGTGACCTTTTGGTCCCCTCAAGTTGGACATGAAATGAATCGTGATAATTTAATCGAACATAAATTATTCTCCGATCAGATGGTCGTTCGATTTCAATGACCAAGGTTGACATCTAGCAATATGCCAAGGCTCCCAAATGAGAAGGAAAGATATATATATATATATACTCATTATGTATGCGATTTACATATGATACGGTCCCTCACCTCACTGTATCCCCACCGTTTGACCTAGGGTATGGAAAGTGTCTACCCATATAGTCAAATGTATGATGTTGATAGTGTCATAAATCGTGCCAACCCAAGAATCTCACATGATTCTTCCGCTTCGGCCACAGTCTCAAGCACTGATCACACATTTCAACCCACGAACTGGAATACTACTCTTATAAGAAAATATTATCCGAGAGAGTGGCGATTCTCTGTTGTATCTTTACAAACTTCATGTGTTTCAACAAATGACCCAATCATACCCTTATAACCGGATCTTTTGAACCGGAGAAGGAGAATGTCAGAGTTATTTGATCCACACATAAGATTGTAAAGACCTCAAGTCTAAGGACTAGTCATACAATCGATACATGAAAGTTCTCACAGACACATGGGATAAACACTCCATATGAAAACTTTCGGCGGTCAGTTCGATGGACACGAGTAACTCATGCATCCATGTGATACACCAAGCGGATGGATCTCCGCTAGTAGCCTATGAGATCGGCTACCCCACTTAAGGGCGGATCATATCATCATGCTAGTCTCTCGGATCATATCATCATGCTAGTCTCTCCACTTTGTAAACGCCCAGATTATTCATAAAATTATGACTAAGAACATTTAAGAGTAATGATTCTCATAAGGCGTGGAAGCCATCATCTTATTACTCCAAGGGCTTTATTACAGTGTTTGATGATTCATATAATTTATGTAAGACACGTATAATAAGATTGCCATTTTATTAATTAATGAAAATATTACAAATACATGTACATATAGCTCATCCACAAGTTGGGTATAGGGCATGTCCCTAACAATCTCCCACTAGCACTATAGCCAACTAGTATGAATCTGGACAACATACTCCCGGGTGTGTCTATCATGCTTTTGTTGAGTCAGCCCTTTAGTCAGAGAATCTGCAAGATTATCTTCTGTGGGTATTTTCTCTATAATAACTTCTTTTCACTCAATAATCTCCCTGATGAGATGAAATCGTCTGAGTACATGCTTGGATTTCTGGTGGGACCTTGGTTCCTTTGATTGAGCAATTGTGCCCGTGTTGTCACAGTGCATCGTGCCGCCATTCTTTATAGTGGGAAGCACTTCCAGCTCAGTGATGAACTTCTTTATCCAGAGGGGCAAACACTAATCCAGGCCCATGCCTTGCACGTGACATCTGATAATGGATCGCAATACACAATACTACGGTATACTACGCCTGACATAGATCGTATATTCCAGTAAGAATATTTCTGGAGAATTGGGTAGGCATGGCGCTTTGCTAGAAGCCAACCTTGTCTCGTAAATCGGTAAAAATGTAGTACGAGGTACGCACGTGTTCGGATAGTCCGACGACCGTATTTACTGCCAACATATCCATGGATCTCTTGGGTCGTTTCCCGAAGATTCACTGATGACGTATGATCCGAACTTAATTAATCTGGGATTAATTGCGGAGACACTTTATCTTGGATAAAGTACTATTTGAAGAGAGAGAAAGATTAATTTGGAATAAATCGACAAAATAATATATTCGATATATTAAACGAAATTGGATTTCGACGCGGAATTAAAATTAGATTTTAATTCGGGCAAACGAGTTAATTTAGAATTAATTCGTTAGCGACATGAATAGTAATTTCGCTAAGCATAATTATTACGTCGCGACGGAAGTTCGTTAATTCAGAATTAGCGAAACCGAGCCCGGAAGTGTTTGCGGGCCCACTCGCATTTTGAATTCGAGTGGGGCCCACAAGTCACATTGCGAGTCACATCACTTGTCATTTATTTGTGATAGATGTCAAAAGTCACTTTTGGTGAGTGACATGTTATCACTATTCATGATGGAGTTAGGTGTGGCCATTTATTACAATTTTGGAGCCAAAATTGGCTTTGACTTTTGTAAACCATTTACCAAATATTTGGTAATTGTTTTTTCATTCTTCATTTACGTTTTTGAAGCCAAAATAGAAGAAGAAAAAACTGAACACTTTCTTTCTCCCAAAAACAGCAAAAACCGTGAGCCTTGGAGGTGTTCTTGGAGTTGTTTTTCTTTCATCTTTGCTAGCACAACAAGGATCAAATACAAGGTGATAGGGAACCGAATCTTAGAGCATGGAATCCTAAAGCTTGGAGCTTCATCATCTTCATCAACAAAGCTTCTCTTGGTCGAATCTTGGAGTAGCTTGAAGGGAAGGAAAATTTTGTTGAGCATCACATCCAATCCATTCAATGTAAGTGTGTTTCCGTGACATTTCTTTATAGTATTCATTCAATTTCATGGCTTAAATGATCTTGGGACATCAATAGAAACCAACAATGGTATCAATGAGCCTTGTTTAAGCATGAAATATTTTAGGTTAAAATTTGGGTAAATTGATTTTGAGCATGTTTTGAATAAATTACTTGTTTGAGCATGCTTATGGATGGATGAATTTGAGTTGTTTATGATCAATTTTGTGAAATACAAATTGGATGAATTTTTCCCCAAAAAATAGGCATGGCCGAATCTAGTATTACCCTTGGAAGTCTTGGTATTTTTGTTTTGATGATCATTGGATGACATGAAACGAATTGGAAATGTCGATTTGTAATTCGATCGGATTGAAAAACGAAATCGGACAAAAATCCTTAATATGGCCGAGAGCTTCCTTGCATGTAATGAGATGATTTTTTGATTCAAAAATTGTTGGACATAAGTTGAACAAATGAGAACATGATTAATTAATTAAATTGTATTTTGGAAATATGGATTTAGATAATTAATTGATGTATTACACTTTAGTTAATTGGATTTTAAAATTTAGAATATTAAAATTTGATTAATGGGCTTAATTTTGAATTGGGCATGAAAATGTTATATTTGGGCATAATGGGCTTGGTTGTGCCAAATTGGTTTAGGCTAATTGGATTGGATCCAAATTGGGCCTAAATCATTCCATTAAATCCAAATGTAATAAATGGGCTTTAAAAGTTTAATTGGGCCTTATGGACTATAAATTGGTTTTTTGGCATATGAGGGTGATTCCTCAATTGGGCTTGGTAATTGGGTTTGACCCATATTGACCAAAGCCAATGCCTTACAAAATCAATTGAAAGCCCATCGGACTTTAATTAAACGAATATTGGATGTTAGTTGGGCTTTGAGACCCGAAAGGATTAGATTTGGAATCTTAATCATTAAAGCGCATTAAAAAGTGTAGATATTTAATTTGGAATTAAATACATGAATTAGTATAGAATACAGATTAAATTAGATTTAACGAGTAGTTCGATATAATTCAAGAATTCGTACTTTAAGTATTTATTCTCAAACGAGTTGGACTCGCGCAAATCAAATCATTGTTTGAACATTGGATGATCACTAATATTCAAAGATAATTAATTTGATTAGTTTGATTGAATAACATGCTTGAATGAATACATGGATGTGATGTATGAATAGCGTATATCGGATGGATATTAGAAGGGAAAGGGCAATTTTAGAAATTATTGTAAATTCAGAATTTATAAATTGGACATGCGTGTCCAGCCTTCTCTCTCATTATTTCTTTGTATTCTCTTCTCACCTAATTCCCCTCAATGTTAATGAGGTTTCTATTATTGTATTATGTAATTGATTAGAATTAGAATAGTGCTAGCCGGGGAGAGGAAATGGAGTGATTTGTTCTAGGAACAATCTGTTTAAATATCCATCCGTATATCGTTATCAATTTACTTTTCACGCCTTATGATGTTTTAGAAGCATGCTTAAGGGTGTATGATGAGACCTTAACAAAGATAATAAATTGGTTTCCAATTTACGCAAAAAATCCTCAAATCATATTAAGTGTTTTTCCTTCCGTTGAGTGATTCTTACTCAAGATCCAAAGTTGGCATTGGTTTGTTGGCCAAAGTCAAGACCTTTGACAATTGCAGATGTGTTTGAATCATGAGAGTTTTGTTCCATATCGGTGTCTTGTCCAAGTCATGATTTGTTGGCCAAAGTCAAGATCACTTCTTGTCCATCGACATTGATTACGAAACTTTTCATGTCAATGCGTCCCGTTTAACTGGAATCATTAAGCTTGTTGTGCCAAAGCCAAAGCTTAGTTGATTCAGAGGAAAATGGTAGGAAAATATATTGGATATATTGGCATATATATTGTATATATGTTTCGGACTTGGATGTCCACCTATCGGATCTAGGAATTGGATTAGATCCAATTGATCTTCGAGATCTACCTAGTTAAATATCATACAGCTTGTTGGCCAAAGTCAAGGTTGTGTGTTATTTAACGGAATCCTAGCCCACTATGAAACTGGGTTTCCCGAGTATTCGACAGAGGGTTAGAGGCTCGCCGAAAAATAGTGGGAGGCTAGTATTGAATTTACAATTTCATTCAGATACTTAGCTTTACGCGCTTTCATAATTATTTCGTCAAAATTATTTTATTAGTTGGACTAATATAATGTTATTTTTCTTGTAACAGTTAGACTGTACCCATATATCGTTGATTAGATAGTTAGACTATCGTAATCAAGATGACTAGAAAAGGAAATGTCCGAGACATTATCATGGGCGAAAATGTCTTCAAGGGCACGAACTTTGCCGATTGGGAAATGAATCTGAGGATTGTCCTTGGAGCCGAGAGGCTGTTATATACTATACAGAGACCTCTTGGGCCTAAGCCCAAACCTGATGAGCTACTTGAGCTGGAGCTTTGGAAGACTCACAGCGATGATTGTGAAACTGCTCAGTCAATTATGCTTGCTGCTATGACTCATCATTTTCGTCGACAGAACAGTGACTTGGATCCCTATAATATGTTGGCGAGGTTGCACGATCTTCACCGATCTAACCGAAGGTCGCAGAGATATGAGTTAGTAAAGAAGCTCTTCCGTTCACGTATGTCAGATGGCATGTATGTTGAGTCATATGTGACACAGATGATTGCTGACATAGATGAGCTAGCTAAGATGGGGATAGTCTTAGAGGCTGAGATTACCATACATATGATCTTGCAATCTCTCCCCGACACTTGGAAACAGTTCATAATTATCTATAACCTGATGAACACTGATGATACTCTTGGAGAGTTGTTGTCAATTCTTAAGGAAGCTGAAAGGGAGATGCTTAAGGGAAACAAGCACGAGACGCATTTTGCTTCGACATCTCAGACACCGAGGGCTGGGCCCAAGGCGACTGGAGGTGTGAAGAAGAAGAAGCATAAAAGAAAGGGCAAGGCCAAATCGTCAAAGGCTTCTGGGAGGCCTAAGGACAAATCTCAGGATGTTTGCCTCCAGTACGGCAAGCGGGGTCACTGGAAACGTGACTGCCGCGAGTACAAGGCGCTCCAGAAGGTGATTAAAACGGGCAAGGCACCGGCTTCAGGTATGTTTGTTATTGAAATAAACATGACTATTTCTATTTTTAAAAATTGGATTTTTGATTCTGGTTGTGGTACTCACATATGTACTGATGTGCAGGATATGCGGATTAGCAGGAGACTGGCCTCAGGGGAGATTGATCTACGCGTCGGAAATGGGGCACCAGTCGCCGTCTTGGCCGTTGGCACTTTTGTTTTAGAACTGCCCTCGGGGCATGTACTTGAACTTAATGAATGTTATTATGTACCTAGTTTGACTAGGAATATTATTTCTGTATCTATGTTAACCCAATGTGGGTATACTTTTGTATTCAGGAACACCGGGTGTTTTGTGTATAAAAATGATGTAGAAATTTGCACTGCTGTTGCAAATAATGGTCTTTATATTTTGAATATAAATCAATCTCAAACATATAATATAACAAACAAAAGGCTTAAAATGAGTAATAAAGATGAAACTTACATGTGGCACTGTCGTCTGGGACATATAAATAAGACTCGCATATCCACACTTTCGAAGAGTGGGTACTTGGACGGATTTGATCCAAATTCATATGACGTCTGCGAATCTTACTTATTAGGAAAAATGCCTAAATCACCTTTTAGCGGTAAGGGTGAACGCGCCACCGAACTGTTAGCCCCCGTTCATAGTGACGTATATGGGCCCATGTCTAGAAAGGCTAGAGGTGGATACGAATACTTCGTAACCTTTACGGATGATGCATCGCGTTATGGTTATGTGTATCTTATGAGACACAAGTCGGAAACTTTTGAGAAATTCAAAGAGTTTCGACACGAAGTTAAAAAACAGACCGGCAAGAGTATAAAGACATTACGGTCGGACCGTGGTGGCGAATACTTGAGTAATGAGTTTCTAGATTACTTAAAAGAATATGGTATTCTTTCACAGTGGACTCCTCCTGGAACACCGCAATTGAACGGTGTGTCCGAACAGAGAAACCGAACTTTGTTGGACATGGTTAGGTCTATGATGAGTCGTACTGAGCTACCTATTTCCTTCTTGGGATATGCATTAAACAGTGCAATTCTTATTTTGAATAAGGTTCCGTCAAAGTATGTACTACAGACACCATATGAGATATGGACAGGAAAGAAACCGGGTTTCTCATTCCTGAAGATTTGGGGATGCTGGGCATACGTCAAATGTTTGGAAGGTACCAAACTTGAACCCAAATCGGATAAATGCCTATTCGTAGGATATCCTAGGGAAACCAAAGGATATTACTTCTATCACCCACGAGAGAACAAAGTATTTGTTGCTCTACATGCGGTTTTCCTTGAGAAGGAATTCCTAAATGCAGTGATTAGTGGGAGGAAAGTAGAACTAGATGAAAATCGGAGTGATACTGTTCCTGGCATAGAATCCTCAACGGAACAAGAACAGTCCATCCGGGATGAGACTGTACCACAATCTTCTATTACACAAGGACCGCGTAGGTCGTTAAGAGTCAGGAAACAACCTGAGAGGTATAGGTTCTTGATCTCACCTCATGTAGATATTAATCTCATTGAGGATAATGAACCGGCTACGTATGAGGAAGCGATACAAGATATCGATTCCGCTATATGGCAAGAAGCCATGAAGTCCGAAATGGATTCCATGTACACCAACCAAGTTTGGACACTGGTTGATGCACCAGAAGGCGTAAAGCCTATTGGATGCAAATGGGTCTTCAAGAAGAAGACCGATATGGATGGCAACGTACAAACGTACAAAGCTACGCTTGTAGCGAAAGGGGTATCGTCAACGACATGGTGTCGATTACGACAAAACTTTCTCACCCGTTGCCATGATTAAATCCATTCGGATAATGCTTGCAATTACTGCATATTTCGATTATGAGATATGGCAGATGGACGTTAAAACCGTTTTCCTTAACGGAAACCTTTCGAAGGATGTTTATATGCAATAACCTGACGGTTTTATCGTGCCTAGACTTGCAAACAAGGTTTGTAAGTTACATCGGTCCATTTATGGACTGAAGCAAGCATCGCGGTCATGGAACCAATGTTTTGATGAGATCATAAAAGAATATGATTTCATTCAAAACGAAGATGATCCTTGTGTATACAAGAAAGTTAGTGGGAGAGCACTGACTTTTATTGTCCTTTATGTTGACGATGTATTGATAATAGGCAATGACATTCCCATGCTAACGTCGATGAAAGCTTGGCTTTCATTGAAATTCTCCATGAAAGATCTAGGAGAAGCAGCCTTTATTCTAGGAATAAAGATCTACTGGGATAGATCTAGAAAGCTGCTTGGACTCTCCCAGAGTACATATATTGACAAAGTGTTGAAGAGATTCAACATGGATCAGTCCAAAAGGGGACTGTTACCAGTGTCACAAGGCATCTATCTATCTAAGGACATGTGTCCTAAACTCAAGATGAGAGAGACAACATGAGTCGGATACCGTTCGCCTCGGCAATCGGATCGATCATATATGCCATGATATGTACGTGACCTGATGTCTCATATGCTTTGAGCATGTGTAGTCGATATCAGGCCGATCCAGGTGAAGGTCACTGGATGGCGGTTAAGATTATCCTAAAGTATCTTAGACGAACTAAGGATGCTTTTTTAATCTATGGAGATGGAGAACTTGAGGTAACTGGGTATAACGATGCAAGTTTCCAAACCGACAAAGACGACTGTAAGTCACAATCCGGGTACATATTTTGTTTGAATAATGGAGCAGTGAGTTGGAAATCTTCCAAGCAAGAGACTATTGCTGATTCAACAACAGAAGCAGAGTACATTGCTGTAGCTGAAGCAGCAAAGGAAGCAGTTTGGATCTGAAAATTCCTAATTGGATTAGGAGTAGTTCCGTTAGCAGCTAAGCCCGTTCCATTATATTGTGACAATAACGGGGCTATAGCGCAGGTTAAGGAACCACGGTCTCATCAACGATCCAAGCATGTTCTTCGACGTTTCCATCTGATTCGAGAGATCATACATCGTGGCGATGTGAAGGTCGAGAAGGTCGCATCATATGACAATATGGCAGATCCGCTGACGAAATCTATTCCTCAGTAAAAGTTTGAGCGACATGTACATAGTTCAGGTATTAGATGCTTGAGTGACTGGCTATAGGCTAAGTGGGAGATTGTTGGACAGTTATGACCCATAGCGTCACTGTTTGTAAAAGACATTGTATTTTTGTACAAAATTAACTATGTTGTAATGAAATTGCCTTTTACCGTTTTGTAATTTATTTACTTTGATATATAAATGGTAGAAGTCCTTATGATTAATTCCGGATTGAGATGATATGAGACAGTATCAATCCATAAAGGTTTAATCATTAAATATCCCTAGTCGTAGTATTATCGAGATTGGACATCGATAATGCGGAATACACTAGTATTGCACTTGTGCGCGTTGTGAGGGCATAACGGCATAGTTCTCATATATTTAAGTATTGGATACTTATGCAAGTTTGATAGGAGGTTGTGTTTAACCGATGGTACGGAAAACAGCTTCACTCTGGATAGACCCCGCGGAATCCCATTGGTAGTATGTAAATGTGTCTATGGGAGTCCGCTTCAGGGTAGGTGTATTTGGTCTTAACCTGAGACTTGCATCGCTAGTACTTGCGACAATCGGTAAACTTTGGTTTTGGTCGTCCAGGGCTTTAACAGGTTCTGTGTACGCCTCTTCTGGGTTTATTGAGAATCGTAGTGTATTGGATGTGATGTCAAGACGAAAGTATCACTTCAGACATATGGAGATGATGATCACGCAGGGATTCAGAACTCGTTCTTTATAGTGTTGCAACCATCGGGATAATATGACAAGGTCATGATTATCCTATTTAAAAAGACTAGTTGCTTGATATCCGATATGTGCTTCGTACGGGGCAGACACTGATCCAGCCCCAGGCCTTGCACGTGACATCTGATACTGGATCGCAATACATAATACTACGGTATACTACGCCTGACATAGATCGTATATTCCAGTAAGAATATTTCTTGAGAATTGGGTAGGCATGGCGCTTTGCTAGAAGCCAACCTTGTCTCGTAAATCGGTAAAAACGTAGTACGAGGTACGCACGTGTTCGGATAGTCCGACGATCGTATTTACTGCCAACATATCCAGGGATCTCTTGGGTCACTTCCCGAAGATTCATCGATGAGGTATGATCTGAACTTAATTAATCTGGGATTAATTGCGGAGACACTTTATCTTGGATAAAGTACTATTTGAAGAGAGAGAAAGATTAATTTGGAATTAATCGACAAAATAATATATTCGATATATTAAACAAAATTGGATTTCGTCGCGGAATTAAAATTAGATTTTAATTCGGGCAAATGAGTTAATTTAGAATTAATTCGTTAGCGACGTGAATAGTAATTACGCTAGGCATAATTATTACGTCGCGACGGAAGTTCGTTAATTCGAAATTAGCGAAACCGAGCCCGGAAGTGTTTGTGGGCCCACTCGCATTTTGAATTCAAGTGGGGCCCACAAGTCACATCGCGAGTCACATCACTTGTCATTTATTTGTGATAGATGTCAAAAGTCACTTTTGGTGAGTGACATGTTGTCACTATTCATGATGGAGTTAGGTGTGGCAATTTATTACAATTTTGGAGCCAAAATTGGCTGACTTTTGTAAACCATTTACCAAATATTTGGTAATTGTTTTTTCATTCTTCATTTACGTTTTTGAAGCCAAAATAGAAGAAGAAAAAACAGAACACTTTCTCTCTCCCAAAAACAGCAAAACCGTGAGCCTTGGAGGTGTTCTTGGAGTTGTTTTTCTTTCATCTTTGCTAGCACAACAAGGATCAAATACAAGGTGATAGGGAACTGAATCTTAGAGCTTGGAATCCTAAAGTTTGGAGCTTCATCATCTTCATCAACAAAGCTTCTCTTGGCCGAATCTTGGAGTAGCTTGAAGGGAAGGAAAATTTTGTTGAGCATCACATCCAATCCATTCAATGTAAGTGTGTTTCCGCCACATTTCTTTATAGTATTCATTCAATTTCGTGGCTTAAATGATCTTGGGACATCAATAGAAACCAACAGTTGGCACTTGCAACGTAGGAAATGGTTGATCCTTTTTTCAACCATCGCTGCATAAGAAATAAAACAAAAGTTAGAAGGCAAGAAAGTATGATCGGGTCAGATGAAAAATAAAGGGTAGCAGAAACAATAAAAAAACCAAGGAAGATGTCGGTTAGTAACTATCAGGCTTTCTACCAGCCGGGGGAGGGGTGCCCGGTATAAGACTTGCCTCAACTAAAGATGAACTATTGACCATATCTAAGTAGTGTCCTGCGAACTGGGTTTCCAATCTTATCATCCCCCTAACTTGATGACGCACCTTGTTCAGGTCCTTCTAATAAGCTACAACGGTGATGGATTTGTTAGTAAGTTATATCTTAAAAGTTTATAAGTACAGAAATTCGAGAAGGTCAGGTTGTTACCTTCTGCCCTAAAGATGTTTGGGACATAAATTTGTTTGCCTTCGTAGAGCTAGTCTGGCCCCCAAAGGCCCCGGAACCAAAATCATTTGTCCTTGAAATTCATGTTGGTTGTTGGGAGCTTGGTGATCATACTTTTGTCCTTAGAATAGGCAGACAGATAGTACCAACCATTGTACTTTTTTGGGTTGGCATTAAGGTAATAGAGTCACTTCAACTCCTAAACAGACGGTTTACTTAGGCAATCCCGACTCCAAATCATATAAAGCCCAATGAGCATTCTCCACCCGTTTATATTCAACTGACAGGGGTCCAGATTCATAGTTGTGAGTATCTTCATGAAGTACCCCTGGATGGGCAGCCTTAGGCCCATATCAAAAAAAAATTGCACAGACTTCCACCTTATTACTAATTGGCTTGCTTGCCAAATCATTATCGTCGGGTAGGTCCAAGTATACTCCCTCAAGAATGTTGAATCTCTCTCTAATACGGTCGGCACAAGTCACTGAAGAGTGTCGGTCCATGTCCAAGCTTTCAAATTTTAAAGGGAGACATATTAGGTTGGAGCGGGGTTGTCTTTCGAAAAATGATTGGTTTTATTCTTCAAATGGGGTCGGAGAGGTTTCGAGGTCAGTATCACTAGATTCAGCTTCTAAGTCGACAGAAACAGTAGAGCTTGATTAGTGCTCGTCAGACGGGATGACCTCGAGTGGAAGAAAGGATGAGGCTTCTGATTCAAAAATTTTCCTTAAAAATGATAACCCGGGGTGTAAGGTTAGTTAGAGTTATGGGCCTATTTTATTATTAGAATGGCCTACCATAATATTTAGGGTTTCACTCTATCTTTTTCATTGAGTAACTAACCCTAGAAAGCTTTAAGTACCCTAACAATGGCGAGAAAGTAATTTTTACAGCACAAGCATAAACACAACCCAAACAAAAAACCAGAAACATGACTCAGATGCTGCTTAAAGCATGAACCGACCTATACATGTATTTTATACATGTAACATGCCATAAACATTAGAACAAAACAAAACACCATATCAACAAACCCAGAAACAAACCCAAAAAATCCATAAAAGCATAACAACAACAACAACAACAACAACAACAACAAACCCAGAAAAAACCACAAAACAAACTTAGAAACACAAAATCACACATATAGTACATTCATCATGCTTTCTCAAAATGAAATAGAGCATGTTTGTATCATAAATGAGAAGAGAGGGTCAGAAATATACTTACTTTTGATGTTGGAAAGGAGTGATTGAAGAGAATGAGAAGGATTATTGTTCGTTGCTTGAAGAACGAGAGGAAGAGCTTGAATGAGTTTTTTAGAGTTTCTTGCAAAGTAAGCAGGTGGTAAAAGTGGAAAAAAATGGAAGAAATGCCTTTAAATAAGCTACTTGGGTTAGTCTCAATCGTTGATTTGAAGCCGAATACACGGATGTATGTCACGTGCAAGGGTCGATCTTAACCATTGAATTTAAATCAATGGCTTAGATAAGTGCCACATACTCAATCAATCCCAATCATCCAGTTTGGTCGGGCAAGTCATAGATGGTTAACACCAGGCACATTTGGGAGAGGAAACGAAGATGATTTGATGGATGTGATAGGTACATTTAAGGAAGACCATTATACTTTCATGTATTCCTAGAGATTTTTACAACCTTATTAGCGCCTTTTTTTTCAGATAGCAATGAAAGAAAGGAAAACATTAGAAAATGGTATCTTTGGCAGCAAGCAAGGTGACCTACCCCAAGGTGGTGAAGCTTTGTGACACCCGATGCAAGGAAAAAATGGAAGATAGACGCTACCTGAAGAGGATGTTTGGGGAAGGCTTCTTATAAGAAGAATGATGAAAATTAATTCTTAGTTAGTGTCTGACCATCTCGATCATTTTTTTTTTCTGTCTGCACCATAATCTTTTATAAAGTTCCCGACATCAACTCACAAACACGTTGATACCAAGAACTATGGGACAGATGTTGATGGTAGTCTTTTGCAAGCCTTTACCCCGAGGAAGATTGAAAGGTATTGTAGTACTACCAAACTAGGTGGATAGAGAGCCCTAAGAGCCCAAAGGTAAGAGGAATGATGAAGGAATGACCCAACCATACCATAGTGTGTGATGAAGTGTTCTTCATAAGGAGAAATTCTGACATGAGGCATCTGATGATGGTACTCTACCCGACCACATTAGAGATGGTTTTTTGGGGTGCTCCGAGAGTTTGTTTAGCCCAACCCGATGAAGTATCATCCACATGGGGTGCCTGACCAAACATCTCTAAAGTCTAGATTTGAAGAAGTACCATTTTTCTCGGTTACCCGACCCGAGGAACGAAGATGGGATGATGACTGGCTAGTTTTGGAGAAGAATGATGCATGTCCTACCTAGACAAGGGTGCATCTAGAAGGCTAATGATGAAAAAGATAAAGCAGCAATTCACATTGAGCATAGGTCATGTCAGCCGTCATAGGACGGTGCAGTGAAAGAATAGCCGCAGCCAGAGACCGCCATAGGCCCCTACAGTAGCAGGGAAATATGCTTTGAGAAGGAGGTGGAATCAAAGATTAAGGGTTGTAATGATGATTTAGTGACATGAGTTGATGTCAAGATTGATTGCAACAAGGGATTTTAGAACCTATATAAAGGGGTAGAAGCCACATTAGAAAAGGTTAACAATTTTCACATTTTACAATGCTTGTAATTTGATAGCAAAACTAGTAACAGTAAACTAGTGATGGAGAGAGAAAGTGAGTCGTGAACCCGACTACATTGTATATCCAAAGAGTGATTTGATATAAACCATATAATTTCTTTGTTAGGCACTCGGGTCAGTATTTACCCGAGCCTAAAAAAATCCTTTCCATTCGTCCTATTGACGTAGGTTAGAGTCACTATCCGCCGAACCATATAAATCTTTGTCTCTGTGGTTATTAATTTTTTGCTAAGTTTGTGAGGTTCCCACTAATCAAACAAATTCACAGTTGGGGAAGGTTTGTTCAAGGGATAAGTTCCCTATATTTCCTTTTGAAAGAAACAAAGCAAGAATAATACCCAGATAGCATTTAGAGCCAAAAACAGATTAATAGAAAGAAGATGAGACATTACATTTACTTTTGTTGTCGTTCTTCTTGCCCTTTTGCTACTGTTGCTTACCTAGAGAGCCAAGGAAAATGGAACTTTATTGGCAAATATACCCACGAAGCAGTTGCAATTAATTCGGTTGTTTTTGAATAATTAAATCTTCAATTCCCGAAAGAAGTTTCAGAATTTCCCCATTAAACAGTGACCGTTTGATACCTCATTTTAATTGGTTATCCTACCTTATCAAATCGTTGGGTTTCATGAAAATATGTTTAACTCTGTTGACAGCTGTTTTTCGTTCAAGAGATAATTCAAGAAACCCATTTCTCGAACAAACCTCCCTCAAGAAGTGAATTTGTTTGGTTTTGTCGGGAACCAAATGCAAACTTGGAAAAAGATAGAAACAACATAAAATACAAAGAGTTTAACGTGGTTTGGAGAAATGGATCCAACCTATGTCCACGGGCACAAGAAAAATGAAATCTTTATTACCACCTCGGGTCTGACCGACCTCTTTTTCTCTCTCTAACTCAGAACTCTTTTCTCTCTTTTACAAGTGATGAAACAATTATCTCTTACTAGAAAATAATTGACCGAGCCTTTACAATAAACTCTCGACCATTTTATATACTAGGACCAATTCCACTATTATACCAACTAGTGACGTCAGCCATGTTGCTAAGTCATTATTGCCTAGGCTCTCTTCCCCAATTACCCTACGGATTATAACCCAGCTGCCTGACGCCTCTACGACCTGCCATCTGACACAACTACTCTCTACCACCTAAATTTCATTAAACCATGCTACTTTTGGTAACTGCTACACGTTATGCCACAGTGCTAGCCTGTATTCCAACCACTCTAATACGGTTGCGTGTGTCAGTCAATAAGCTTGCAGCTCTGCTCCATCCCATTAGCCGATAGCCTACTTCTATCTCATCAATCATTGGTAAACCCAAAATTCGTTGACGGCTTACGTGGCCCATCTAAGAACACAATGCTACAACCCCAACATTTATCCTCGGGTCAGGAAATTGAGACGATCGACTGTAAATTGAAATGATCAACCTATCCCACTAGGTCGGATCGGTGTTGAGACCTTCACTTCCCTCATCTTTCCTGAACATCTTTCCACCTCGGGTCGGGCATCAAGTGCACACTAATTCTTATCTTCCCGTCGGGCCGGATGCTTATGCCTCTTGGGCCTTGGCCCCTTATTCGGGAAGTGGAAATCTCTTATATACCATTCTTCATACTTCGGGTCCTCTCAGGTCAGGAAATCACCATCAATATTTATCCCCTAGTTCTCAGTGTCAACGAGTTTGTGAATTAGTACCGGGAACTATAATGGCGGGGTGCCTTCTTATGCTGGAGTTCCTTGATCAAGTCTAGAATTCAAAATCTACCCTACTTCAAAGAGAGTTCCACAATCTGCAAGCATTGGTGTTTTTTGTAACAATCCACATCGGGTTCATAACCCTGACCTAACACCTATTCTTCTAATCCATAGCATGGCCATCTCTTCCGCTAGAACCTCTCTGGCCGAAAATATTGATCCGAGCTAACTCTGTGCAGTCCGTTCACTGGTTTTCTCTGCTTGATCTTGAGGAAACTCATCTTGTGCCACCTCGGGCTGATGCATGCTTTTGACATGTTGCGATCCCGGAAGAGGATGATCTGTAATGTCCTGCAAAATAAAATATAAGTCAAAAGGGAAAACTCGCCTCGTGTTATCGCATAGCAAAAATGGCCTCGGGGAGGACGTAACACAGCCCCGAGATGATCTGACGAAGAGAGGCATTGGGGGAAAGACTGTCCCCAAGTCATATAAGTCACTTGGCCGTAAGGGAATGCTCCCACCTTGCGCCAACACACAATAATAAGGCCTCCATGTGATGTAACCCAGCCCCGAGCTGATTTGAAGAAGAGAGGCCTTAGGGGAAAGATTATCCCCAAGCCATATAAGTCACTTGGTCGCAAGAGAATGCTCCCACCTTGTGCCAACAGACAATAATAGGGTCTCAGCGGGACGTAACCCAGCCCCGAGTTGATCTGATGAAGAGAGGCTTTGGGGAAAGATCGTCCCCAAGCCCTATGAGTCACTTGGCCACAAGATAATGCTCTCACCTTACGCCAACACACAATAATAGGGTCTTGAAAGGACGTAACCCAGCCCCGAGCTGAGAATAGCACTCGGACACAAGGGAATACTCCCTCCTTGCACCGCCAACATGGCCTTGGCGGAACGAATGCAGCCCCGGGCCATCGAAAATTTCGACCTCAGGAAATCACCATATATAATGGAAATGGCATCCCATTTCAAGTCATCCACCAAAAACAAAACCAGGATTAAAAAAAAAGACAAACAAAATGAGGGTGATATATCACATATCCCGTGAGACCCAAAAGAATTAACAATGGAGCCTGAGACAACGTCTTGCCCTATGCCACCCAAAATAATAATTTTGAACCTCACAGTTCAACGTCCCGTAGAGCCGAGCTACGTATCGAGGGGGTGGCCAACGCCATAAGATGTTTCTCATGCTAAGCAGGCCTTGAGTCTACAAACGTCACGAAGACCCTCAGGCCTTTCCATTCTATGCTCCTACGGATCCGAAATAGGATGGCCAATGCCACTAGGGCATTCTCCATCCCCGTGCTAGGCATATCCCGAGGCTACAAATGCCACTGAGGCTCTCTTGCCTTCCCTGTGCTATGTACCTCATGTGGCTATAAACGCCACGGAAGCCTGTGGGCCTTCCCCGTGCTATGTACCTCCAACACTGGGCGGAAAACGCTATGGGGGAATTGTCATTCCTCATGCTATGTAAACCCTTAGGTATCATAGTACTAAAGGCACTAGCCATCCATGCTTGCTATGATTACCTTGAGGCACCAAACGCCAAGCTGACTCATTCACCAAGCATTTTATGGAAACTCGAGGTGTCAAACTCAACGCATGCCTTCATGTTGCGATCATTCCTCAAAGATGCAAGTCATCGGGTGTTAACGTTCTAGTCCGGGGGTTTGATAATGACATCAGGGATTGGCGTGCCATGAGGGTGCATGTTTTTCACACATGCCTTGCATCCCTTCATGCATTCCAATCTTGAGTATTTTCATAAGAATATTAAACATGCCTTTCTCATTCAAATAATATACAAACATAGATAAACAAGCTCTTATTTAAGAAAGGGGAAGTCTTATTCATATTCAGGGGATCTACTGCCCATCTTATAACTCTTTGAGGGTCATTCTAAGAGAGGGTTTTACTGAAAATGTCTTCCTCAACATCTTTGAACTATTCTTAACAATGTCCTTCTGAACGGAGTTCTTCTTTTGAATAATTCTTAACAATGTCTTTCTGAACTGAGCTCTTTGGAGAAATTGAAGACTGGCAGGTCGAACAACGACCATAATTTCTCTAGGAGGAACTTGTTCAGCATCAGCGCCAAAGGTGGGGAGAAACCCATCAACTGATTGTAAAATCTGGAAAAAATGTTACAAAGATACGAAGATACCAACCTGGTACTCAACTGGGAGAAATGCCACTTCATGGTGCAGGAAGGCATTGTTCTAGGACATCGGATCTCATATAAAGGAATCGAGGTAGATAAAACAAAGATCAAGACAATAGAAAAACTACCTCCACCATCATTAGTCAAAGGGATTCGGAGTTTTCTCGGACATTCAGGATTTTACATGAGATTTATCAAAGACTTTTCCAAGATTGCTAAACCTCTATGCAATTTACTAGAGAGAAATGTGCCTTTCAACTTCACAAAAAAATGCCACCATGCCTTTGAGATCTTAAAACAGAAGTTGGTCTCTGTGCCCATTATAGTAGCACCAGACTGGACCCTTCCATTTGAAGTGATGTGTGATGCTAGTGATTTTAATGTAGGTGCAGTTTTGGGACAACACAAAGCAAAAATTTTCACACCATTTACTACTCCAGCAGAACTCTAAATGAAGCACAACTCCACTACACAACCACTGAAAAGAAGTTGGTCACAGTTGTGTTTGCTTATGATAAATCCTGCTCCTATCTGCTGGTTCATAGATCATTCAGCAATCAATTACCTGATCGTGAAGAAAGATGCTAAGCCCAGATTGATCCGTTGGGTGCTTCTGTTGCAAGAATTTGACTTATAGATCCGAGACAGGAAATGGACAGAAAATCAAGTGGCAAATCACTTATTAATGCTCGAGAATAGAGAAACAACTGGAAATGAGATGACAATCAAAGAAACTTTTCCAGATTAAGCCATCAAACAGCAGGATGTCCATTGGTATGCCGACTATGTAAACTATATAGTATCGGGAAAATGGCCGTTGGAATGGACACATCACCAACGGAAGAAATTCTTTAAGGAAATCAAGCATTATGTCTGGGATGAGCCGTACCTATTCAAACGCTGTGCTGAACAATTACTGAGACGTTGTGTTCCACATGAGGAGATCAATAGTGTCCTTCAGCATTGTCATTCATCACCATATAGCGGACACTTCAGCGGAGATAAAACTGCAGCCAAAGTCCTACAATCATGTTTGTTTTGGCCCAGTCTGTTTAAATATGCTTACTTATTTGTTCTTCAATGTGACAGGTGCCAGAGAACGGGAAATATTTCGAGGATAAATGAAAGACCTCTTCAAAACAATCTCGAATTGGAGATATTTGATGTATAGGGGATTGATTTTATGGGACACATTGTTCCATCATTTGGGAACCTGTATATTCTGGTTACAGTAGACTATGTCTCCAAATGGGTTGAAGCAACAGCACTGCCGTCAAATGATTCAAAAGTGGTGATAAAATTCCTTAAAAGAATATTTTCACACACTTCGGAACACCTCGGGCCATTATCAGTGATGGTGGCACACATTTCTGCAACAGATACTTCGATGCACTCCTATCCAAATATGGAGTTACTCATAAAGTTGTTACTGCCTACCATCCACAGTCAAATGGCCAGGTTGAAGTTTCAAACAGGGAGATCAAAAGAATATTAGAGAAAACTGTTGGATAAATAAGGAGGGACTGGTCTACAAAACTGGATGACGCATTATGGTCCTACTGGACAGCTTACAAAATACCTATTAGTATGTCCCCATATCAAATAGTGTTTGGGAAAGCATGACATCTACCAGTGGAACTTGAACATAAAGTGTACTAGGCACTGAAGGAGTTAAATCTTGATCGACAAGCAGCATGAGAGAAAAGGCTCCACCAACTCAACGAATTGGAGGAATTTCACCTACAGGCTTATGAAAATGCCAGACTATACAAAGAAAAGACCAAGAAATAGCATGATAAAAAAATAGTGCGCAAACAACTGGAACCAGGGCAGCAGGTGTTGTTAGACAATTCAAGATTGAAACTTTTCCCTGTAAAGCTAAAATCACGGTGGTCAGGTCCATTTTTAATCACCCAAGTTTTACCATATGGAGCCGTTGAGTTACTTGATCCCAACTCCAATGATACATTCAAAGTTAACATCCAGCGTGTCAAGCACTACTGGGGAGAATCATTGGAGCGATAAAACAAAAGTCTCACACTTGCAGATCCATCCTAATGTTCGAGCAGTCACATCTAGCTGACGATGTTAAACTTAGCGCTAGTAGAGAGGCAACTCATGCAATTTATGTATTTATTGAGATTTGGTGTGTTTTATTTTTGTGTGTTTTATTTTTGTAGGTAAAGTCACAGACGCGATGGAAGATGTTCTCGCAAATCTTCACAAGCAATATCCTTCTCTCCCTCAAAATTCTCTAATGAAAGTCTATAAAGCACGCATGGAACGAATGAGACTTAGGATGATCAAATGTATTCCTAATGACATTCGTTGGATTATTGAAGCACGAGTCTGATTGGCAAGTGAGTCCTCTGACTCTTTTGTTTCATTTTTGCCTGGTTTAGGAATAAGCACCTATGCTAAGAAAAGAAGAGCTAAAAGATTAGGTGTTTACTATAAATGTGCACTCATGACATGTAATGCTCGTTTTCGTTCTTTAGGAATGATGTCTAATAATCGCGAAGATAAAATTAAATTCATTAGGGATGGCATGAGTAAGGAGTCTTTTGATGATATATCATTGAATTTTGAGACGCATCCTAGGGGATATATGTATCACGCAATTCGCATGTTACATACACAGTTTCGAAAAAAAATGAAACAATTAAGTCTCGGGAATCTGACTTTAAAAGACTTTGTTTGCCAATTTATAAGAAAATTGGATGAGAAGCTTGTCTCCGACGCATATATGTCAATCAAGTCGTTACTTCTTGTAAATATTATTATCTCTTTGTCTTTAACTAATAATTGTGATTTGTTTTGTTATTTTCTTTTATTTTCTCCAACATGATCCAGACTTTTTGACTTTCACGATTTATTTTAGTGTTTAGCTAATAATTGTCATTTGGCAGGTACTAGTGCTATTATTACTCACCCTTTTTCAAGTTCTATAAATTCAGCTCGTCATTGCTTTCTTGAAGACATCCAGATTTGAGAAAGAAATATATATAAAAAAAATGGAAGTAACTTCAAGAAGACGAGTTGTAAACATCTGTATAGTTTATGGTACTAGTGTTGGTTCTAAACCAGAATTCGTTGCGGTAGCACAGGAATTGGGTAGAGTCATAGCTTAAAGGAATATGCACCTAGTATATGGCGGTGGCAGTCTTAGACTAATGGGGTACGTTTCAAGGGCTGTACATGAAGAAGGTAGTCAAATTCTGGAAATCATCCCAAAACCCTTGGCGAAGGCGAATCTTATAGGACCATCAAACGGAGATGAATGCATTGTGTCTAGTATGTCTGAACAACTTGTTAAAATGAATAATTGTGTTGATGCTTTTATTGCTTTGCCTGGTAGCTTGGGCACAATGGAGGAAATTTTTACAGTGTTATCTTAGGTGAACTTAAAGATACACCAGAAACCAATTGGATTGTTTAATGTTGATGGATTTTATGACTTTCTTTGTGTGTTTCTTGATGATGCCCGGAGAAATGAGTTCCTTTCAAAACCTATAAAAGATATCCTCTTCACTGTCAGAACAGCCCATGATTTAATTGACCAACTCTTAGCCTTTGAACCACAAATTGACCCTATCATTTCCAAGATAAATTGGTTCGATAATGATCGTGGTAAGAAGCGTCGGATAAATTTGGATCTTAACCTTTAGTTTTCTTTTTAAATGTTGAATTCCACGCTAGCCAGGTACTATTTTCTAAACTCCTCTTCTACTTTTTAGACATTTGGGATAATGTCTCAATTAGGTTTGGGGGAGGGGAATAGTTGACTAGTATTTTATTTTTATTTTTCGTTGTGTTGTTTATTTTTGCCTGATTTTTAGTCAAAAATTTAAAAAATTTAAAATTAATTAATTTAAAAAAAAATGTGATTTTTATGTTTTTAACTTGACTAATCAAGTGGAATGGTGTTTGAGATAGCTGTGTAAGAAATTTCCACTCGTGAGACGTATCTCAACTTATTTCGTAACAAGTTAATTTTTGTTTATTTCCTTTTGAATTATTTAATTTGTGAATTCTCCATAATACGAACTAAATTGGATCTTCATATGCTCAGTTTACAGATATTATCAACATGCATGGTAACATACGACCATGAGTTGTAAGTGAAAAGTTTGTAATATTCACTGCTCTAGTTTAATTGGAGGACGCGTCTAAAAAAGCGATGGAATAAAAAAAATTATGTATATTAATAAAAAAATTTATACTTAGTAACCGGGTGTAGGCACTGCATTTTGCATATAAGTCCCGATGATGAGTCTCGTACGGAGGCACTATTCTTTAGGTTGCGAAAGTCGCGGGAAACGAATGTCGGAATGGGAAATTTAGAATAAGTATGTCATCGGATTCAATACACATGTTTACTGCTTTCGTTCGTGCTGCGTTCGTGAACATGTTCGAACGTCAAGCAGATTGCGGGCGTTCGTGTAGCGTTCGAATCGGCGTTCGAATGGTGTCGGTACTTCTGGTTTTGTTGCTAGCCTCACGCCCAAGCCCAATTAGCCCACCAAAACCCACCCAAAAATAATTAAAACATTTAAAACATGTCACAAATTAAAATAATATCCTTCCTCCAATCTAAATAATCCACATACCTAAATAAATAAAATCAAATATATGATCTTCCTAATTAAGCCAAATCATGTCCCTAATTAACTAGATATTTTCCTTGTGAGACACTAATTAGGATATTCCCCCCATAATTACTTGATCCCATTCCTATTCAAACAAGAGAAACCCTAGCCTTTGCCAATAAAAGAAACACAAATCCAACCTTAGAACCCCTAGCACATACATGAAAATCACAAAAAATTCTGCAAAACATTAACCCTCAAAACTCTTCTAGCTCAATCTCAAAAACGACACAGCCATAAGACTCAAAAACACACCAACAGATACACGGCAACACTACCACACGCAGACCAATCCTTGAACCGAAACCAATAAACATAAAACAGCCCCTAACTGCAGCCCTAAAACAGTCCAAAACAGTCCCCGAATTAACCCCAAAACAGCCCTTATTTACCGCAAGAAATAGCAGCAAAACAGAGGAAACGACAGCTCAAAATACCGAAGCAGTGAACGAGAGCAGTGGACCAGTGAACCGGAGGAATTGCGGAACACCAACCCTTCCGACGGCCGTGTAACGCACTTTCGAGAGACGACCTAAGAGGTTAGATCTGAGGGCACCTTTTTTATTTATTCTTATCTTTTTTTGTTGTTTATTAGAATTCCCTCGCATGAGAGTCGTTTGTTAATATATGTTATGGTCCTTGAATGAATGAAATATGTGTTCTCTCTTGTGGTATATCGGATGGAAACCCGGACGTAAATTCCGTAGCCGAATCCGAATGGACGGTATTGCGGTTTGCACTCGGGATACAATGCCACGTATCACTTGAGAGATTCACACATTTTGTTTCATCCAACCTTGTATTCGAGCATGATCGGGTTGCTAGCATGTTATCTATCTTTTAAGCATGATTTAATCGTTAGTATGCTATTACTTTCTGCATTTTACTTTCTGTGCATTGTGATGTAATGCGCATGGGCATAGTATGTTAGTCTAAAGGTTCTCAATTCGAGGGGGGAAAAGTCCAAAAGGCTACCTTTACGACAATATTTTGCTGCGCCGGACGAAGTGTGTTTGATTGAATGTGAGATACGTTTAATCGGATATACGGAAGTCCAAATTATTGTCTCATTCATTTGTATGCATTGTGATGTAATGCGTATGGGCTTGGTATGTTAGTCTAAAGGTTCTCAATTTGAGGGGAGAAAATTCCAAAAGGCTACCTTTACGACAATACTTTGTCGCGCCGGACGAAGTGTGTTTGATTGAATATGAGATACGTTTAATCAGATATACGAAAATCCACATTATTATCTCATTCATTTGTATGCATTGTGATGTAATGTGCATGGGCTTAGTATGTTGATCTAAAGGTTCTCAATTTGAGGGGAGAAAAGTCCAAAAGGCTACCTTTGCGACAATACTTTGCCGCGCCTTTTATTATGTCATTTACCCTTTGCATATCATTGCTTTATTTACACATGCATTACATTCTAGTGCGCATGGGCTAACTAGGGTGGATTCAAGGTCCTCCATTCGAGGGAAAATGCCTAAAGGCTACCTTTACCACGATGTTTTGCCGCGCGGGATGAGGTACACCTGATTGAATGGGAATGAGTTCAATCGGGCACACGGGGTCCTACATTGTGGATTTGCTTATCTATGTATGTGTTGCGTCATCTATCATGCATCAGGACTTGTCCCGTTCGAATGCATTCTCGAACGATATATGAATGTGAACCTTCTGTTTACCATTCAAATGCGTTTACGAACGCTACTCGAACGCGCATATGTTTTCTTCGTTTTATCATGCATCAGGTCTTGTCCCGTTCGAACGTGTTCTCGAACGCTATACGAATATAAACCTTATGTTTACCGTTTGAATGCATTTACTAACGCTACTCGAACGCGCACGTATTTTCTTTGTTTTATCATGCATCAGGTCTGGTCCCGTTCGAACGTGTTCTCAAACGCTATACGAACGCGAACCTTCTGTTTACCGTTCGAATGCGTTTATGAACGCTACTCGAATGTTCATGCGTTTTGTTTTATCAAGCATCAGGTCTTGTCCCGTTCGAACGCGTTCTCGAACGCTATACGAACGCAAACCTTCTGTTTACTGCTCGAACGCATTTTCAAACGCTACACGAACGCACATACACTGAACTGAGTCCTTTTCATCACATTTCATGCATGATTACTTCTTGGGTGATTTCTCTTGCATTATGTAATTAACCATGCCATTCCATTATTGATATTTTTGTCGTTATCATCCATTTGTATTCTCGCATTCATCTATTTGATGTGTTCACAAGATTGTGTTCAAGCAATATTAGGTCGTTAGGATGTTACTTATTTCTCAAGCATGATTTAGCCATTAGTATGTTATTCCTCTATGTATGATCTTGTTATCTCCTTTCGCAATATGTGTTTCTTTATGTTTATGTTTAGGTTGTTATTTATTTTTCGTGTTTGATGATTCAACATGTTCATGAGATTATTGTGTGATATCGTATGTTTGCCGTTATGATGATTCATTTTATACATGCGAACTTAGGAGTAGATTATCCTTGGAAATATATGTTGCTTAGGCTTGGTTAGATTATTGCACAAATCATATCATTACAAGTGGCATAAGTAAGGGACCATTCCGAACCCAACGGTTTGAGGTCTTCCCTTGCGAGGGGTGAGTGCGGCCTTAAATCATTTTCCCGATTCACAACAGCTGGTGACTCCATATTATTTCTTCGGTTTAGTTCCATGTGGGCTACTCCGTACTCCCGACCGGGCCGCGATCCCGGAACAGCGTCATCTAACATCTGTGTCCTACAGTCTGGCGACTCCACTGGGGATAGAGAATTGTCCCCAAAATAATACCTTGTAATGATTGTGATTTTTGATTTAATTAACCGTGTTTACCGTGGGTTGAAAGGGGTTTAATCAAAGGCACTTTTAAGGCTAGGTAATGTTTTGGTGTCTTCCCTCATTCACTACCTTTCTATAAGGAAAAGCTGCGAAGACACCTAGATAATCATGTACTTGTAGCTTACCGTGATAGACTAATTTGGAGGACTCGTTGTTTATTCCTGTCACCAAGCGATAAGAGCCTAAGAGGCTTGGGTTTTTAAGAGAGTTTGCTCTGCCCTCCCTCTGGGGAATCTACAACGAGAAATCCATTTGACAGTCAGTCACGCACCATAACTCATTGGCACGTACCGTAAGGTATAAAAAGGGTGCGCTCACTTGGTTGCTCGAACTCTTGAGTGGGGAGACCTAGTTGTGGGCAATCCTTCACCAGCGAGAGTCTTTGTTCACACTCCCGTAAACCCACACGTAGACCGGAGTTGTATGACCTATAGTAATTATTTCATTGTGCTTGTGGACCATCCTTATTTGGATGCAGTTGGGCTTCTTGTCAGAAATGTGAACTTGTTGGGCCATTTAAACTGGGACGAGTTCATATCATATGACAATTGGGCCAAAAGCTTCTGAAATGTCGATGGGCCGCTCTGTAGAAATTATTGCTTTATGCATGAATTATCTCTTTATGCTTGTATTTGGGGACCATCCTCATTTGGATGCAGTTGGACTTCTTTTCAGAAATGCGAACTTGTTGGGCCATTTAAACTGGGACGAGTTCGTATCTTATGACAATTGGGCCAAAAGTTTCTAAAATGCCGATGGGCCATCCTGTGTTTGGGCCCCTTATCATTTGAAGTTGTTTAACCATGTTGTCACAAAGGTGTAAACCTGTTGGGCCTTTTCAACTGGGACAAGTTTGCACCTTGCAATAATATAATTGGAGCTTTAAAATGACAATGGGCCGAATTATATGTTCCACACATCGCACGTATCTCATGCATCTCATGCATACACACATGATGTTAACTCTCTTGTGTCTTAAGAGCCATCATAGATATCCGTTGGGTTAGGGAAAATGGAAGACTTGTTAAAAGGCCGATAGCAAACATGAGCGAATCAAAGAATGAAACATCCCGTATGGATCAGTTGGAAACCAATCTCACCAAGGTTACTGAACAGTTGCAAGCCTTGACTGCTGTTATGGTCAATATGATTGTGCCTCGTGCTGGGGGAAACTCTGAGAATGAGAGGTGTGAAGACCCTCCGACTAGATTGAATGATGATATTCCGGGTTTTGATGATGATATGGCTGAATATGCTGCGGGAAAAGTGGCAGGGTCTCAAGCTGAACTGCAGAAACTCCGAGATCAGGTAGAGTTGGTTACCCGTAAGATGAGGGGAAAACATGAAGACCTGCTAGATTATAAGGCAATGACCTTTGAAGAACAGTTGCCAGCTCAATTCAAGATGTCAGATATGGCCAGGTTCAACGGGAATGGGGATCCAAGGGTCCAACTCCGTCAATATGTTTCAGTTATGAGTTCAGTGGGTTTATCCAAGCGTCAGGTTCAGAAAATGTTTGGGATGTCACTCGAGGGGGCACCCGTGGTATGGTATCACAACCTGGAGAGGAAGATCAATGAGGATTGGAGGGAATTGGCAGAGGCCTTTTTGAAACAGTATGTTACAGATCTGGAGATCGACTTGTCACTCCGGGACTTAGAAAACACCAAGCAGAAGCCAGAAGAAAGCTTCAAGGAATATGTAGACCGTTGGAGGAGCCAGCTTTTGAAAATGCAGACTCAGCCCTCAGATAATGACCAGATAAAAATAATTATCAAGGGTACTAAGCCCTCAATCTATGGCAAGTTGAGGAGGATGACCTCCATGATTATTGATTTTCCACAGTTGAGGGAGACTGTCATGTATATTGAAGAAGAAGAAGCTGAGAATAGAAAGTTCTATAGCCTGAACAGGAGGCCCATTGGAGGAACATCAGGTGCCAAACCTGTTTCTGCTGAGATTGCTGCTATCCGGAACCGGCATTTCTCCGACATGGGTAAACCCTTGTTTAAGGTATTGGAGAAATTAAAGAGACAGGGACTTCTGAAACCCTTAGAAACCAAACCACTTCCACACCCTTCACCACCACATCTCAACCTGAACCACTATTGTCATTTCCATCAACAGAAGGCCCATGACACTGAAAATTATGCCCGCCTTTGCCATGAAATCCAGGACCTTATAGACTCCAAAAAGATACCCGACCCAGAAACAGAATAGCCTAACACACAAAAACCCCTGCCGAATTACCACTCTGTCCCACCACCAACCTATATGATAAACCCTGGCCTACCCGAAAGCCTTGTCCTCAAATCCTTTGACCATCAAGCCTTCTACCTAGGAATTTGGGATAGTAGCAGCGAGGATGAAACAAAACAAGGGAAGAATTTCTGGGAAGATTTCTCCAGTAGTGATGAAGAGGTGGTAAGAGGAATGACATGCAGCGGGCGTTTCTACAGTGATACGGCTGAGAAGGGTAAAGAAGTGTTGACGGAAGGCAGAGAAGTGTATGAAAATATGGAGAATGTTGAGGGGGATGCAGTGCTACATCAGTTGAGGAAGACACGGGCACAGGTTAGCATCTGGGAATTGTTGTGTTCATCTCAGGAGCACAGGCGGGCAATGGTTGAGGCCTTGAGCAAGATAGTGGTAACGGTGTTGGACAATTATGACCCATAGCATCACTATTTGTACAGATCATAGTGTTGTTGTACAAATTAACTATGTGAAAAAGGAGATTGTACTCTTATCATTTGTGATTAGATCACCTAGATGTATAAATGATAGGAGGTCCCTATGATTTGTTCCTGGACTGAGAATGATATGAGACAGTATCAGTCCACGAAGGATAAATCATTAAATATCCCTAGTCTTAGTATTATCGAGATTGGACATCGATAAATACGTAAAAGACTGGTATTGCACTTGTGCGCGTTGTGAGGGCACAACGGCATAGTTCTCATATATTTGGGTATATGATACTCATGCAAGTGTAATAGGAGGTTGTGTTTTACTGATGGTACGGGAAACAGATTCGCTCTGGATAGACCCCCTCGAAATTACATTGGTAGTATGACTATGTGTCTATGGAAGTCCGAAATCAGGGTAGGTGTATTTGGTCTTAACCTGAGACTTACACCGCTAATACTTACGACAATCAATATACTTTGGTTGCGGTCGTCCAGGGCTTTAACAGGTTTTGTGTACGCCAATGCTAGGTATATTGAGAATCATAGTGTGTTGGGTGTGTGACCGGCGTAATCACACACGTATAACGCAAGCGCACGTATCGTTCAAGTAGTATAAAAAGTATCGATCCCACGAGGACTTAAAACCTTTTTGTTATTAATTTATGGGGCCAACTGATTACCAGCATCTAACAGGTTGTTTGATTGATTGATTTGAAATGACGATGATTCTAAATTTAAAACAAGTAAATAAAATTGCTTAAAAGTAGGTTGAGAAAAATCCAAATTTATAAAAACTATCCAGGGTTGTGATTAATTCCAATATTATTTAGAAGATGAAGTGGTTATCTTAAAGTTGGGTAATATATTGATTTATTAACCTGGAACACTAAATTATGTGTAAGCCTCTGTCGATGGTCAGACACAAATACCCAGTTTAACCCAATTGAATCATATGTCTATGTCAACCAAATTATCTGGATTCATTAAGTTTAAGTTCCAATTATGGCTACCCCCGCCCGACAGGTATATTTCTATCCTGTAAGGAAATCTATTAAAAGGGTTATCTATCCTCAAGGAAGATCGTGGGCTATTGAGTCTAAGGCTGAAACCTAAAATCCCTATGTCTAGTTCATTTTAGATTTACCAGATCAATTTTATTAATGGCCAATTAATGAAAAAGCATTAAGTTTAAGACTCAATAAATAAATCTTTATATTACCCAAGCTATAATCTAACCCTTATAAAACGGTGATATTGGATTTCATCACAACCCCAGATAACTAATTTAGTTACAACACATAACTAGGGCTAGTAAAAACTTGAAAATAAAAGACATAAAGTAAAAATGCGCTAAAGTAAATACTGAAAAGTAAATTACAATAAAATAAAATGCTAAGGTAAAAGGAATTACTTTTACTACTACTAATTTAGATATCTCCCATAAAATAATATATAAACTTGTGATTCTTTTTCCAACCAGCCATATAGGCGGTAACCTGATTAAGTCAAATTAAGTCCAACCAGCCATAAAGGCGGAACCAAAATTAAATTACCAACCGACCAGTCTGGCGGTATCCTTTATTAGTCAGGTTTAAATCAGATTAAAATGAATTACCAATCGACCAATCTGGCGGTATCCTTTTTAAGTCAATATTTTAAATAGTGAATATATTATTTTTAAGGGAGATTAATCTAAATAGTAACAGTAAAAGAATTACCTTTCACCCTAGCTGGGGGAGTTACCTCCTCATGGTAAATAATAAAAACTGTAAAAAGTAAAAATTAAATTACTATATTAACAAAATGTAATTAAAATTAATTACAAAACTAAAAACTAAAAAACTAAAAATTAAAAGAAAGTAGAGAGAGAAACTCTCTCTTTAGAAAGATTATAAGAGAGAGAGTGGTGCATTGAAATCTGAAATTTCGCGCTGAATTTATAGGCAAAAATTTACTATTCCAGCGTCGCGACGCCAAAGCCCTCAGCGTCGCGACGCTGGATTTGTCAACGTGGCACGCTCTGGTTCGCTTGTTTGAAGATTCTGGATAAGATGATAAGGTGACACGTGGCAGAGTGGTTGGGCTTCAATTATTGTGACACGTGGCGGCTTCTGATTGGTCGCTGAGATTCTTATCCGCCACGTGTCAGATAAGGATAGGATACTCAATTATTGATGCTGACGTGGCGCTGACGTGGCGGTGATGTGGCGACGACGTGGCGACACGTGGGAAAGAGACTGTCGGCACCTTAGAATTGCGACACGTGTCGACACGTGTCACGCTTTGATTGGCTGATGCTGACGTGGCAAGTTGACTTGGTTGACCTTGTGACGTGGTGGATGACGTGGCGTGACACATGGCGAAGTTGACTTTTTGACCGATGACATGGCTGATGACGAGGCGACACGTGTCAACTCTGAGTGTCGGCAGCATATGATGATGACACGTGGCACGGCGCACGTTAGCAGGTCGGCTGTGATGGTGACACGTGTCACGGTGCATTTTAGCAAAGTCAAACTTTTCTCAGATTCTGATTTTTAGACCCGGCGCACGTTAGCACTGTTCGGTGCATTTTAGACGTCGCGACGCGGAAGTCTAGGCGTCGCGACGCGCTTAAGACCAAAATATCCCTGTTGACGCATTTTTGTCCGTTTTTGCCCCAAATTGCCTCCAATGCTTTCCAAACTTTATTTTATCTACAAAATAACACAAAACATATCAAAACGTTCACAAAACTCAAGAAACTATACAAAATATTAGGTTAAATGAGTGGGAAATAGTGATATAAATACCACTCATCACACCCCCAAACCTAACATTTTCCTAGTCCTCGAGCAAAACATAAAATAAAATAACATAAATAAATTAACTAAGCCACTTTCGTAGGGATCACGATTGCATTTAGCATATGCAACAAGCCTTTAAACCCCTAGGTGTCCCTAGTGGACGAGTTGTAGTCTCGTGAGGGTTTACAGCAATGATACCCACAAACATTTTTACAAAAGTAAAAAGTTAGTTAAAACTAATGCACACAAAAGCAAAAAGACAAGAGAAAAGAGAATAAAGATGTTAGTGACTAATCAGGTGAAACTTCTACTCCAAGTTACTAGTTGTTTTGTTTTATTTTAAATTACTGAATAAGTAAATTCTCCGATTATTTTTACCATTCTTTATATACACAGCCAACAAAATATTAATCAACTCATTTTTGCCCACAACAGTCATAAGTGCAGTTGATAAGAGAGTAATATTTTTGTCCTAAAGTTCTATCAGATTTCACACCTTTTTTTGCAGCAATGGAATAATTTTTCTCATTTTTCTGATTTTTTCTTTGATTTTTTTTTTTTTATTTATATACAATATCTTCCATCTATGTAACGAGTGTTAGGTCGGTGGCTCCCAAACCAGTTGGCTTTAGGGCACCAGGTGTTAAGACACCCCTACGGACTTAATTACTCAGATTTCAGATATATATATTTTTGCAGCATCTTTGATCCATGTAACGAGCTTTGGGCCAGTGACTCCCAAACCAGTTGGTTTTAGGGCACTAGGTGTTAAAATACCCTTACAGACTTAATAACTCGGATCTCAGAAGTTTTTTTTTTTTTTTTTTTCACTCCACTGCTTTTTGAGATGTTTCCTCCAATTAAACTAGAGCACTGAATATTACAAACTTTTCAATTTTAGCTTATGTCCGTATGTTACTATATATGTTGATAATATCTATCAATTGAGCATATGAAGATTCCTTTTAGTCCGTTTTAAGGAGAATTCACAAATTAAATAATTTAAAATGAAATAAACAAAAATTAACTTGTTTCGAATTAGGTTTGAGATACGTCTCAGGAATGGAAACTCCTTACTCGGCTATCTCTTACCAATTTCACTTTTTTAGTCAAATTAAAAATACAAAAACTCAAAATATTTTTGTAATTTTTTGAAAATTTTTCAATTTTTTTGTATTTTTCGAAAAATTTTGGACTAAAAATAAAAATAACACACAAACTAAAAACAAGATACTGATCAACTAAAGAAGGTTGTACCTGGTTAGCTGAAAATCTATAGGAAATTAAAGGTTAAGATCCAGATTAACCCGACGCCTCTTACCACGATCGTCCTCGGACCAATTTATCTTTGAAAGAATAGGGTCAACTTGTGGTTCATAGGCTATGAGTTGGTCTATTAGATCCGGAGCAGTTCTGGCAGTGAAGAGGAGTTCTTTCATAGGTTTTGACACGAACCCATTTCTTCGGGCATCATCAAGAAACACACAAAGAAAATCATAAAATCCATCAACATTGTACAGCCCAATTGGTTTTTGGTGTATGTTCAGGTTCGCCCAAGATAGTACAATAAAAATTTCTTCCAATGTACCCAAGCCACCTGGCAAAGCAATAAAAGCATCAGCACGGTTAATCATTTCTACCAGTCGTTCAGACATACCTAGCACGATCAGTTCCTCTCCATTTGATGATTCAATAAGATTTGCCTCTGCCAAGGGTTTTGGGATGATTCCCAAAACATGTCTGCCTCCTTCCTGTACGGCCTTTGAAACGATCCCCATTAATCCAAGATTGCCTCCGCCATATATTAAGTGCATATTCCTTGCAGCTAATACTCGACCCAACTCATGTGCTGCTTCTATGTATTGTGGTTTAGTACCAACACTACTACCGCAAAACACACAAATGTTTTCAACTCGTCTTCTTGAAGTGGCTTCCATTTTTATGTTTTTCTTTCTTAACTCTGGATGACTTCAAAGGTGCAATGATGAGTTGAATTTATAATACCTGAAAGGGGTGAGTAAAAATAGCACAAGTATCTTCCAAAGGACGATTAGTAGAACAATAGTAAAATAGATCGTGATAGTAAAAAGGTCTGCATCGTGTCGGAGAAAAGAAAAAAAAAACAACAAAACAAATCAAAATTATTAGGAAAAGACAAAGAGATATAATATGTACAAGAATTTACAACTTGATTAACGTCTATGCGTCAGGGACAAGCTTCCCATCCAATTTTCTTATAAATTGGCAAACAGGGTCTTTTTGAGTCAGATTCCCAAGACTTAACTGTTGTCTTTCTTTTAGAAGTTGTGTATGTAATTTGCGAATGGCTATATGAACATATCCACTGGGATGCGTCTCAAGAGTCGAAGATAGATCATCTAAAGACTCCTTACTCAAGCCATCCCTAATGAATTTAGTTTTGTCTTCGCGATTATCAGACACCATTCCTAAAGAACGACAACGAGTGTTGCAATTAAATCATACACATTTGAAACAAACACCCATTTTCTTAGCTCTACGTTTCTTTGCATAGGTGCTTCTTCCAAAACCAGGCAGATGTGAAATAAAAGAATCAGAAGACTCACCTGCCAATCGGACTCGTGCTTCAATTACCCAACGAATATCATTAGGAATACCATGGATCGTCAGTAGTCTCATTCGTTCCAAGCGAGCTTTGTAAACTTTCATGAGAGATTTTGGAGGGAGAGAAGGAAATTGCTTGTGAAGATTTGCGAGAGCTTCTTCCATCTTGAATTGACTTAATCTGCAAAAACTAAACACACAAAATTAAATCACACCAAATCACAATATATACAAGATTTGCATGGGTTGCCTCCCTGCTAGCGCTAAGTTTAAAGTCGTCAGCTAGACGTGGCTTCTCTAACGTTAAGCTGGATCTGAAAGTGTAACACTTTCTTTTTGTCGCTCAAATGATTCTCCCCAGTAGTGCTTGACACGCTTGTTTTTAACCTTGAAAGTTTTGTTGGCGTCAGGATCATGTATCTCAACGACTCTATTTGGTAAAACTTTGGTGATCACAAATGGACCTGACCACCGTGATTTTGGCTTCCATGGGAATAATTTCACCCTTGATTTGTTTAACAGTACCTTCTGCCCTGGTTCCAGTTGTATGCGCACTAACTTCTCATCATGTCTTTTCTTGCCCTTTTCTTTGTACAATTTGGCATCCTCAAAAGGCTGATTGTGAAATTCCTCCAATTCATTGAGCTGGTGGAACTTTTTCTCTTTTGTTGCTTGTAGTGCAAGAATTGGCTCCTTTAGTACAAAAGATGCTTTATCTTTAGACTCTACAGGCAATTGATATGTTTTAAGTTTGTCAGTAGAACTTTGTTTTTCATCAGAGTTCTGAACGGTACTGTGTATCACATCAAGTCTGAAACATTCCTCCTTCTTTTCATCATCTGGGAAATTCATGGCTTTGAAAACATTGAATGTTACTTCTTGGTCCTGTACCCTCATGGTTAGTTCTCCTTTTTGTACATCAATAATGGTTCGACCTGTAGCCAAGAATGGTCTCCCAAGGATGATTGGCACGTCTGTGTCTTCCTCCATATCAAGGACAATAAAATCTGCTGGGAAAATGAATTTGTCAACCTTGACCAGCACATCCTCAACTACACCTCTCGGAAATACGAGCGTTCTATCTGCAAGTTGTAGTGAGACTGAAGTTGGCATTGTTTCTCCAATCTGTAATTTCCTGAAAATAGAGAAAGGCATCAAGTTAACACTCGCACCTAAATCACACAAAGCCTTACCAAAGTTATGTTCTCCTATGACGCAAGGAACAGTGAAACTGCCAGGATCTTTCAACTTCGGGGGAAGTTCCTCTGAATGATGGCACTGCATTCTTCTGTTAATGCTACTGTCTCGTAATCTCCCAATCTCCGTTTTCCTGAAAGAATATCTTTCATGAATTTGGCATAGTTGGGCATTTGTTCCAACGCTTCTGCAAATAGAATGTTGATATGCAGCTTTTTGAAGATCTCCAGGAACCGAGAAAACTGCTTGTCCAATTTGTTCTTCTGAAGACGTTGAGGAAAAGGTGGAGGTGGAGTGATCTGTTCTTTTTTTTTGCTTCTTTTTCCTCCATCTGTTGCTTTGTTTCTTTTGGAACTTCCTCAGCAGCTGTTTTGACTCCAACATCTTTGTTGATTTCAGTACCGCTTTTTAACATGATGGCATGACATTGCTCATTCCCCATGTTTCTTGGATTTGCTCTGTGTTGCTAGGAAGGGTACCTGGCGGTCTGTAACTCTGAGCATTGGCCAGTTGTCCCATTTGATTCTCCAGATTTTAATAGAAGCTGAATGGCTTTGAAATATAGTGTCATATCTTGCTGCTTGAGAGTCGTGTTTTGCTTCCATCTTTTTTAAGTATGTCAACACTTCTGTTATTCCTGATTCATTTGCCTGCTCCTGGCCTTTGTTCTGTTGCTGGAATTCAGGTGGATAGTTCTGCTGTTGGCCTGAATTGTTGCTCCATGATAAATTAGGATGATTCCTCCACCTGGGTTGTAGGTGTTGGAATATGAATTGTTCCCTTGTCTGTTGAAATTGTTGACATAATTCACCGTCTCTTCATGTTGGTTTGGTTCTGGTGCTCCTCCATATGGTGAACTTGTGGATCCAGTGATGTTCACAACTTGCGTGCTAAGTGTTTCTAGACATTTGCATATCTGATCCAGCCTGGTATTCACTGCTGTGTTTGCTCCAACTTCATAAATTCCTACAATTCTTTGGATCATGCTCCTTTCTGTTGGCCACAAGGAATTGTTGTTGGCCATTTCTTCGATTAGTTCCCAGGCTTGATCTTCTCCTTTTTCCATTAAAGCTCCTCCAGCAGCAGCATCGATTGTGGTTCTCATTATTCCAGAAAGTCCATTGTAGAAGGTCTGAACTTGTAGCCACTTTGGAATCTCATGGTGAGGAAATTTCCGGAGTAAATATTTGTACCTTTCCCAAGCTTCGCAGAGGGATTCTGAATCTTGTTGTACAAAGGATGTGATGTCATTCCTCAATTTTCCGGTTCTGGCTGGTGGAAAGTACTTTGCAAGAAATTTGGTGGCTAAAGTGTTCCAAGTTGTGATAGAACCTGCTGGTAGTGAATGTAGCCAAGCTTTAGCTCTGTCTTTCAGGGATTATGGAAAAACTCGCAGTCTCATTGCTTCTTCTGATGCTCTGTTGTAGTTAAAAGTGCTGCAAACTTCCAGGAAGTTATTGATGTGGGAATTAGGATCTTCAGTTGCATTCCCCCCGAACTGAACTGAGTGCTGAATCATCTGAATGCATGTTTTGATGTCACACGCATTTGCTGGTAAGAGAGGAAGTACAACACAGGAAATAAGTCTGTCAACCACCGGAATGGTTCTGTCTCGAATGGGAATTGGTGGTGCAACGTTCAAAGGTTCAGGTTCCATGTTGACTAAAGATTCTTGGCCTTCTCGCCTTTCCCTTCTCAACTGTCTGATGGTTCTTTCAATTTCTGGGTCAAGCGGTCGGAGTTCAAAGCTTCTGGTTCGTCTCATGAAGTTTCTGAGAACCTGAAACACAAGAAAACAAAAACAATAAGTAAAAAGAAATTAGATACAAGTAAAGGTATCTAACCCCTAAACTAATAGTAAAAGATAAATAAGTCCCCGGCAACGGCGCCAAAAACTTGACCGGCGTAATCACACACGTATAACGCAAGCGCACGTATCGTTCAAGTAATATAAAAAGTATCGATCCCACGAGGACTTAAAACCTTTTTGTTATTAATTTATGGGGCCAACTGATTACCAGTATCTAACAGGTTGTTTGATTGATTGATTTGAAATGACGATGATTCTAAATTTAAAACAAGTAAATAAAATTGCTTAAAAGTAGGTTGAGAAAAATCCAAATTTATAAAAACTATCCAGGGTTGTGATTAATTCCAATATTATTTAGAAGATGAAGTGGTTATCTTAAAGTTGGGTAATATATTGATTTATTAACCTGGAACACTAAATTATGTGTAAGCCTCTGTCGATGGTCAGACACAAATACCCAGTTTAACCCAATTGAATCATATGCCTATGTCAACCAAATTATCTGGATTCATTAAGTTTAAGTTCCAATTATGGCTACCCCCGCCCGACAGGTATATTCCTATCCTGTAAGGAAATCTATTAAAAGGGTTATCTATCCTCAAGGAAGATCGTGGGCTATTGAGTCTAAGGCTGAAACCTAAAATCCCTATGTCTAGTTCATTTTAGATTTACCAGATCAATTTTATTAATGGCCAATTAATGAAAAAGCATAAAGTTTAAGACTCAATAAATAAATCTTTATATTACCCAAGCTATAATCTAACCCTTATAAAACGGTGATATTGGATTTCATCACAACCCCAGATAACTAATTTAGTTACAACACATAACTAGGGCTAGTAAAAACTTGAAAATAAAAGACATAAAGTAAAAATGCGCTAAAGTAAATACTGAAAAGTAAATTACAATAAAATAAAATGCTAAGGTAAAAGGAATTACTTTTACTACTACTAATTTAGATATCTCATAAAATAATATATAAACTTGTGATTCTTTTTCCAACCAGCCATATAGGCGGTAACCTGATTAAGTCAAATTAAGTCCAACCAGCCATAAAGGCGGAACCAAAATTAAATTACCAACCGACCAGTCTGGCGGTATCCTTTATTAGTCAGGTTTAAATCAGATTAAAATGAATTACCAACCGACCAATCTGGCGGTATCCTTTTTAAGTCAATATTTTAAATAGTGAATATATTATTTTTAAGGGAGATTAATCTAAATAGTAACAGTAAAAGAATTACCTTTCACCCTAGCTGGGGGAGTTACCTCCTCATGGTAAATAATAAAAACTGTAAAAAGTAAAAATTAAATTACTATATTAACAAAATGTAATAAAATTAATTACAAAACTAAAAAACTAAAAAACTAAAAATTAAAAGAAAGTAGAGAGAGAAACTCTCTCTTTAGAAAGATTATAAGAGAGAGAGTGGTGCATTGAAATCTGAAATTTCGCGCTGAATTTATAGGCAAAAATTTACTATTCCAGCGTCGCGACGCTGGATTTGTCGACGTGGCACGTTCTGGTTCGCTTGTTTGAAGATTCTGGATAAGATGATAAGGTGACACGTGGCAGAGTGGTTGGGCTTCAATTATTGTGACACGTGGCGGCTTCTGATTGGTCGCTGAGATTCTTATCCGCCACGTGTCAGATAAGGATAGGATACTCAATTATTGATGCTGACGTGGCGCTGACGTGGCGGTGATGTGGCGACGACGTGGCGACACGTGGGAAAGAGACTGTCGGCACCTTAGAATTGCGACACGTGTCGACACGTGTCACGCTTTGATTGGCTGATGCTGACGTGGCAAGTTGACTTGGTTGACCTTGTGACGTGGCGGATGACGTGGCGTGACACATGGCGAAGTTGACTTTTTGACCGATGACATGGCTGATGACGAGGCGACACGTGTCAACTCTGAGTGTCGGCAGCATATGATGATGACATGTGGCACGGCGCACGTTAGCAGGTCGGCTCTGATGGTGACACGTGGCACGGCGTATTTTAGCAAAGTCAAACTTTTCTCAGATTCTGATTTTTGGACCCGGCGCACGTTAGCACTGTTCGGTGCATTTTAGACGTCGCGACGCGGAAGTCTGGGCGTCGCGACGCGCTTAAGACCAAAATATCCCTGTTGACGTATTTTTGTCCGTTTTTGCCCCAAATTGCCTCCAATGCTTTCCAAACTTTATTTTATCTACAAAATAACACAAAACATATCAAAACGTTCACAAAACTCAAGAAACTATACAAAATATTAGGTTAAATGAGTGGGAAATAGTGATATAAATACCACTCATCAGTGTGATGTCAAGATGGAAGTATCACTCCAGTCATATGGAGATGATGGTCACGTAGGATACAGTACTAGTACTCTTAAGTACTACAGTCATCGGGATAAAATGACAAGGTCATGTTTATCCGATTATAGAGACTAGTTACCAGACATACGCCATATATAGATCATATATTCCTGTAAGGATATTTCTGGAGAATTGGGTAGGCATGGCGCTTTGCTAGAAGCCAACCTTGTCTTGTAAATTGGTACAAACGTAGTACTAGATACTTACGTGTGCGGATAGTCCGATGACCGAATTTACTGCCAACATATACGGGGATCTCATGGGTCGCTTCCCAAAGATTCACCGATGACGTATGACTCGCACTCTAAATTAATCTGGGATTAATTAGAAGAGAGCGAAAATTAATATGGGATTAATTGCGGAGATATTTTATCTGGGATAAAATATCATTAAAAGAGATATAACGGTTAATTTGGAATTAATCGAGAAATTAATATATTTGATATATTAAACGAAATTAGATTTCGACGCGGAATTAAAATTAGATTTTAATTCAGGCGAATGAATTAATTTAGAATTAAGTCGTTAGCGATGTGAATAGTAATTATGCTAGGCATGATTATTTAATTAAATTAGATTTAATTACGTCACAACGGAAAATTCGTTAATTTGGAATTAGTGAACCCGAGCCCGAGATTGTTTGCGAGCTCATTCGCATTTTGAATTTGAATGCGGCACTCAAGTCAAATCAAGCGTCAAATCGCTAGTCGCAACTAGCGTAACATCATTCGTCAATCAAGTGATGAATGTCTTTCACTTTGAGTGATTGACGCAAGTCACTATTCATGAGTGATGTGAGTTGATGGAGGTTGATTGGCTTTAATTGCTTGACTTTTTGAAAGCCAAATTCACATGAAATGAATTTGAAATTCACCTAAGTGTATTAGATACACTTTAGCCATCAACCAAACTCATCTCTCTCTCACTTCATCTCTCTCTCTCTCACACGCCCATGGATGCAAAATTCTTCACTGGTTTCTGTCAAGAAACCGTGAGCTAGGGAAGCAAAAGTGTGTGATTTTTATGGCAAAAATCACAAGAGCTAGCACTCCGAGAGACATGCGAAGGTGATAGGGAAGTCCACCCATGAGCCGGGAATTGTTCGACGAAGCTTGGAGCTTGACGAAGGACCAAAACCGAGCAAAAAATAGTGAACCGCACACAGCCACTGCCGAATGCACAAGGAGCAGAAAATGGAATTTTTGTTCATCGTAGCGTCGCTTAACCGATCGATGTGAGTATTCCGCAACTTCGTTGATTTGTATTCGCACATGTTTCATGCTTGTTTTATTATCTTGGGACCTTAGCAAACACCAACAAACGGAGGATGCCAACCCCGTGATGTTTTTCAGATCAGTGCAAAAGGAAGATTTACAGATAATAACCTTTTTTAGGAGGAACTCCCGGCCGAGGTAAAAAATCACAACAAGCCTTTATTCATCAGAGCTGAAGTGAGGGGCAAGAAGACATCTTGTGTGATGGTAGATGATGGCTTATCCATCAATGTGTGTCCATTGAAGATTTTGGCGAAGCTGGGTATGAAGGAAACGGATCTGGATCCCTCCAATATGACCATCAAAGCTTATGATGATAACAAGCGAGGAGTTGAGGGTACCTTTGCTGCAGTAGTCAAGGTTGGCCCGATTGAGGATGAGGTTGAGTTCACAGTACTGGATATCCCGGCTACTTTTGCTTTGTTATTGGGAAGGCCGTGGTTCCACAAGCTGGGGGGCGTGCCCTCCACTCTACATCAGGTTATTAAGTTTCCCAACGGGGGAGAGATTGTCATAATCCGAGCTGAATTAGATAATGTTGTGGCTTCTTTAGAGATACAGCCTTTCGCGAGGTTCCAGGTATCGGCAACTTTTGAGGAGTGGGTGGATCCTAAGGTGGCTAGGATCATGGAGAAGATGAAGTTTGAGTCGGGTAAAGGTTCGACATTGCCAAACTTTAAGGGGCAGACTACCCGGAGAGGGTTGGGATACATGTCTGATGAGGATAAGCTGAAAGCCAAGAAGAAATGGTTGAAGCTGATGGAATGCTTTGTGAAGGCAACAGGATATCAGGGAGAACCTGAACCGATAGAAGTCAATGGGATTGTGGTACCCGGGTTTGAGATCTTTCAGGAGGTGATAAGTGAGAAGTCACTGGCATCGGAAATTGTGAAGAAGGAAAAGGAGAAATGGGAAGAAGAGCTGATGAAGTTGGAGGGCCTGACCCTCGAGGAAAATGAGGAAGAACCAGTTGTGGGAGATGAAGCATCTGTGGAGGATTAAGATGTTTATCTCTCTGATTTATTTGAATGTATTCCTGAATCTGCTAGCAATAAAGACAATCATTTTGCTTACTCGTCTGAGTCTTTCCCTTTCAATTTGCATGACTTGAGTATAATTGATATCAGTTCCACCAGAACAAATACATTCAACCTTGGTACGCCAGAGAGCCCCAAGGAAATTACCTCTGAGGAGCGGGAGTAATTAGAAGGAATATTTGCCAAATATGCCAAAGTGTTTGCTTGGTCCTATGAGGACATGTCTGGAGTAGACAGAAGCATCGCCCAGCATATAATTCCAACTTATCCAAATATGAAGCCGGTGAAATAGAAACTTCGACGGATGAGACCTGAGTGGGCCGAGAAAGTCAGAGAAAAAGTCAAGAAACAGATAGATGTGGGATTCCTGGAACTGGTGAAGTATCCTGAGTGGTTGGCAAATATTGTGCTGGTGCCAAAGAAAGATGGGAAGGTCAGAATGTGTGTGGATTACAGAGATCTTAACAAGGCTTGCCCAAAAGATGATTTTCCTCTACCTCATATAGATGTGCTAGTTGACAGTGCGGCCTTATCTGTCATGTATTCATTTGTAGATGGGTTTTCAGGATACAATCAGGTTCTCATGGCTGAAGAAGACAAGCACAAGACTGCCTTTGTCACCGAGTGGGGCACATATTGTTACAAGGTAATGCCATTTGGGCTCAAGAATGCAGGAGCTACTTATCAGCGGATGGCCACTACGATATTCCAAGATTTGATGCACAAAGAGATTGAAGTGTATGTGGATGATATGATGGTAAAATCAGAGACAAGAATTGGGCATATAGAAGCATTAGAGAAGTTCCTTCAGAGAGTTGACAAAAACAACTTGCGGTTGAATCCCAAGAAATGTGTGTTTGGGGTAACATCAGGAAAATTGCTGGGACATACAGTTGGAATGGGAGGAATAGAGGTAGACTCTGAGAAGATCAAAGCAATTACTGAGATGCCAGCACCGAAGATAGAGAATGAAGTCAGAGCATTCCTCGGGAAAATTCAGTATATCAGTCGGTTCATCGCCAAATTGACATCAGTACGTGAGTCTATCTTCAAACTACTGAGAAAAGACCAGCCAGTGAAATGGAATAAACAATGTCAAGCAGCCTTCGACAAGATCAGAGAATACTTGGTAAAACCTCATGTATTGAAACCTCCGAGACCGGGCAGACCCTTGATATTGTATTTGGCCATAGAATCGGAAGCATTGGGGGCAATGATGGTACAGGCAGATAAGACAGGGGTAGAGCATGCAGTCTACTATCTCAGTAAGAAGATGCTTCCATACGAAGCCCGCTATCAAGAAGTAGAGAAGATCTGTTTGGCAGTGGTATGGGCATCCAGAAAACTGCGGCATTATTTCCAGTCTTACAAGAAAACTGCGGCATTACTGTCCTTCACATCTTTCTTTGGCACCAGCACAATATTTGCCATCCAGAAAACTTTTTTTGTAATAACAGGTTTCAAAGAAGAAAAAGAGAAAGCAGCAAAAGCAAGCCAACCAGAAGCAGCAACAGTACAGTGTCATCAGTTTCAGGAAGGAATCAGTATCAGTTTGGGGGTGAGGCCCACATCAACATCGGTTTAGGAGTGAGGCCCACATCAACATTAGTTTGGGGGCGAGGCTCATGTCAGCATCAGTTGGGGGATGAGTCCCAGAGTCGAGGCCCACATCCGCATCAGTTTGGGGGCGAGGCCCACATCAAACATCAATTTGAAGCGAGGCCCATGTCAGCATCAGTTAGGGGATGAGTCCCAAGGTCGAGGCCCACATCCGCATCACTTTGGGGGTGAGGCCCATGTCAACATCGGTTTGGGGATGAGGCCCACATCAACATCAGTTTGGGGGCGAGGCCCATGTCAGCATCAGTTTGGGGATGAGTCCCAGGGTCGAGGCCCACATATATCATCAGCAATTTTGGGGATGAGTCTCAGGGGCGAGGCCCACGTCAGTATTAGTATCAGTTTTGGGGATGAGTCTCAGGGTCGTGACCCACATCATCAGTATCAGTTTTGGGGATGAGTCACAGGGTCGTGACCCATATTATCAGTATCAGTTTTGGGGATGAGTCCCAGGGTCGTGACCCACATCATCAGCAGTTTTGGGGATGCGTCCCAGGGTCGTGACCTATATTGTCAGCAGTATTGGGATACGTCCCAGGGTCGAGGCCCCCATTATCGGTTGTAGTTATTGGGATGCGTCCCAGGATCAAGATCCACTGCATCATCAGTTTTGGGGATGTGTCCCAGGGTCGTGACCCACATTGTCAGCGGTATTGGGATGCGTCCCAAGGTCGAGACCCCCGTTGTCGATTGCAGTTATTAGGATGCGTCCCAAGATCGAGGTCCACTGCATCATCAAATCTGCTCGAAGCAGCAGGTAAGTCATGTGGCAGCTGGCGAGCTAGGTAAGTAAAAATGCATTGCACAACTTTGATAGGATTTTCATTATCACACACTGCACAAGTCCAATCAAAGTGGGGGCGACTGTAGGCACTGCATTTTGCATATAAGTCCCGATGATGAGTCTCGTACAAAGGCACTACTCTTTAGGTTACGAAAGTTGCGGGAAACGAATGTCGGAAGGGGAAATTTAGAATAAGTATGTCATTGGATTCAATTCACATGTTCACTGCTTTCGTTCGTGCTGCGTTTGTGAACACGTTCGAACATCAAGAAGATTGCGGGCGTTTGTGCAGCGTTCGAATCGGTGTTCGAACGGTGTCGGTACTTCTGGTTTTGTTGCTAGCCTCACGCCCAAGCCCAATTAGCCCACCAAAACCCACCCAAAAATAATTAAAACATTTAAAACATGTCACAAATTAAAATAATATCCTTCCTAAATTAAATAAATCACATCCCAATCTAAATAATTCACATACCTAAATAAATAAAATCAAATATATGATCTTCCTAATTAAGCCAAATCATGTCCCCAATTAACTAGATATTTTCCTTGTGAGACACTAATTAGGATATTCCCCCCATAATTACTTGATCCCATTCCTATTCAAACAAGAGAAACCTTAGCCTTTGCCTATAAAAGAAACACAAATCCAACCTTAGAACCCCTAGCACATACATGAAAATCATAGAAAATTCTGCAAAGCATTACCCCCCAAAACTATCCTAGCTCAATCTCAAAAACGACACAGCCCTAAGACTCAAAAACACACCAACATATACACGGCAACACTACCATATGCAGACCAACCCTTGAACCGAAACCAATAAACATAAAATAGCCCCTACTAAAACAGTCCAAAACAGTCCCCGAATTAACCCCAAAATAGCCCTTATTTACCGCAAGAAACAGTAGTAAAATAGCATCAAAACAGAGGAAACAACATCTCAAAACACCGAAGCAGTGAACGAGAGCAGTGGACCAGTGAACCGCAGGAATTGCGAAGCACCAACCCTTCCGACGGCCGTGTAACGTACTTTCGAGAGACGACCTAAGAGGTTAGACCTGAGGGCACCTTTTTTATTTATTCTCATCTTTTTTTTTGTTTATTATAATTCCCTCGCATGAGAGTCATTTGTTAATATATGTTGTGGTATATCGGATGGAAACCTGGACGTAAATTTCGTAGCGGAATCCTAATGGACGGTATTGCGGTTTGCACTTATCACTTGAGAGATTCACACATTCTGTTTCATCCAACCTTGTATTCGAGCATGATCGGGTTGCTAGCATGTTATCTATCTTTTAAGCATGATTTAATCATTAGTATGCTATTACTTTCTGCATTTTACTTTCTTTGCATTGTGATGTAATGCGCATGGGCTTAGTATGTTAGTCTAAAGGTTTTCAATTCGAAGGGAGAAAAGTCCAAAAGGCTACCTTTACGACAATACTTTGCTGCGCCGGACGAAGTGTGTTTGATTGAATGTGAGATACGTTTAATCGGATATACGAAAGTCCACATTATTGTCTCATTCATTTGTATGCATTGTGATGTAATGCGCATGGGCTTGGTATGTTAGTCTAAAGGTTCTCAATTTGAGGGGAGAAAAGTCCAAAAGGCTACCTTTACGACAATACTTTGTCACGCGAACAAAGTATGTTTGATTGAATGTGAGATACGTTTAATCGGATATACGGAAATCCACATTATTGTCTCATTCATTTGTATAGATTGTGATGTAATACGCATGGGCTTAGTATGTTGGTCTAAAGGTCCTCAATTTGAGGGGAGAAAAGTCCAAAAGGCTACCTTTGTGACAATACTTTGCCGCGCCTTTTATTATGTCATTTATGTTGGAGTTCTACGGTCCCAAGGATCGATTATTAAGCATAAAACATACATGTGAATACATCGAAGAAGTTGCGGAATACTTACATCGAGCGGTTGAGCGATGCGGTTGACAACAAAAAATCTTTTTCTACCCTTTGAGAAGCTCGGCAGTGGGCTGTAAATCAGTCTCCATTTTCGGCAATGGTCCAAGCTCCAAGCTTTGTCATGGTGATTCCTTGCTCACAAGTGGGTTTCCCTCTCACCTTCGCAAGTCTCCGATGTGTGCTAGCACCTTTGATTTTTGCCACAAAAATCATCAAATGCGTCTCTATGACTCACGGTTTTAAGAACTAGTGAAGAAGAAAAATGGCCAAATGGCCGAGAGAAAGAGAAGAGTAAAAGAGAGAGAGATAAGTTGGTTGTTGACAATTGTATATAATACACATAAATTGATTTTCAAAAAATCAATTAATTGATTTCAAACAAAAATCAAAACATATACCAAACATATAAAATAATAATATATGTCAATCAAGCTTTCAAAAAGCTTTCCAACTACTTCCATCAAGTCACATCACTCAATCAATCAAGTGACAAGTTGTCACATCACTCAAAGTGACTAATGATTTGACGCTTGATGCGACTAGCGATTTGACGCTTGATGTGACTTACGTGCCGTACTCGAATTCGAAATGCAAATATGCTCGCAAACACTCCCGGGCTCGGGTTCGCTAATTTCAAATTAATCGAATTTTCCGTTGCGACGCAATTAAATGATTATGCCTAGCGAAATCACTATTCACGTTGCTAACGAATTAATTCTAAATTAACTCATTCGCCCGAATTAAAATCTAATTTTAATTCCGCGTCGAAATCCAATTTCTTATAATATATCGAATATATTATTTTATCAATTAATTCCAAATTAATCGTTTTCTCTCTTTAATTAATATTTTATCCCAGATAAAATATCTCCTCAATTAATCCTAGAATAATTTTCTCTCTCATTTAATTAATCCCAGATTAATAAAGTGCGAGTCATACGTCATCGGTGAATCTTCGGGAAGCGACCCATGAGATCCCCGGATATATTGGCAGTAAATTCGGTCGTCGGACTATCCGAACACGTAAGTACCTAGTACTACGTTTTTACCGATTTACAAGACAAGGTTGGCTTCTAGCAAAGCGTCATGCCTACCCAATTCTCCAGAAAGATGCTTACAGGAATAAGCGATCTATATCAGGCGTAGTATACATAGTATTGCATATTTCGATCCAGTATCGGATGTCACGTGCAAGGCCTGGGGCTGGAAATGTGTATGCCTTGTACGAAGCACATATCGGATCTCTGGTAACTAGTCTCTATAATCGGATAAACATGACCTAGTCATTTTATCCTGATAGCTGCAGCATTTAAGAGAACCAGTTTTGTATCCTACGTGACCATCATCTCCACTATGACTGGAGTGATACTTCCATCTTGACATCACACCCAACACACTACGATTCTCAATATACCCAGCAGAGGCGTACACAGAACCTATTAAAGCCCTGGATGACCTAAAACCAAAGTATATTGATTGTCGCAAGTATTAGCGGTGCAAGTCTCAGGTTAAGACCAAATACACCTACCCTGATTTCGGACTTCCATAGACACATAGACATACTACCAATGGAATTCTGATGGGTCTATCCAGAGCGAAGCTGTTTTCCGTACCATCGGTAAAACACAACCTCCTACTACACTTGCATGAGTATCCTATACCCAAATATATGAGAACTATGCCGTTATGCCCTCACAACGCGCACAAGTGTAATACTAGTCTTTTACGTATTATCGATGTCCAATCTCATTAATACTCTGACTAGGGATATTTAATGATTAAACCTTCGTGGATTGATACTGTCTCATATCATCTCAATCCAGGTACTAATCATAAGGACCTCCTATCATTTATATATCTTGTTGATCTAATCACAAATGATAAGAGAGCAATTTCCTTTGTCACATAGTTAATTTGTACAACAACACCATGATCTGTACAAATAGTGACGCTATGGGTCATAACTGTCCAAAAATCTCCCACTTGTCCTATAGCCAGTCACTCGAGTGTCTTACACCCGAACTATGTACGGTTCGCTCAAATTACTGAGAAAAGACTTTCGTCAGTGGATTTGCATGATTATCATCTGATGCGATTTATTCGATCATCACATCACCACGATGTATGATCCGAACGGTTCAGATGAATAATTGAAGTATATATTTGGATCGTTGATGAGACCATTAATTCTTTAGCCTGCGCTGAAGCCTAGCTCAGCTGCTAACAGAATTATATCTAATCTAATTAGTTTTATTATCGACCCAAATGGCTTCTATTGCTGCCTCAGCTGCAGCAATAATCCACTTTTGTTGTTTATTCGGTAACAGTATCTTGCTTGGAAGATTTCCAGCTCACTGTTCCGTTATTCAAACTTTATAGTACCGTTTATTATCGGTTAGGAAACTTGCAACAGTGATCCCAGTCACTTCAAGTTCTCATTCTTCATAGTTTAAGACAACATCCTTAGTTCCTCTAAGATACTAAAGGATGTTCTTAACTTCAATCCAGTGACTATCACTTGGATTGGCCTGTTTGTGAATCCATATGCTCAAAACATATGAGACACCAGGTCGCGTACATTTATCAATGTACGAGTTCTCGGAGAGTGTTAACAACTCTAAATCTATCCCAGTAGATCTTTATTCCTAGAATAAAGGTTGTTTCTCCCAAGAATTCTATGGAGAATTTTGTCTCGAAAGCCAAGCTTTCACCGATTGTATTTTGGGAATATCATTTCCAAGAAATGATATGTCATCATTATTTTATAGGACATTCACTGTCAGTGCGCTCCTACTAACCCTCTTATATACACAAGAATCATTTTCGTTTTGAATTAAATCATATACCATTATGATTACATCAAAACGATAATTCTAAGAACGATATGCTTGCTTCAAAAGAAACACATAACCATAACGCGATGCCACATCCGCAAAGGTCACGAAATATTCATATCCACCTCTAGCCTAGCTAGACATGGGCCCACTTGCTTCACTATGAACTAGGGCTAACAGATCGGTGGCATTTATACTTTCACTAAGTAAATATTATTTTAGGCACTTTGCCTAATAAACTAGATTCGTAGACTTTATTTGAATGGAATCAAATTCGTCCTAGTACCCACTCTTCGAAAGTGTGGATATACGAGTCTTGTTTAATTGTGTCCCAGACAAAATGCCACAATTAAGTCTCTTCTGATCAAATCAGTTTGAGCTATTTATTTGTCATATTATACATTTGAGATTTATTTATATTCAAAATATAAATATTGTTATTCACATCTAATGTGTTTATCTCAATATCATCTTTATATAATGAAACACTTTAGTGTTCTAGAATATAAAGGTATACCCGCAACGGGTTAAACCCTGATACATAGATAATGTTTCTAATCAAACTAGTTACATTTTAACAGTTTCCTAATTTAGGTACACACCCGAAGGGTAGTTCCTAAACTTAGGTATATATGGTTAAAATAGCGACTTTCGTCCCGTTTCCTATTCACAGATTAATCTCAATCTGAAGTCGGTATCCTGCTCATAGCAGATTCTGCACATCAGTACATATTTATGTACCACACTAAGTATCTAAAATCCAATTTTAATACTAGTAGTGAACATATTTATGACAAACATATCTGAAGTCAGAGCCTTGCCCGTCTTCAATTCCTTCATGTCTGCCTTGTCCAAACGGCAGTCACGCTTCCGCGATCCCGTTTGTCACAATTTAGGCAGACATTTTGGGATATGTCATTTATCTTCCCAGAAGACTGTAATGATTTTGTCTTTGCCCTTTTCACACTCCAGAAGCCTTTGGCCAAGCCTTGGCCTTCCGGAATGTCGAAGTAAGGTGTGCCTTGCGCTTCTTACCTTATTGCAAACTTTGGCTTTGTCTCTTTGAGAATAGCCATTAACTCTCCAAGAGTTTATTATTGCAATTTAGTACTTCAAAGATCTAAAAATAGATCTATGAAGATCCTTCAATTTCATTATCATACTTTAAGGATCTAATCATTAGTTCAGATTAAGAAATTAAGGAATCTATTTGGCAAGCTTAATGGATTAAGCATTAAAGTCATCATCACATGAATATTCCAAATATCATGCTCTACTTATTTGTTTAACTCCGGGCTTAGGCCTAACATGTTATTTTATCAAATAAAGTAACTTATTAGTTTCCAGGACCATCCTGAAATTATTCCCATTTGAAAATTAAACCATTTAAATACATTTTCCCTAGGATTATGTTTTAAATGTCAATCTTTCAATTTTATCTTGATTCTAATAGTCCAACTATTTAATCAACGATTTAGGTACTATTTATTATAATGATTACTATAGTCCAACTATTTAATCAACTATAATTTAATAGATTAAATTCAATTATATTGATTACTATAATCCAATTATAAAATCAACTATAATTAAAATAGTTTGAATACAGTCCAACTGTTTATTAAAACAACATTAAATATTAGTCCAACTAATAAATAATTTATTTGACGTAATATTTGATATGAGCGCGTATGGCAAGTAACTAAACGAATATTGCAAATTTAATACTTGCCTCCCACTATTTTTCGGCGAGCCTCCAACCCTCTGTCAAGTACTCGGGAAATCGTGTTTCCTAATGGGCTAGGATCCCGTTAAATGTCACACAATCTTGACTTTGGCCAACAAATTGTATGATAATTAACTAGGTAGATCTCTAAGATCAATTGGATCCCATCCAATTCCTAGATCCAGTAGAGGGACGTCCAAGTCCGAAACATATATCTTATATATGCCAATATATCCAATATATTACCTAACCTTTTTCCCATGAATCAACTAAGCATTGGTTTTGGCACAACAAACTTAGTGATCCCAGTTAAGCGTGACCCATTGACCATGGAAAGCTTCGTAATCAATGTCGATGGACAAGAAGTGGTCTTGACTTTGGCCAACAAACCACAACTTGGACAAGACACCGATATGGAACAAAGCTCTCGTGATTCAAACACATCCTCGATGGATAAAGGTCTTGACTATGGCCAACAAACCAATGCCAGTCTTAGATCTTGAGTAAGAATCACTCAATGGAAGGAAAACGCTTAATATTTTGCAAGGGTTTTTCGCGTGCAAATTGGCAACCAATTTATTATCTTTGTTAAGGTCTCATCATCATACACCCTTAAACATGCATTCTAAACACATAATAAGGCGCGTAAATAAATAAATAATAATGATATGCGGATGGATACTTTAACACATTGATCCTAGATCAAATCTTTCTCTTTCCTCTCTCCCGCTAGCACAAGTATTTACTTCTACCCGTTACACTACACTTCTAAAGAAACCTCATTTACATTGAGGGGAATAGGTGAGAAGAGAAATACAATGAGAAATGAGGTAATAGGCTGGACACACAGGTCCAATTAATAAATTCCAAATTTATTACAACAATTTCTAAAATTGCCCCACCCATCTAATATCCATCTGATATACATTATTCATGCATCGCAACCATGTATTCACACAAGCATGTTATCAATCAATCTAATCCAATTAATTAATCTGATAATTAATGACCATCCAATGTTCAAACAACGATTTGATTTTGCGCGAGTCCAACTCATTTTTCGAATAAGTACTCAAAGTACGAATTCTTGAATTATATTAAACTACAAAATTAAATCCAATTCAATTTTCATTTAATACTAATTCGCTTATTTAATTCCAAATTAAATATTACACTTTATAAATAAACATTTACGACTTAAATTCCAAATTTAATCGTTACGGGTCTCAAAGCCCGATTAACGTCCAACGTTAAATTTAATTAAAGTCCAATGGGCTTTTAATTAATTTCTTTAAGGCGTGGACTTTTGGTCAACTTGGGTCAAACCCAATAACCAAAGCCCAATCAAGGAATAACCCAATAAGCCTAGAAATCAATTTAGGCCCAATTAAATTATTAAGGTCCATTAGTCGCATTTGGGCTTTATGGAAGCGGTTTTGGGCCCAACTGGATCCAACCAATTTAGCCTAAACCTAACTTGGTACAACCAAGCCCAATGAAGCCCATTTACAACATTACAAGCCCAAATCTAATTTAAGCCCAAATAATTAAATTACAAAAATTCCAATTTCACAATTTAATTACTCAAAGTGTATTACATAATTAATTAACCAAATCAATATTTCCAAAACACCAATTAGCCTAATTAATCATGCTCATTAACAACAAAACATGTCCAACACATTTTATCAAAAAATCAAACCCATATACATGCTTTAAGTCGCGGCAAAAGGGGGATTTTATGTCCAATTTTAAATCCAATCCGATTGAATCAAATTCAACATTAAATCAAAATTCCCAATTGATTTCCAACTCATCCAATGAATCAAAATCAAAAAATCCAAGACAATTAGGGCATCATGTATTTTCGGCCAAGCCTAACATTTTGGGCAAAATTGTTCCAAACCATTTTTCATGAAATTGATTCAATCAATCTTCAATTAAAACACATTTAAGCATACTCAATCATTCAATTTCATAAAATCATGCTCAAATATATTTTACCCAATTTTAAACCATAAGTCAAGTATCATGTTTTTACTCTGCTCTGATACCATTGTTGGAGTTCTACGGTCCCAATGATCGATTATTAAGCATAAAACATACATGTGAATACATCGAAAAAGTTGCGGAATACTTACATCGAGCGGTTGAGCGATGCAGTTGACAACAAAAAATCTTTTTCTACCCTTTGAGAAGCTCGGCAGTGGGCTGTAAATCAGTCTCCATTTTCGGCAATGGTCCAAGCTCCAAGCTCCAAGCTTTGTCATGGTGATTCCTTGCTCACAAGTGGGTTTCCCTATCACCTTCGCAAGACTCCGATGTGTGCTAGCACCTTTGATTTTTGCCACAAAAATCATCAAATGCGTCTCCATGACTCACGGTTTTAAGAACCAGTGAAGAAGAAAAATGGCCAAATGGCCGAGAGAAAGAGAAGAGTAAAAGAGAGAGAGATAAGTTGGTTGTTGACAATTGTGTATCTAATACATATAAATTGATTTTCAAAAAATCAATTAATTGATTTCAAACAAAAATCAAAACATATACCAAACATATAAAATAATAATATATGTCAATCAAGCTTTCAAAAAGCTTTCCAACTACTTCCATCAAGTCACATCACTCAATCAATCAAGTGACAAGTTGTCACATCACTCAAAGTGACTAATGATTTGACGCTTGATGCGACTAGCGATTTGACGCTTGATGTGACTTACGTGCCGCACTCGAATTCGAAATGCAAATGTGCTCGCAAACACTCCCGGGCTCGGGTTCGCTAATTTCAAATTAATCGAATTTTCCGTTGCGACGCAATTAAATGATTATGCCTAGCGAAATCACTATTCACATCGCTAACGAATTAATTCTAAATTAACTCGTTCGCCCGAATTAAAATCTAATTTTAATTCCGCGTCGAAATCTAATTTCTTATAATATATCGAATATATTATTTTATCGATTAATTCCAAATTAATCGTTTTCTCTCTTTAATTAATATTTTATCCTAGATAAAATATCTCCTCAATTAATCCTATATTAATTTTCTCTCTCATTTAATTAAACCCAGATTAATAAAGTGCGAGTCATACGTCATCGGTGAATCTTCGGGAAGCGACCCATGAGATCCCCGGATATATTGGCAGTAAATTCGGTCGTCGGACTATCCGAACACGTAAGTACCTAGTACTACGTTTTTACCGATTTACAAGACAAGGTTGGCTTCTAGCAAAGCGCCATGCCTACCCAATTCTCCAGAAACATGCTTACAGGATTAAGCGATCTATATCAGGCGTAGTATACATAGTATTGCATATTTCGATCCAGTATCGGATGTCACGTGCAAAACCTGGGGCTGGAAATGTGTCTGCCCCGTACGAAGCACATATCGGATCTCTGGTAACTAGTCTCTATAATCGGATAAACATGACCTAGTCATTTTATCCCGATAGCTGCAGCATTAAAGAGAACCAGTCCCGTATCCTACGTGACCATCATCTCCACTATGACTGGAGTGATACTTCCGTCTTGACATCACACCCAACACACTACGATTCTCAATATACCCAGCAGAGGCGTACACAGAACCTGTTAAAGCCCTGGATGACCTAAAACCAAAGTATATTGATTGTCGCAAGTATTAGCGGTGCAAGTCTCAGGTTAAGACCAAATACACCTACCCTGATTTCGGACTTCCATAGACACATAGTCATACTACCAATGGAATTCTGAGGGGTCTATCCATAGCGAAGCTGTTTTCCGTACCATCGGTAAAACACAACCTCCTACTACACTTGCATGAGTATCCTATACCCAAATATATGAGAACTATGATGTTATGACCTCACAACGCGCACAAGTGTAATACTAGTCTTTTACGCATTATCGATGTCCAATCTCGATAATACTCTGACTAGGGATATTTAATAATTAAACCTTCGTGGATTGATACTGTCTCATATCATCTCAATCCAGGTACTAATCATAAGGACCTCTTATCATTTATATATCTTGTTGATCTAATCACAAATGATAAGAGAGCAATTTCTTTTGTCACATAGTTAATTTGTACAACAACACCATGATCTGTACAAATAGTGACGCTATGGGTCATAACTGTCCAACAATTTACCATTTGCATATCATTGCTTTATTTACGCATGCATTACATTCTAGTGCGCATGGGCTAACTAGGGTGGATTCAAGGTCCTTCATTCGAGGGAAAATGCCTAAAGGCTACCTTTACCACGATGTTTTGTCGCGTCGGATGAGGTACACCCGATTGAATGGGAATGAGTTCAATCGGGAACATGGGGTCCTACATTGTGGATTTACTTATCTATGTATGTGTTGCGTCGTCTATCATGCATCAGGACTTGTCCCGTTCGAACGCGTTCTCGAACGCTAAACGAATGCAAACCTTATGTTTACCGTTCGAACGTGTTTACGAACGCTACTCGAACGCGCATGTGTTTTCTTCATTTTATCATGTATCAGGTCTTGTCCCATTCGAACGCGTTCTCGAACGCTATATGAATGCGAACCTTCTATTTACCGTTCGAATGCGTTTACTAACGCTACTCGAACGCGCACGTATTTTCTTTGTTTTATCATGCATCAGGTCTGGTCCCGTTCGAACGTGTTCTCAAACGCTATACGAACGTGAACCTTCTGTTTACCATTCGAACGCGTTTACGAACGCTACTCGAACGTTTATGCATTTTGTTTTATCATGCATCAGGTCTTATCCCATTCGAACGCGTTCTCGAACGCTATACGAACGCAAACCTTCTGTTTACCGTTCGAACGTGTTTTCAAACGCTACACGAACGCACATACACTGAACTGAGTCCTTTTCATCATATTTCATGCATGATTGCTTCTTGGGTGATTTCTCTGGCATTATGTAATTAACCATGCCATTCCATTATTGACATTTTTACTGTTATCATCCATTTATATTCCCGCATTCATCTATTTGATGTGTTCGCAAGATTGTGTTCAAGCATGATTAGGTCGTTAGGATGTTACTTGTTTCTCAAGCATGATTTAGCCATTAGTATGTTATTCCTCTATGTATGATCTTGTTATCTCCTTTCGCAATAGGTGTTTCTTTATGTTTATGTTTAGGTTGTTATTTATTTTTCGTGTTTGATGATTCAACATGTTCATGAGATTATTATGTGATATCGTATGTTTTCCGTTATGATGATTCATTTTATACATGCGAACTTAGGAGTAAATTATCCTTGGAAATATATGTTGCTTAGGCTTGGTTAGATTATTGCACAAATCATATCATTAGAAGTGGCATAAGTAAGGGACCATTCCGAACCCAACGGTTTGAGGTCTTCCCTTGCGAGGGGTGAGTGCGACCTTAAATCATTTTCCCGGTTCACACCGGGTGGCGACTCCATGTTATTTCTCCGGTTTAGTTCCCACTGGGCTACTCCGTACTCTCGACCGGGCCGCGAGCCCGTAACAGTGTCGTCTAACATCTGTGTCCTACACCGGGCATCTTGCCTCAGTAAGCAGAGATTGTTCACGTCAAATGGTAGAACTTTTAACATCTGAGATCCGATTAATTAAGTCCATAGGGGTGTCTTAACACCTAGTGCCCTAAAGCCAACTGGTTTGGGAGTCACTGGCCCAAAGCTCGCTACATGGATTAAAGATGTTATATAAAAAAAAACATTTGAGAACCGAGTAATTAAGTCTGTAGGGGTGTCTTAACACATAGTGCCCTAAAGCCAACTGGTTTGGGAGTCACTGGCCCAAAGTTCGCTACATGGATTAAAGATGTTATAAAAAAAATTCCATTGCCAAATAAATGTATCAATTCTGATATAACTTTAGGACAAAAATGTTACTCTCTTTTCAACTACACTTATGAATATTGTGGGCACAATGATTTGACTAATACCTTGTTGGTTGTGAATATGAAGAACGCTAAAAATAATCGAAGAATTTACTTATTTGGTAATTTAGAAAGAAAGAAAACAACTATTAACTTGGATAAGAGTTTCACTTGTTTAGTCACTAACTTGTTTGATATTTTTGCTTTTTTGTGCATTTAATTGACGTTTGTGGGTATCGCCATTGTAAGCCCTCACGAGACTACAACTCGTCCACTAGGGACACCTAGGGGTTTAAAGGCTTCTGCATACGCTAAATGCAACCATGATCCCTACGAAAGTGGCTTAGTTTAATTTTAATTGTTTATTGTATTTTATTTTTTTGTTTTGCTCGAGGACTAGCAAAATCTTAGATTATGGGGTGTGATGAGCGGAAAATATATCAATATTTACCGCCCCTTTTACTTAATATTTTGTATAGTTTCTCGAGTTTTATGAACGTTTTGATGTGTTTTAGTTTATTTTGTAGATAAAATAAAATCGGGACTTAATGGAATCAATCATGACGAAATGTGGAACAAATAAGGGAAAAAACGGGATTTGACATTTTGATTTTGGAGATTGGAAACTTGAAATGGCATTCTAACGAAATACAATTTCGAATATTTCAACTTTGCGCAATTTTAGTATTTTGGCCATAACTTTTTATTCTGATATCGGATTGAGGTGAATCAGGTGATTCAAGTTCCAGATTAAAGAAGACTCAAAGAGCTACAACTTTGAAGTTCATAAGATTTTTGAATTATGAAGTTTTCATTACCGAAATTGATGAAAAATCTGAAAGTGTGTTATGTGTAATTATTAAAGTCATTTTCAAAAACAAAAAAAAATAAAAAAAAAATTGGAAATTGTCAAACTTCCACCAAACATGCTTGCATGTTTGGTGGAAGATTTGGTACCATGTTTGGTGGAGAAATTGGTGGAAGACTTTAGATTTGCCTATAAATATCAAGCTAAACTTTGTAAATTTTTCATGCTTTCTTCTGGGGGATTTCTCCATGAAAACCTAAAATAAAGTATCTTGCATGTTTATTTAAGTTTTCTTGTATTTTCTCTTTATTTATTTAATAAATTTTTGTGTGTTTTTAATTACATCATGAGTAGGTCATCTCTTTTTGCTGGAGTATGGGGGGAAACTTTTAATATAATAATTTAGATTTACTCCCTTAATTTAAATAAGTAAATTGAATTAATTATTTACCGCCTATATGGCCGGTTTTACATTATTAGACTTAGTTTCCACCTATATGGTCGGTTTAGGTGCTAACCTTGTTACCGCCTACATGGTCGGTTTATATGATTTTGTTACCGCCTATATGGTCAGTTTTAATATAATTAATTCAAGAAATGATTAATTGATAAGGGAGTAATCTATATTTGAAGTATTAAAAGTGAAACCCCTAGCTCCAGCATTTTCTTTTATTGTTGTAATTTTCTTTACTTTTTAATTTTCCGTTATGTTATTCTATTTAACTATGCATTTTGTAATTTTAGGTATGTTTTGTAACTAAACATATTATCTAGGGGTGTGATGAATTCCAATATCACTGGTTTATAAAGTTGGTTATTTTATGTCTTGGGTAATATAAAGGTTTATTTATTAAGACTTAAGCTTAATGGTTCTTGTTAACTGACCACTAATAAGATTGATTTGGTAAACTTAAAATGAACTTGACGAAGGGATTTTAGGTTTCAGCTTTAGACTCAATAGTTCACGATCTCACCTTAGGGCAAATGATCCTTAGGTAGATTTCCTTCCAGGATAGACATATACCTGTCGGGCGAGGGTAACTAAAATTGGAACTTAATCTTAATGAATTCAGGTAATTTGGTTAACATAGACATATGATTAATTGGATTACTTTGGATGTTTGCATCTGAACATCGACAGAGACTTTTGCATATTTTCGTGTTCCAGGTTAGTAAACCGATATATTGCACAAACATGAGATAATCACTTCATCTTTAAAAGATACTGGAAGGATTCACAACCCTAGATATTATAATATTGATTTTTCCTTTAATTTACATCCGCACTGTTTTAATTAATTGTCTTTAGTTTAAAATTAACATCCAATCAACAATCAATCTATTAGATACTTGTAAACATTTAGCTTCATAAATTGATAGCCTAGGTATTAAGTCCTCGTGGGATCGATATATTTTATACTACTTGAGCGATACTTGCGCTTGCGTTACGTGTGTGTTTATACACTGATCACCCTTCTTCCCACAACTCCCCCACCGGTGCGGCTCCGGCAATGACTACAGATCTCACTCTATGGGTACTCTTCTTCCCATTTTCGTCATCTCCTTCTGCTCCGGCGATTCTTTTTCCTCTTGATACCTCCTCTTTCCTTTGATAGGGGCTCGCTTCTCCCTTTTCTCATGCCTTCTTTTCCAACTTCTCCATCATGGCCTCCATGAAGGTTTGAGTTGCTTCTCTTTCCTTTCGAGCATTTTCTCTCTCACTTCGCATGGTTTCTTCTATTTTCTCCATCCACTCCGTCATCGAAGCCTCTGAAGATCTTTGGTTCCCGTCTCCTACCATCGCCTTAGTGTGTTTGCTGCTTCTTATACTGCTCCCCACAGACTGCGCCAACTGTTGACGATTTTTTTTCGTTCCAGGGGTAATTCGGGAAAACCACTCCTCGAACAAACCTCCCCCAAGCAGTGAACTTGTTTGGTTTTTTTGGGAACCAAATACAAACTTGGCAAATGATAGAAACAACAGACAAGACAAAGGGTTTAACGTAGTTCGGCGGAATTGATCTAACCTACGTCCACGGGCACAAGAAAAATGAAATTTGTATTACCATCTCGGGTCTGACTGACCTATTTTTCTCTCTCTAACTTAGAACTTTTTTCTTTTTTTTACAAGTGAAGAAACAGCTATCTATTGTTAGAAGATAATTGACCAACCCTTTACAATGAACTTTCAACCCCTTTATATACTAGGTCCAATTCCATTGTTACACCAACTCGCGACGTCAGCTACGTTGCTAAGCCATTATTGCCTAGGCTCTTTTCCCCAATTACCCTACGGATTATAGCCCAGCCGCCTGACACCTCTACGACCTGCCATCTGACACAACTACTCTCTGCCACCTAAATCTCATTAAACCATGCTACTTTTGGTAACTGCTACACGTTATGCCACAGTGCTAGCATGTATTCCAACCACTCCTATGCGGTTGCGTGTGTCAGTCAATAAGCTCGCAGCCCTGCTCCGTCCCATCAGCCGCTGGCCTACTTCTATCCCATCAATCCCTGGTAAACCCAAACTTCGTTGACAGCTTACGTCGCTCATTTAAGAACACAATGCTACAACCCCGACCCGCATCTTCGGGTCAGGAAATTGAAATGATCGACCTGTCCCACCAGGCCGGGTCGGTGCTGAGACCTTCACTTCCCCTCATCTTCCCTGAACATCTTTCCACCTTGGATCAGGCATCAAGTGCAAACTAATTCTTATCTTCTCGTCGGGCCGGATGCCTATGCCTCTTGGGTCTGGACCCCTTATTCGAGAAATGGAAATCTCTTTTATACCCTTCTTCATATTTCGGCTCTTCTCGGATTAGGAAATCACCATCAATAAACTCATTGAATTTTTGTGGTCGTTTAGGCTTCTCACACGCAACCACCAGCTCTGCCACTTTTCAATTTTCCTCCGGTTTGTTACTGATTGAAGAATCACCAAACCCATCAGTTATGGAATATCAGTATTTTAACAGCCATGTCGTTATTGATTGAATTCCCTTAAAATAAGGAGAAAAGCTGAATGCTATAAGGATCAATGAGAGAGGATGGCCTCCGTATTTTAATCACATAGATATAGAAGAAGCTTAAATCTTTAGAATCACAATAGTTTATGAAACATTTAATAACTATGGTGCAATAAAAAATTTCAACGAATAAAGAGGAGCAGCTTTTAAGCTCTTTAGGATAAATGAAAGTGCTTATAATAAATATAGATATAAATTATTTATTAATAGTATCAAATCATCTCATAAAACCAAATAATTACTTCCAAACCGTGACACGAGTAACATAAATGTCACCCTTGTATTGTGGTTTTGAAAGTTAAATAAAATAATTGGTTGGTCATATTACTACTGTAGCATCATTTGGCCCAATATCATTTTTCGATAAGAGTATTTTGCATCCGCATTAACTTTTAATTCTTATATTTTGGGTTAAATATTCATTTAATCATTATATTTTAATTAATATCCTAATTCCTAATACATCCTTGATAGGAATACCATTCAAATACTGACCGGTAGAAAATATAAGATTTCTTATTTTTAAAGCAAGTTTCGAAAAAATAACTTTAATTATAACATAGCTAATTGCAATAAAAATGGTAAAATGGGTCAAATGGTTGAGTTTGTGTCATATCAATTTTAGGTCACGTCAAATTTAGGTTCACTCAAACACGATTTATTTAATAATCGTGTCAAAAAATCAAAACTCTAATCCAATACGAAAGATAAATGAGTGGTCGATGCACTAATTCATTTCATACCAATTTAAATCAATTTGCATAAATATCTCACGTTGACCTCTTTAACATAATTTGTGCATATAAAATATATATCCTTACTAAAATGATAAAAATAATACATAATTAAGTATTTAATAACATCAAAATACACATAATGAAAATTTAAATAAATAAAAAGACATTAAAATAAAAAAACATGAAAACCTATTACTAAATGGATTAACAAAATATGACATTGTATCATAGTATAAACTCCTGTGCCCAAATTAAAATCATGAAAATCATGTTCATGCTTCACAAAATATAGAAAATTACACAACATTTGACTTATAATCGTGTCATAGACGAGTTGGCATGTAAATGACCTTAAATTCAAACCTAACACAATTACTAAATGGATTAACACACGATTATTAAATGGATTAACACGACCCAACCTATTTAATAAAGTATACAATTTGACCACTCATATCCATTTATTCATGTCGGATTCATAGATCAGTCATATTTTTCCAACTCTAAATTGTTAAGTGTATATTAAGGTATTTTTCAAAATATAAGAATTTACCCGTGTAGGATTAAAATAAAGATTTACAAATTCAATCTAGTCAATCTAAAATTAACAATCAGTAAATTTTATCATTTTTTTATTACTGTTATATTTTTCTACTACTAAAACCTTGACAAATCATGACATTGTATCATAGTATAAACTCCTGTGCCCAAAAAATTTTACCAAGCGAAAATCAAAAGTATAACACAAGTAGTTCTTGAAGAGGTTAAAAAAAAAAATAGAGTTCTCATTTCAATATACATATTTCGTAAAAAGAGACATGTTCATATAAGAAATCCTTGCATTCTTTCTTTGAATTATATCCAATTGATTCTGTCTATACTTGACTTGTAAAAAAGAAGAGAGAGATTAATCTTCAACCCCAGTTCGTGCAAGATATGCGAGATATCTTAAGAGTCGAAATGTGCAGAGATAGAAGGAAGAAAATATATCAGACTTGGGAAAAATTCAGCAGAACAACACAACAAGAATAAGACGCTGCAAGAGGACAATCAAGATCAATGCAACAAACAACACCAATGTGATTTACCCCAAGTATCGAGCAGAATAAATCTAGTATTGGGGTGGGGCTACTGCATAGTCACTCAAGTGGTTCACTAATTTCCAGGAGTTCATTACAGATCCCTGTGAAGACGACAGAATCTGTCTCAATTGGTCTGAACTTGATAAGTGCTGAGGGGACCAAATCCTCTTCCTCGAGTGTTATGCCTTTTTGTCCTGCAGTAGGAAAGCGAGGAATCACCCGACGTTTGATTGCCACTGGATGTATCAAATCGAACTGCAAGCTAGGTTCTTTCAGGGCTGAGCTCACAAACTGAAAATAAAACAGAATAACCTATCAATTTGTGCTCTCCGTATTCATAAATAGAAACTATAGCTAACATGTGTTATTGCAATAGAAAAAGCTCAGAGAAATCTTCTCAGCGACTATTAGTAAAACATGCAAAGTTGACATATATAGCGCAATGTTCTAAAATGCGCTACACAACAATCGGGCGCGACCTAGAGGAGCTTAGGAAATTAATCGAAAATTGGGGATTTCCGTAATTATGGTTAAGGTTTGATATAATTTGGACAAATTAATCACAGAGAAATGTTTGAGAGATGGGTAAGATTAGGGTCAATTTGATGAGAAAGTAACAAAAATTGAAGAAATTATGGTTTTTTAAAATTAGGGTTTATGTTTTTAAATTGAGGTTTTTTGAAATTGATGAAACGGAAAGTTGATTTTGTAAAACTGAGGTTAGGGTGTAAAATCGAGGTTAGGGTGTAAAATCCGACCAGGACATCAATTTCAAACTATGCGTAGGTCAACAACTGTTGACCAACGCTTTTCACGACAAAATTTTGTTAGAACAAGCAGCGTATGGCATCAATTTCAAATTCTACGTCGGTCAATGACCATTGACCGATGCTTTTCACGATGAAATTTCGTTAGAATGAGTGATAAATGCCGCCCATTCTGACAAACGCTTGGACTCAAACGATTTGGGGCCGGGTACGGCGGCCATAGGTCTTCGAGCCTAAAAGCGTCGCCTATAGGCGCTTTAAAACACTGATATAGGCTCAACAGGTGCAAAATCTTGTGTTTACAAGTAAAATCATATGAGAATTGCGCTAAACGAGGTAAAAAATATTCATTAAAAACGAATTAAATAAACAACTTAATAGTGTCCATCTAAATTGTTAGCACCAAAACGGTTTTGCAAGAACATATGATGAACTCCCAATCTCTCCAACAAAAAACAACACTTAGGAAATTTCAATTCAAATAGTGCTCTATGTTATCTTGCCTCCGTAGGTCGTGGTGTTTTTTGACGATATTTTGGTGTTTAGTAAGAATTTGTAAGCTCATGTGCAGCATCTAAGAAGGGTTTTTCAGGTACTGTTGCAGAACTAGCTGGTGGTTAATGGCGAAAAATGCACATTCGCACAGCCCAAGGTGGAGTATTTAGGCCGCCATATAATCACAGCCCAAGGAGTAGCTACAGATCCGGCCAAGCTAGAGAGTACGGCAACTTGGCTTATTCCAAAGAACATCAAGACTTTGAGGGGCTTTCTCGAGTTGACAGGGTATTACCGATGATTTGTCAAGGACTTTGTAAAGGTGGCTGCTCCATTGACACAGCTACTTCGAAAGAATTCATTCCAATGGAGTCAAGTAAAGCGGCTACTGATGCGTTTGAGGCGTTGAAGCAAGCTATGATAAAGGTGCCCATCTTGGCCTAACCGGATTTTTCCACGCAATTTGTGGTGGAAACGGATGCTTGGGCTATGGGTTAGGTGTCATGCTTATGCAAGACGAGCATCCTATTGCTTATTGGAACCATACCTTATCTCTAAGGGCCCGCGCTAAATCGGTCTACGAAAAAGAGCTGATGGCAATTGTTTTGGCGGTGCAAAAATGGCGCCATTATCTTTTGGGACGGAGATTTGTGGTGAGGACTGATCAAAGAAACCTCAAATTCCTATTAGACCACAGAATTGTGGGGGTGAGCAACAAAAATGGCTGATAAAGTTACTTGGGTATGATTTCGAAATTAGGCATAAGCCGGACTTGGAAAATAAGGCGGCGGATGCACTCTCTAGAAGGTAGGAATCAGCAGAGGAATGTTCACAGCTGATTAGTAAAACAGTAATTCAGCTCGCTGTTTTATCTATAACGTCATGCCCTTCTTTGGTGGAGTTACAAGATGGAGTCCATAATGGCCCAAAGCTACTAGAGATCCTTCAAGCCTTGGTGGTGAACCCTCTCAGCAAGCCTCCTTATTCCTTACAAGGAGGGGTTTTGATGCACAAAGGTCAGCTAGTGATGCCCAATAACTCTCCTAGAATCCCACTATTATTACATGAATTTCATAGTACCCCACAGGGGGGACACTCAGGGTATTTGAGAACGTTCAAGAGGATTTCTACGGTGTTGTTTTGGGAGGGGATGAGAGCAGAAATTAAAAAGTTTGTAGCTTCTTGTGAAAGTTGTCAAAGGAATAAGTACTTCACTCTCAAGCCTCAAGGACTTTTACAGCCTTTTCCTATTCCTAGCTTGTCGTGGAGGGATGTTACCATGCGTTTTATTGGGGTTTTGCCAAGAATGCAGGGTAGTGATACCATTTTAGTGGTGGTAGACCGTTTGACAAAATACGGACATTTTTTGCCGCTGGGACATCCTTATACAGCTAAAGAAGTGGTGATTCTGTTCTTGAGAGAAGTTGTGAAGCTGCATGGTTTTTGTGAGAATTTGTGAAGAAAATGTCTATAAACATTTGCTTAATTTAGAACTTACAATGAGAGGCCTTTATATAGACATTATACAACTACCATATTAAATACACAACTACCATATTAACTACCATATTAAATACAAAACACCACAACTACCAACTACACACTACATAACTAATTCCAACACCTAACTAATTCCAACACTCCCCCTCAAGCTGGAGCATACATGTTATATGCACCAAGCTTGTTACAGATGAAATCAATACGAGGACCGCGAAGAGACTTAGTAAGGACATCTGTTAATTGACCGTCTGAGTTGACAAAGCTAGTAGCAATATATCCTGACAAAATTTTCTCTCTGATAAAGTGACAATCCACTTCTATATGTTTGGTCCTCTCGTGAAACACAGGATTGGAGGCGATATGTAATGTTGCCTGGTTGTCACAGATTAGTTTCATTTGTGCTCCTCCTCCAAACTTTAATTCTTGCAGTAACTGTTTCAACCATATCAGCTCACATGTTGCTAAGGCCATAGCTCTATATTCTGCCTCTGCACTAGACCTGGCAACAACAACTTGCTTCTTACTCTTCCAGGATATGAGATTACCTCCAATCAAAACACAATAACCTGTAGTAGAGCGTCTATCGGACGGAGAACCCGCCCAATCTGCATCAGAATAACCAATAACCTGAGTATGTCCCTTGTCTTCATATAGTAGACCTTGGCCTGGTGCTCTTTTAACATATCTAAGAATGCGTATAACAGCATCCCAATGACTTTGGCAAGGGGTTTGTAGAAACTGACTAACCACACTTACAGCAAAAGAAATATCCGGTCGTGTGATGGTAAGGTAGTTTAGCTTCCCAACTAATCTCCTGTATTGTCCAGGATCATCCAGTGGTTCTCCGATTAGCTTCCTATCAATGTTTAAAAATACGGGGCGGCGCCTCGAGGCGGCCGGCCATTGAGGCGCGAGGCGGACCTCCTCGAGGCGGTGAGGCGGGCGCCTCGATCCGGAAATCGGAAAAATAATTCAAAATACATTCATTTCTTCATAATTCATAATATGTTCAAAAAACAATTGATAAGTAATCCAAAATACGTTACTTTCTTCATAATTCATAGTATGTTCAAAAAATTATTGATAACTAATCCTTAAATAAACTATCATTAGTGTCTAGCGGCATGAAGCTTGGGTCAAAATCTATGTCATCATCAGATGGGTCATTATCCAAAGAACCTCCTTCACTTGTATTGTCTTCATCCACTAATTGTGGAACTTTCCCTTTCCCTTTCCCTAACAAATAACATAAAGTCGTATTATTTTTTAATTTGATTATATAAGTTGTATTATTTTTTAATTTGATTATATAAGTTGCATTATTTTTTAACGCCGAGAAGCTGAAGACGAAACGCCGAGAAGCTGAAGAAGACACGTCGAGAAGCTGATGCGTCGATGCTGAGACGAGAAACCCTAGACGAAATTGAGAAGATGCGTCGATGCTGAGAAGAAACTCTAGATGAAGATGGAATGAATTTGTAAAATGATTTTACGCTTATTTTTTTTTATAAGAAGTCAAAACGACGACGTTTTGGCAGTTTCAATGGTAAAAATAAAAAAAAAATAAAAAAATGGCACAAGAACGCGAGGCGGCCGCCTCGGACCGCCTCGCGCCGAGTCTGCGTGAGGCGGCCTGAGGCGGCCACCTCATTGGTGAAAGGCGGCCGCCTCGGTTGTTGGCGTATAAGGCGGCCGCCTCGAGGCGCCGACGCCGTGAGGCGGTGCGAGGCGGTCCGAGGCGGCCGCCTCGAAACGTATTTTTAAACACTGCTTCCTATACTCTTCGGGATTCTCCAACGGCTCCCCCTCTTTTGGTAGGAGTTTAATATTGGGATCCATAGGTGTGTCCACTGGTCTGCAATCTAACATACCAGTCTCCTGAAGAATATCCAATGCATACTTCCTCTGGGAAATAGCTACCCCAGAGTTAGATTGTGCCACCTCTATGCCAAGAAAGTACTTGAGTCGTCCCAAATCCTTAGTCTGAAAATGATTAAATAGGTGTGTTTTTTAGCTCCCGAATACCCTCTTGATCACTTCCAGTGATGACGATATCATCCACATAAACTACTAAGTAGATACATTTGCCATTGGAATGGCGGTAGAAAACAGAGTGATCAGCTTCACTACGAGTCATACCAAAATCTGTAATTACAGCACTGAACCTCCCAAACCAAGCACGAGGAGACTTTTTTAAACCATAAAGAGAACGGCGAAGCCGACATACCAAACCATACTCCCCCATTTGTGAAGAAAATGTCTATAACATTTGCTTAATTTAGAACTTACAATGAGAGGCATTTATATAGGCATTATACAACTATCATACTAAATACACAACTACCATATTAACTACCATATTAAATACAAAACACCACAACTACCAACTACACACTACATAACTAATTCCAACACCTAACTAATTCCAACAGTTTTCCCAAATCAATAATAACAGATCGCGATCCCATTTTTGCAAGTCATTTTTGGGGAGAATTGTTCAAGATAGCTAGAACTAAATTGAAAATGAGGACAGCATACCACCCTCAACCCAATGGGCAAACCGAGGTGGTTAATAGATGTTTGGAGGACTATTTGAGGTGTGTTGTTAATGGGCAGCCAAAAAAGTGGATGAAGTGGGTGGTATGGGCAGAGTATTGGTATAACACCACCTACCACATCTAATTAGGATGTTTCCTTTCAAGGCCTTATATGGATATGACCCCGACCGTTCTCTTGAAATTCGGTTATGCTCAGGGAGAGGGATGAGAAGTTGGATCACATTAAGGAGAATCTCACAGTGGCTCAAAACCGAATGAAGCAATCTATTGATAAGAAAAGACATGACATTCAATTCCAACCCAAAGACTTAGTCTTCTTAAGGCTTAAACCTTATAAGCTCAAGTCTCTTGCTAGGCATCCCAACCAGAAACTCAGCCCGCGGTATTTGGACCCTATCCGATAGAGTCAAGGATGGAGAGGTGGCTTACAAGCTAAAGTTACCGGTTGAAGCAACCATCCACCCTGTATTCCATATTTCTCAATTGAAGGCTACAACTCCGTATACTTTATGGAACCCACCAAAATTTCCTAGCCAACCTTTACCCTCATTTCTCAACCGCGACTTAGAGCTGTTAGTGGAGCCTGAATCAGTGAGTAAAATTTGTCGGTTGCTAGATGGTCGTTTTGAGGTGTTGGTCAAGTGGAAAGGGTTGCCTGATTGCGATAGCAGCTGGGAATTGGCAGCCGTGATTGACACAATTTCCTGCTTTCAACCTTGAGAACAAGGTTGCTAATTTAGGGGAGAGTGTTGATAGGCCTGTGGCAATTGTGTACTCCCGGAGGAAGAAGAGAAGTAGAGGGATTGAAGCTGCTGCTCAAGTTGCTGGAGCTGAAGCTTATGAAGCTGCACAGTTGATGACTACAGTGGCTGATGATGCAATACAGGAGCAAGGTGAACCTTTAACAGAAACTTCAGTCTACATGGGGCCTGTGGATGTTAGTGGGCCTGGGGCATCTCTAGATGACGAGAAGAATGTTGCTGAAAACAATGTTTCTTTTTTATTTTATCTTATTGTATTTTGCCAGGTGGCATTAGCTCACTGGATATTTCCTTTTGGCTGTTACAAGTTGTTAGGAGGAAACTTTTTTATGAGGCTGAACCTTGCTGGGAAAAACGGCCATTCCATTTTGTATTCTTGAATGTATGAGGAGCTGTAGCATGCTAAAAATGCTATGAACCTTGACTTCTTATTATCTTTTCAATTAATGAATACAACTTTCCTACTAATTCATTGAGTGTTTCCCTTCAATTTACCAATATTGTTTCTCAAATCAGTGCTCCTATCAGTATCCTAATATTGATGTGCAAATATCATATCACAACTTTAAGGGAGAATACTTGAGGTTCAAAAAAATGCCACCACTTTAGAGTCTTGGCAACCATTTTCAGGTTGAATAGTTTTTACATGGAAATTTGCTAAAAAGACGGGTAACAGACAAAAAAAAAAGTTGCATGCAATGACTTCAGAGTCTCATTCAGAAACATTTTGCTTTTACTTTTTCTTTCTTTTCTAAAAGTTGCTCCGTAAAATGAAAGCATAAAAATGGATTTGACATTTTCAAGATCTGCATCCGTAGACAATTTTCCAAGGACAAAACCAGTGAGAATATATTTGGTACAATTATTACGGAGAAGAGTTTTAAAGACTTTTGTGACTCCCAAAACTTAGGTTGCATAAAAGGTATAAAAAAACATTTTCGAATCTTGTTTAGTTTAACACTTGTTTCGAGAGAGATGATTTTGCATTCTTCAAATCTGGTTCCCAAATACAGTTCCAGACAAGTTTTCTGTCTGCTGTTGAATAAAACAGAAAAAGTTTTTGAAGGTGTATTGAAAGCGGCCAATCTTTGCCATTTTATCCTTCTGCCAGCCACATAATTCATAACATGGGGAACAAAAGGTCGAACATAATAATTAATAAGAAATTTTAGGGTCTAACCTCGTAAAGAGCAGTTGTTTGCTCCCAAGGACCAAAAACACCTTGCAGCACCACTCCATCAGGAAATTGGAAACGAACAATAGTTTTGTTATACCTCTTCCTGGCAGCTTTTGCCTGCTTTTCTCTGTAAGATTTGGGGATCAATAACTGAGATTCTTCAATCTTTTTCTTTCTCATTTCAGCTTCACTTTTCAGCTCTCTGACTGAGAGTTTATAGAAAGAATCTGGTAGCTGAATTTTTGATGCTACGCTTTCAGGTACAGCAAAGAAGACCCGAATCTAAGATAAATACATCAATGAGATACAATGTTGCAATTATTACAACAATTAATATCCAGAAGCAGAAACAGAAAAAAAAAATGAAGTGATTTTACTAAACAAAATTCAGCAATTATAATTAGAAATAACTAGACTGATTACATTTCACCAATAATATCACAACAGGCACACTTCTCTTTAAACTACTTTGAATGCAAGAAAAAGAAGAGAAAACAACATAAACAGTAAAATGAGGACTTTATCCCAAATTAAAGATGGTGTTGCAATGCGGTGTACATTATTCTATCTCGAGCAATTAACTCGTTATAGGTTTGGTGAAATTTTGAAGTATCTTCTCAATATTGTTGGTATCAATCAAAAGTATTGCCAAGTTCCAGGAAGCTAGCAACTCAAAACGCAAATAGAAAGGGATTTGAGACAATCAAATAAACTAATTTTTGTAACTCCACTGTTGTGCCACAAGATACAACTCTTGATGGTTTTACCAAACATTTTAAGGATCTTATTATTCAGAAACACAAATTACATAATATGTAAGTAATCAAGTAAATTTCATTAAGTTATCACAAAATGTAAATAGTTAGAGATTCAAATTAATCATGTCCGGATAACAAATTGACTTATATATTAGGAATCGTGAATTCATTCAGGTGCAAAGTCTTTATTGGTATTTAATCGTACTAAAAGTACAGATACTGCAAAAAAAATCGTAGATGCATTTTATAGATTTTTATATAAGGAAAGAAGAGGAAAATATTACATGTATCATATAAACCCTCGCCAGCGGATACTGCAGGAAATCCTCTAACTTGATCTCTTCATTTAATTAAACTAGTATGGAGATACTTATAGGACATATGATAAGCATAGCAGTGTTCTAAAACGTGCTGCCTAGGGGCGCGTAGACGCTACACGACTAGTGGCCACGGCGCCTACAACCAAATCAATGGTGGTAGGTGCACGTGATGTTAGGAGGCATGAAATCGACGCCTAGGTGCGTTACGCGTGTGGGAAAATGAGAAGTATAATGAATTTGTGTGTTAATTCCAAAGTAGGCACCTCTTTCCTTTCTTCCAAGGAACGCTCCAATGAGGCACATCATATTTTTTAGTATGTTATGAAGGACATTGAACAAGTTGCGTAACATATCGATCGACTTCCCTATATTTTTTAAGGATGGACCTGAGATAAAACACTCGCTACTTGAGATTGGTTGGTCACCAATTCTTACTTTTGCCATAATACAATATTAACATATTTATCTTTCCATACTTTCATAAAGTATCGGCTCTATTTGAGGACTCAAATGAGGCTCAAGAAGCCATAAAGCAATGGGTTCTTATCTTAGTCTTAGCCTTTTTATTGTCAAGTTAAGCACTGACATACTATCACCTTATCAATCAAAAAAATTTGTATCATTTCAGTTTGTATTACGATTTATGAGTTAGCATGTTAGACAACATACATTCAAATCAAAAACAAACAAAGGAAGGTAAACATCATGGTTATAATTCATTAAGCAGTAACATTCACTTGTTATGAGTTCCATCAACAAATTAATTTCAGCACATGCATGTGCGAGTGACTTTATCTGTTTCCCCATTTTTTTATTTTTTGGAAATGTTAGAAAACCCGCCGCCAATCACCCGACCTGAGCTTAAAGTAAAACCCCGACTGCCTCAGGCTCTTACAAGAAACACACCCTGAATTCGAACCCGAACTCAGGTCCTGGAGGATAGATCCTAAGTCCACACACCACCAAGCCACACCCCTTGGGGACTTCCCATTTATTATCACCAATTCACTTTGAAGTACTAAACACGGATCATAACATATTAAACGTACAAAGGAAGAACAGGAACCTAATATCTCCGCAAAAAAAAAGAGTGCAAATAGTATGTTTAACGATAAATATACCAACAAAATCAAATCAAAAAATTGATATACCTGTCTGTCAACCGGTTTCTGCTCAATGGCTCCCTCCGCCTCAGCTGGAGGTTCATCCTTCAAATTCTCGCCTTTCTTTGGTTCTTCAACCTTTCTTGGTTCCAACAAGTCCATCAACTTAGCAATCAAACCAATCCTCTCCTTATCAGGAAGCTCCATTATTGCCCACATTTCCCCACCATCCTCCCTCAACTCAAACCCACAAAACTCCAAAACCTCAACCCCTCCAGCAACCTCACCAACCGCCTCCCTGATCTTAGGATTACTCATCCGAATCCTCCTAAACTTTTCGTTCTCCGGCTCCCTAATTACATTCCTCAACAACTTAAGCATCACTTCAACAGACCCTTCCTTTGGTTTCCCCGACAAAAATGTACCAACACAAGCCTCCAATTCACTCCTAGACTCATTAAAACCACCATCAGTGTCACTTTTCTCAAGTAAATTGTTGTTGCCACCATCAGTAACGCAGCTCTCAACATGAATGGACACCTCATCTTCGGTCCTAAAACCCTGCCCACAGATTGGGCACTCAAACACTTTCAAAGAATAACCATTTTGCGATCTCTTCCCAGAAGTGATCAACGAGTCAAACGGGTCAAATCCATTTGCTGGTTCTCGATTCGGGTCAGGATTATTCACAAAACTGGGCTTACTCTTGTCGGAATCGAGTGGTTTCTGAGACAAAGAAGACGAAGATGAAGACGATGGTGGTGGGTTTGGCTTCGGTTTGGGATTTGAGTTGGAATTTTGATAAAGATTCTGGCGAGCAAGATTAGGGTTTACAGGTCCGGAAGAAGATGGACCGGAACCTAAGACTCTGCCTTGGCCCTTGAATTTACCAGATGAAGATGGAGATGAAGATGAGACTTTCTTGATGAAGCCTTTCATCTTATCTTTCATTTCATCCATTTTTCCTTTCCTTTTCTTCTTGAATCCAACAAAATTTCAATTGAACCTTTCTATGCTTTTCTTTTCTTTTATGGGTTGAGTTGACGAAATAAAGTTGTTAAAATATGAAATTGATTTGAAGGAGGTGAAATAAAAAGGGAGTTTTTTTTATTGACTGATTGGAATTTGACCTTGGAAGAATCAGAAGAATTTTTGTACTTTTCAGATTCGTTTGGGCCAGCAACTCGATTGTAATAAAATTTCATTAAAGAAGATAATAAAGTCATGCCAAGTTGGATATTATCAGTAAAAACTTTTGGGTAATACACACTGGAATCCCTATTACTATTATTTGGAAGGAAAAATAAAAATAAAAACTTCAGTTTCCCATTTCCATTAACCAAGTCTCCTAATTTAATCTTCACAAGTCCATTCATCTGGTTTGATTGTTGTAAAAGCAACTACATATCACTGCGCGTTACAACGGTTTTTTTATTTAAAGAATATATAATTGATTATTATATTTTTGTCCTAACCAACATACCGATAATATAAGCATAAAAAACAACCGTACCTAGAAATACTGGCCCATTTTTATGTGGTACGCCTTAGACCCGGCCAAGGTTCCGGTTCGGAACCGGAACCAAACCGAAACCGAAACCGAAACTGAAACCTGACTCTTACCCTAACCGAACCGGTTGGAACCGCTGGAACCCTAGGGTTCCAACCGTTGGTAGCCGTTGGGGGGCCAGCGCCAGCCCAATGGCTACTAGTCGTTGGGATGGGGCAGGGAGCAACGGCTCCCTACCCCAACGTCTAAAAAAAAAAAATTGGGATTTCCCAAATTACCCCTAATAACGGTAATAAAACGGCTAATTTTAGGAGCAGTTTAGGTATCACAAAAATATTCTAAAAATGTATAAATATGGATGATTTTTCATTATTTCAACACACCAATTTCTCAATTCTCAATTCTCAATTCTCTCAATTCTTACAATTCTCTTATTCTCAATTCTTTCATTTACAAATTACAAATTACAATTTATCATTCTCAATTCTCTAATGGCAAACTCATCTGAGAACACAATGTCAAATGTGTCAACCCAAGAGAGCGGCCCTAGTATCGGTTCACGGAGAAGAGAAGTTAAGTCTCGTTCCTCGAATGTTTTCAAAATTCATTTTCATTTAGACGTTGCTGATGAAGGTTCAAGAGCAGTATGCAACCATTGTGGGGTTTCTTATAAATTTTCTGGTGGATACGGCAATATGATCAAGCACCTGGAAAGACATCATCCGGTTGAACTTGGATTTGATACGACGCAAACTCAAATGGCCAGGTACGCATCATCTAGTAGAGGTACGAGTGCTTTAGATTTATTTAAATATTCTGATGCTAAAAATAGAGAAGAATTTACTAAATTAACTTGTATGACACATCTTTCTTTAAGTTTTGGTGAAAAAATTACTTTTACGAATTACGTTCAAAATGCTTTAAATTCTGCTGCATGTAGATTGACTAGAAATATAACAAAACGTCAAATTTTTAAATTATACAAAGATAGTAAAATTATTTTAAATGAAACATTTAGAGATATTAAATGACATCTATCTATTTGTTCTGATATTTGGAGTGACCATTGGCGAACACACTTATACATGGGTGTGACTTGTCATTGGATTGATGCATCATGGAACATGCAAAAACGACTTATTGCATTTAGAGTTTTTGATGAACAACATATTGCACAAAATATTTATAGAATGATTAAAATAATTTTTGATGAATATGGTTTATTAGGTAAAATTCTAACAGTTGGATTTGATCATACATCTGCAAATACTGCATCAATCAATGATTTAATACAAATATGCGAACCAAATTTAGGGGGTCATTTTTTTCATGTTCGTTTGCACATGTCATGTCCTTAATTTAAGTGTTCAAGATGGTTTGGAAAAATTATCACCTTTCATTGAGCCTATTAAAAAAGTACTTAATTGTATTTGATCATATTCTCAAGTTAGGAGAGAATGAGCCAAGTTTTGTAAATTTAATGGTATTAAACCGATAAAATTTTCACGAGATGTTCCAACACGTTAGAATTCAACTTATTTTCTTTTATGTCAAGCTTTGCAATACAAAGACGCATTATAAAAAAAAATTTCTCAACATGTTCAACATATCACACTTTTTCCTAGTCAATGGGAAGTTTGTGAAAAATATTTAGAGATTTTAAAAGTGTTTAATGATGCTACACAAATTTTTAGCGGATTTTATTATCCTACAGCACATTTATTTATTCTTGAAAGTTTGAATATTGTTGGAACTCTCGATGAACATGTTGATAGTAGTGATCCTAATGATATTGTTTTGTTTGAAGCTATTAATGTTATGAAACGAAAATGGTTGAATTATTTTACAGACATTCATTTACTTTATCTTATTGCTGCTGTTTTTTATCCTAGATTTAAATTAGAAGGTTTGAATAGTGTTTTACTTGCTTACTATGGATATTTAGGAATATCAGATGAAGTTGATATTACATGAATAATAGCTAAAATAAAAATTGATTTAATAGAGTTATTTAATGATTATGTTAGAAGATATAACTTGCAGCTAGTAGTGTAGGAAACGCTTTCCCTCGCGCAGCGGAACGGTTAGGCCCACGTATCGAACATGAAAAATTTGTATGCTTTGCCCTTCCTTTGGCCGAATGGTACCAGTGGGTATACTTGAATTTTGCTTCTGTTTTACACAAGATTTCAGCCCCGGAATGCCCCCGAAACAGTCCCCGAACAGCCCCTTGAACTGCAGTGAAATAGCAGACTGTTTTGCACCCGTTACACGTGTGAACTGCACCCAAACCAGTCCACAATTTGTGTGAACTGCTGTATGTATTTAGGTCTGATTTTTCACTTAAAAATCAATTATAACTCAGCCCTAAAAATCCCCAAAAGTGTTTCCCAAAACCCGAATTAAAAACCAAACAAAACCGAGACCCAAATTGTATGATATGCGCGCGGCAGTGGGGAAATTTGTTCCTCACTTCCGTGACTTGCTGGTGAGAGGGAGAGAAGGTTTTCCAATGCCACAAGGTCTTCCGAGCTATGTCTCGTTACTCACGGAGGGTAGTGTGGGCTACGCTCACAAATTAATTCTCTAAACGTTTTAGAGATCTAATCACACACCGAAATAATTTTCAGGTTCTTCAATTAACTTTCTCAACTCTTGAGAGCATGAAGAAGAGAATGAGGCTAGGGTTTTCTAATGTCTAGTTTTCAAAAGAAAAATTATATTTTTATTTTTATACTTAGGGTAATTTATTTCATAAAACAAATCAACCACAAGTCTCACAATCCTCTCATAATTTCAGCCAAGGTAGGGAATTTTTGTTTGATTTTGTTTCCAAAACAAACAAATCACATTCCTTACTAAATAAGGAATTCTGCCAAGGCATTGTATTTTGATTTGATTTTGTTTCCCAAACAAACAAATCATATTCCTTATCCAATGAGGAATTCGGCCATGGTGATGAATTTTGATTTGATTTTGTTTCCCAAACAAACAAATCATATTCCTTATCTAATAAGGAATTCGGCCTTGGCAAGGATTTTTGTTTCCAAAATAAATCTTAGCCTTATTAAATTATATCATATATAATTCAATATTCTATTTTTAATAATTATCATATAATTATTAATACCTTACATTAACTTTTAATGTATAGTGTCAAGTGTGATGTAATTAATATTATTAATCATATTAATAATATTTATTCTTTGTGAGTATATAATTGAACTGTCCAATTATATTAACTCCGCTAAAGTATATTGAGCTAGCACGGGGACCAAATGGACCTACGGTTCCGAGCTCCAATAATCTCGAAATATTAATTAAGCTCTTAATTAAATATTCTGAATTATTAACTCCGGGTTATTCCACTAAAAATCTGAAGTTGCACTCTCGTTGCCGTAGATGAAATATTAAGCCAAACCAAGTCGGTGTCCACCAATATAGTCATTGCATACGAATTGATCATTCACGAGTATCTCGTAATTAGAGCCGAGTCATAATGTCCGTTATACCCATCTAATTATTTTTACCTTAAGTACCATTGATTCTCTAATGAACGATTTATTCATAACTATTATGAATATTAATCTTTCTATTCGTAATAAAAGACTTGAGCGCTCAAATCGTTCAAGTACCGAATCAACCCTTAAGAAAGATACTCATCTACTTCTCGCAAGAAGGAGTGAACTCCATGTCTATGTAAAACGTTCCCAACTACAAAACAAACTGTGCCCCCAAAGTACGTAGCTATTGGTTGGGATTGCTACACCAACCTCACCTTTGTAAATCAAAGGACACAGCCTGCCATGCATGAGTTCGTAGTACACTCAGAATTAAGATCAATCCATATATGACCATCAAATAGATGGAAATGACTTTTTTTGCTTAACGGATATTATAAGAATGTCATTTCTATCTGGGTCCAGTCCTATATGATCGCATCATACAAGGTGCCTCCATTCTCATGTCTCTACATGGACGATCCGGATTAAGATCTCCATACAAATATAAAATGGACCACAGCTATAGATAAACCACAAACAAAGTACCCGGTTTGTTTTATCTCTATGGACTATTTAAGATTACTAACTTCAGACTCAAATCCTCTGGTGTATGACACTCATACACTAAGTCTGAAGGTACATAAGTAATCTACGGTATTTACGAAGATATATAATATGCGAAAGATAAACAAACAATTTGATAAATGAATAATGCATCGTTTTATTTCAAAACGCATGAAACCGTTTACATCACATGTAGCTCTAGGGCATACATCCCAACAATCTCCCACTTGCACTAGAGCAAATGGGACATGTCACGTAATCCTAGACCATCTAGGTGACCTTCAAAAATTTTAGCCGGCAAGGTCTTTGTAAACGGATCAGCAAGGTTCTCTGCGGATGCAATCTTTGTGACAATAACGTCTCCTCTCTGCACTATCTCCCTGAGGAGATGATATTTCCTCTCTATATGATTTCCCCTCTTGTGGTTTCTTGGTTCTTTGGAGTTTGCCACCGCTCCACTATTATCGCAATAAAGGGTGAGTGGTCTATCCATATTTGGAACAACTTCCAGATCTCCCAAGAATTTACGGAGCCAGACTGCTTCCTTAGCTGCTTCACAAGCCGCTACATATTCAGCCTCCATGGTGGAGTCGGCAATGCAAGATTGCTTTATGCTCCGCCACACAATAGCCCCACCACCTAGGGTGAACACTGATCCAGATGTGGATTTCCTGGAATCAACATCCGTCTGAAAATCAGAGTCTGTGTATCCCTTTAGGATCATATCCTCACTGGAATATACTAGCATATAATCTCTCGTTCTCTTAAGATACTTGAGAATGTGTTTCACAGCCACCCAGTGATCCAATCCCGGGTTTGACTGAAACCTACTGACTACTCTCACTGCAAAGCAGATGTCCGGTCTCGTGCATAACATGGCATACATGAGACTACCAACTGCTGAGGCGTATGGGATATGTCTCATTTCCTCAACACTTTGAGGTGTCTTAGGGGACTGTTCCTTTGATAAATAAATTCCATACCGATAAGGCAGATTGCCTTTCTTGGAATTCTGCATCCCAAATCGCACAAGGATCTTGTCGATGTAGGATGCCTGAGACATAGCTAATAGTCGTTTCTTGTGATCCCGAAGTATCTGGATCCCAAGAACATAACTGGCCTCTCCCAAATCTTTCATTTGGAATTGCTCAGCTAGCCAGGTTTTTACGTCTGATAATATCCTTACATCATTCCCAATGAGTAAAATATCATCAACGTATAAAACAAGAAAAACCACCTTCCCGTCAATGACGCGCTTGTATACACAAGGCTCATCAACATTCTGCTCAAAATTATAAGACTTGATCGTTGTGTCAAATCTTATATTCCAAGATCGAGATGCCTGCTTGAGTCCATAAATGGACCTTTGCAGATTGCAAACTTTTTGCTCTTGACCTTGGGCGATGAACCTTTCTGGTTGTATCATATAGATACTTTCATCAAGATTTCTATTCAAGAATGCAGTCTTGACATCCATTTGCCAAATTTCATAGTCATAATATGCGGCAATGGATAGAAGAGTGCGGATGGATTTAAGCATAGCTACAGGCGAGAAAGTTTCATCATAGTCAACTCCCTCTTTCTAGGTATAACCCTTGGCCACTAGTCTAGCCTTGAAGGTCTGTACCTTCCCATCTGATCCTCTATTCCTCTTGTAGATCCACTTGCAACCTATGGGTTTCACCCCATTAGGTTGGTCTACAAGTTCCCAGACCGAGTTGGAGTACATGGACTCCATCTCTAGGTTCATGGCTTTGAGCCATCCCTCTTTGTCAGAATCATCCATTGCACTACTATAGGTCAATGGATCATCTATACCATCGCTGGAGGCGACAACTTGTGCCTCTCCAACCCCTAGGTAGCGATCAGGTTGTCGCACAACCCTCCCACTGCGTCTAGGTGGTAGATCATTCTGACTGGGTAGCATCTGACTATCAGATGTGGAAGGTGCTATGTATTTGTCAACTTTCGTTGACGATGGCGTGCTGGTCGAACCAGTAAGTAACTCCTCGAGTAATATTTTACTACGAGGCTTGAACTCCCTCATGTAGTCCTCCTCTAGAAACGTAGCATTTGTCGATACAAATAATTTGTTATCATCAGGACTGTAGAAGAATCCACCCCTAGTCTCTTTCGGGTAGCCTAAAAATAGGCACACCTGAGAATGTGGTTCCAACTTTGTAGTCTTATTCTTCAGCACATGTACTGGACACCCCCATATGCGGAAATGTCGTAAACTAGTTTTACGACCATTCCACAACTCTAAGGGAGTCTTAGGAACAGACTTAGATGGAACTACATTAAGGATATACATTGCGGTTTGCAGTGCATATCCCCAGAATGAACTAGGTAGTGAGCTATAACTAAACATAGATCTCATCATGTCTAGTAGGGTTCGATTTCTCCTTTCTGCAACACCATTTTGTTGTGGTGTTCCAGGTGCTGTGAGCTGGGATACTATCACATGCTCAACTAAGAATTCCTCGAAATCTCTGTCAAGGTATTCCCCTCCATGATCTAATCGTAGAGTTTTGATTGTCTTACCTAATTGGTTCTCAACCTCAGCACAATACTCCTTGAACTTTTCAAAGGTATCTGATTTGTGATGCATTAGGTAGACATACCTATATCTTGAATAATCATCAATGAATGTGACGAAGTATTCATAACCACCTCGGGCTTTTATATTCATCGGTCCGTAAACATCCGAATGTATTAGTTCTAGTGGTTGATCGGCTCTTATACCTTTTCCAGTGAAAGGTCTCTTGGTCATTTTTCCTTCTAAACATGATTCAAAAACTGGTAAAGTCCCGAGCTTTAACTGGTTTAAGGCTCCGTTCTTTATCAATCTATTTATCCGGTCAAGGTTGATGTGACCAAGTCTAAGATGCCGTAGATATGTGTCATCGTGAGAAATCTTTGGCCATTTTGTTTTAGGTTTTTCAACCTTAAGCATTTCAGTGTTGAGCAGTGACCTATGTGTTAACGGTCTTAACACATACAAGTTATTTTCTGAGTTTCCTGTGCATATAGTTAATCCATTTCTACTAATAATAACCAAATTGCTATTAAAAGAAACTGAATAACCATCATCCAAAAGTCTAGAAACAGAAATCAGATTCCTGCGAAAACCAGGAATGAATAACACATTGTTCAAATTTAAATAACTATTATTAATAAAATTTAAACTGGAAACTCCCACTGCTCTTGCTGAAACGGCATCCTCTGTCCCGACCCTCATGGTGTAATCACCTTCAGCAAGGTCCCTCCATGAATCAAGTAGCTGTAAAGAAGAACAAACATAGTTAGTGGCCCCAGAATCAATAATCCAAGCGGATTTATCATCCTCCACTAATAGAGATCCAATAACGAGTAAATCATATTTACCTGTTTCCTTTTTCTCCTTTAGCTCAGCAAGGTATTTAGGACAATTCCTTTTCCAATGCTCATTCTTGTCGCAGTGGAAACATTTTCCTTTGGGCTTGGCATCTTTGGATCCTTTCTTGTTCTTCTTTTTTATGGGCTTACCCTTAGCCTTTCCAGTGCTTTTCTTCTTCTTCTTTGCAGATTTAGAAAATTCGGCAACATTTGCCTCTTCATTGGACTTACGAGGATCCACAAGCATGGACTCGTAATGGGTGAGCTCATTAAGTAGTTGGGTCAAAGTAAAAGACAACTTGTTCATAACATAGTTGCTTTTAAACTGCAGGAAACTCTTCGGAAGAGTTTCCATAATCATGGTCACCTGGCTACGCTCGTCAATACGAGCTCCATGGGTTTCAGCAGTGTTGAGATAAGTCATCATCTTTAAGACGTGCTCTCGGACTGATGTCCCATCCTTCATCCTAGCAGTCATCGATGAGACCATGGCCTCATGGCTTTGACGCTCCGAAGGCTGCCCAAACATGCCCTGCAATGACTCCATCATCTGAGATGCTAGAGCCATAGGTTCATGCTTTGCAGCAAGAACCTCAGACATCCCTGCTAGCAAGTAGCAGCGGGCTTTCTCATTTGCTGTGACCCATTTTTGGTAGGTATCGCGCACAGCTTGGCCAACATTTCTGGCCGGCTCGGGAGGACGTTCCTCCGTGAGGACAAACTTCAGGTCTTCACAGACCAGGATAGCGTTCATGTTACTTTTCCACTTAACATAGTTTTCTCCGGTCAATTTATCGTTTGAGAGTATGGAAATAATTAAAGAAACCATGGCTGAAAATAAAATAAACATGCATTCAACATTCATTCATCGCATATTAAAATCATCAAAGACTTTTGGCATAAAATTAAACATGATGCAAGAACCATGAATAATGAATTAGAAACCTAAGAGAATTGCTACGCCACGGAAAACCTATCATCCCACAAGTAAGTGCCGCCGTAGGGTAGGTCAAGTAATCGCATGATAGATCGAGACAATCTCAGTCAATTTAATAAATGCGGGAATAACTCTTATTCCTATATTAAACAACTACCGTTTTATTTGATCAAGGAATTTCATTAACAGTTAATTATTCCTTTGTGAGTGTAACCCGCCGTTTCGGGATTCTTTGACTTAACGAGTGAAGTGCCGCCGTAGGGTAGGTCAGTTCACAAGATACATCTAGAATCTCTATCCTCTCGGAACCCAAACTTGATATTGACCCAAAATGGACACCATCCGTATGAGGACGAAAACAAAGCCGTCTCGATGCGCCTTTTGAATCTCACATTTTTGAATTAACAACGGAGATCGTGGGATGTACTGTCGTATATCCCTCCCACTCACTATTTTAAATATTAAGGTTTCTATCTAAAATATCTAATATTTTATTTTAACTAGTGTGGATAAACTTATGGCGGCTAAATCATAATTGTTATTTACACTAGTTTGTCATAAGTGAGCTAAATCAATTTTAACTATTAAAATTGTGTCACTAATATTAGTCTATACTAATATGTTTACTCTATTTAAACTAATTTAATTAGAGTAGTATAAGTGAGTTACAATATTTTAACTCTTAAAATACTAGGCACTTAAGGGTCTAAAATCATGGAATTCTAAATGGTCAAAATTCAATTAAACATTTTAATAAATTTTTAGTGCGTTATAAAATCCAATGGTACGTGGAATTGTATCCCGAGTGCAGACCATATTTCTGTCCATTCGGAATCGGCTATGAAATTTATATCCGGGTTTCCATCCTATATATCAATGGAATTTATTATGCACCAATTAAGCCCAATATATTAGAATTCAAGTTTTAGACTATAAATCCAATTAATCTAATTAATGATTTCAATGCATATCATTTTTTTTAACTTAAACATTTTAAATTACATAAAATCATAATTTTATGTTTATAATGATAATGCATCTATGACATGTTATGGCAAGTAAAATGCATGAGTGGGCACCCTAAGCTATATGACATGTTATTCAAACAATTCGAAATAAACATACATATAACATAAAAATTATTTTTGCATTGACTGGGCTCTTATTTTTTCTATACTAATCTAATTAGTACAAAAGATTCACCAAAGCATTCATTGGCCTTCAAATCCCACTCCAAAGTGGTGTTGGCTCTCTTTGCGACTTCGGTGCTCCAAATTACAAAGAATTGAAACTTTACATTGAAAATTAAAATTACAACAAATATAAACAATGGCCTTATGGCCTTACATCCCAAAACCAAAACCAACTACAAAAATAAGATCCAGAAAAATTTACGACCAATGCAAAATCCATTCATCACATGAAATAACAAAACCATTCATCATATGAATATCACAATGTGCCCACTCATCTAAACATGCATATCATATTTATAACTCATATAAATATATTAAAAACAGAAACTTTAAATGAAAAAGTGAAGGGTTAAGAGCACTTTTCAACCTCGCTCTTGATGCCAATTGTAGGAAACGCTTTCCCTCGCGCAGCGGAAGTGGTTAGGCCCACGGATCGAACTTGAAAATTTTTTTTGCTTTGCCATTCCTTTGGCCGAATGGTACCAGTGGGTATACTGAAATTTTGCTTCTGTTTTACACAAGATTTCAGCCCCGGAATGCCCCCGAACAGCCCCTTGAACTGCAGTGAAATAGCGGACTGTTTTGCACCCGTTACACGCGTGAACTGCACCCAAACCAGTCCAAAATTCGTGTGTATGTATTTAGGTCTGATTTTTCACTTAAAAATCAATCCTAACTCAACCCTAAAAATCCCCAAAAGTGTTTCCCAAAACCCGAATTAAAAACCAAACAAAACCGAGACCCAAATTGTATAATATGCGCGCGGCAGTGGGGAAATTTGTTCCTCACTGCCGTGACTTGCTGGTGAGAGGGAGAGAAGGTTTTCCAATGCCACAAGGTCTTCCGAGCTATGTCTCGTTACTCACGGAGGGTAGTGTGGGCTACGCTCACAAATTAATTCTCTAAACGTTTTAGAGATCTAATCACACACGGAAATAATTTGCAGGCTCTTCAATTAACTTTCTCAACTCTTGAGAGCATGAAGAAGAGAAGGAGGCTAGGGTTTTCAAAAGAAAAATTATATTTTTTCTTTTTATACTTAGGGTAATTTGTTTCATAAAACAAATCAACCACAAGTCTCCCAATCCTCTCATAATTTCGGCCAAGGTAGGGAATTTTTGTTTGATTTTGTTTCCAAAACAAACAAATCTCATTCCTTACTAAATGAGGAATTCGGCCAAGGCATTGTATTTTGATTTGATTTTGTTTCCCAAACAAACAAATCATATTCCTTATCCAATGAGGAATTCGGCCATGGTGATGAATTTTGATTTGATTTTGTTTCCCAAACAAACAAATCTTATTCCTTATCTAATAAGGAATTCAAACATGGCAAGGATTTTTGTTTCCAAAATAAATCTTAGCCTTATTAAATTATATCATATATAATTCAATATTCTATTTTTAATAATTATCATATAATTATTAATACCTTACATTAACTTTTAATGTATAGTCTCAAGTGTGATGTAATTAATAATATTAATCATATTAATAATATTTATTCTTTGTGAGTATATAATTGGATTGTCCAATTATATTAACTCCGCTAAAGTATATTGAGCTAGCACGGGGACCAAATGGACCTACGGTTCCGAGCTCCAATAATCTCGAAATATTAATTAAGCTCTTAATTAAATATTCTGAATTATTAATTCCGGGTTATTCCACTAAAAATCCGAAGTTGCACTCTCGTTGCCGTAGATGAAATATTAAGCCGAACCAAGTCGGTGTCCACCGATATAGTCATTGCATACAAATTGATCCTTCACGAATATCTCGTAATTAGAGCCGAGTCATAATGTCCGTTATACCCCTCTAATTATTTTTACCTTAAGTACCATTGATTCTCTAATGAACGATTTATTCATAACTATTATGAATATTAATCTTTCTATTCGTAATAGAAAGACTTGAGCGCTCAAATCGTTCAAGTACCGAATCAACCCTTAGGAGTGAACTCCATGTCTATGTAAAACGTTCCCAGCTCCATTACTAATTTCAGACTCAAATCCTCTGGTGTATGACACTCATACACTAAGTCTGAAGGTACATAAGTAATCTACGGTATTTACGAAGATATATAATATGCGAAAGATAAACAAACAATTTGATAAATGAATAATGCATCGTTTTATTTCAAAACGCATGAAACCGTTTACATCACATGTAGCTCTAGGGCATACATCCCAACAAGTAGGACAATCTAGTAGTAGCGAAACGACCGTAATGGAATCTAGACTTAGCGCATGTGATCGTTGGTTATTACAACGAAATAAAAAACATAGGGATAACACGACTAATAACCCGGAATTAGATAATTATTTATCTACAAATTTTGAGTTTTCAACTGAATGTTTAGTTAGTAAAAATTTTCAAATCCTTGAATGTGGAACCGACATCAAAATATATATCATGTATTATCAATTATTGCTAAAGAGATATTGGCAACATTTGTTTCCACCGTTGCGATTGAGCAAACCTTTAGCATCGGAGGCAATATATTGGAAGTCAGACGGTCTTCGTTACATCCAAGTACTCTAGAAGCAACAACATGTGTCAACAAGATGCCCATGATGAATTTGAAGACTTGTTCGATAATGCATCTGCAAGTGCAAGCGGAACTGGAGCTGAAGGATCAACAGGCACGGATGATGATTGATAATTAAATATTTAAATAATTATAAAATTATAATGGGGAAATATCTTTAAAATGTAATAGAATTACGTGAGCTTTGATTCCTCTCACCACTGGAGTGTACGTAGGCAACTTAAGTTTTTAAAAATTTAAGTTCAAGCTCTTTAATTTAATTTTTTTTTTAGATAAGAATTTTATTTGTAATTTAATGTAATTATGTAATGTAAGTTTATTATATAAATTCAAATTCATAATTTTAAATTATATTATTTTATTAATCTCAATTTTTTATTTTCAATAAAGCAAAAAAAAAAAAAAACCGAATGAAACCGGAATCGAACGGTTCGGTTCAAGTTCTGGTTCCGGTTCCAATTCCACACACGTGGGACCGGTAACCGTTCGGTTCGGTTCCAGTTCGGAACCGAACCGAACCGCCGGCCACCTCTAGTACGCCTTCAGAAGTTAATTCTGAATCATTTGTTTTGTTTCTTAAAGTATGAATTGATGGTCGGTTATGCACGCCCTCAATGTAGAATATTCCAGAATTAATGTTTGCCATGAATAACGTTAGTATTTCAGAATAAGGTGTCATCGATTTGGAATTATAGATGAGGGTCAAAATTTTAAAATCAGTGCTTGTTCTTAATTTTTTTTTTTAAAAAAAATTAATACAATTTAATTGATTAGTGGAGAATATGTATCAGCAATTGAAGATGAAAATGATTGTTTCATCTTCTTTATGTTAGATACATGTACATCAATTTATCGAGACATTTGATAATAAACACAAATGAATAAAAATTAATGCAATTTAAATGATTAGTGGAGAATATGTATAAGCAATTGAAGATGAAAAATAATTGAGTATTTAATCAAAACTTTTAATAAATAGTAGCATATTGTAATGTCAATTGTCAGAATCTAATAAAAATGAGGGTAAAATAAATTTTATACTTTTTTTCCTAATTGTGCCACTTGAAAATACTACAATGAGGATGTCACAAAACTAATAATAAGTATAATGTTAATTTGTCCTAAAATTGTATCGGATTTCATATCCGAAAAGACAAATGGAATCAAGTAAGGAATCAAGCATAATATCCTTTTCCACTAATTAATTAAGAAGGTGACACATGTCCTAAGTTTCTTTTGTTTTTTTTTTAAAGGTATAAAGCTGGTAAAATTCAAATTCATTTTTAGATGGGGCTATTTATACTTTAATAGGTTTAAAGTATATTATGTTTTTATATTATAATAGGTTTTTTATGTTAATAATTTATTATTTTAATTTTATAATTTAATAATAAAAATTAATTATAGAGATTAGGTTAATTGTAGATAATTTAATAGTATTTTTTATTTTAATAGTATAATATAATATGTTTTCTTGTTATAATAGAATTCTTATAAAATTATAATATATATTTTTATTGTAATAAGATTTTATTTAATAGATTTATTAATTTAATTTTACAATTTTAATATGAAGCCGTCACGAATTAATTGTAGATATTAGGTTAATTATAAATAATTTAATAATGTTTTTTTTAATAGGATAATATAATATATTTTACTTTGAATACTCATATTTGAAGAAAAAAAATATGCCTAAAATAACTTCAACATAAATTAATTTTAAGGACAATGTAATTTTTATTTAATTAAATACTATCACTCCATACACCCCCATTTAAAATATTATCTTCAATTCTATTATATTATTATATTCTTCAGCTTCAAAATAACGTCTAAAAAATTAAATCAATATTTATATCGAAAAGAAAATTGAAAAACTAATTATAAAAAACTTATGCAGTAGATCTCAAATTCGGAAAAGCCCCATCGTGGTGGAATTGGTTAAAATTAAAGGTGGCAAAACGAATTAACGAATCAAATTTGTATCGAATCTTAAACGAATCGAATTAAAATGTGATGGATTCGTATTCGAATAATTTATTAAACGAATCTTAATATCATGATTCATATTCGATTCGTTTAATAAATGAATCGAATACGAATATTCGTTTAATCATGATATTATTCAATAACATAATTTACCATAATTTATTTACATTAATTTTTCATAAATATATACAAATGAAATATGTAATTAATATATTTACTAAAAATTTCTCACCAAATATCGACAATATTATTTTTTCTATAGTAATTAGTCATAATTTCTCTAATCTTAATTGAAAAATTACAATAAATAGTAAAAGAAAATAATAAAATGAATTCTAAACGAATCAATGAGCTTAAATTCATATTCGATTCGTTTAATAAATCGAATCAAATTAACACATTTATTAAACGAATCCATTTTTTTCAAACTCGTATTCGCTTTAAAACGAATCGAATTGAACAAATAAACGAATCATAACCAAATTGTCACCCCTAGTCATAACGTCAACGGCCTTCAACTAATACTTCTAAAACCCTAGCTATGAACAATTTCAAACTTTGGGCACGGTTCGGTATGATTATAAAAAAAAAAATTTATAATTATAATTATTTGGTTTTTTTAAAAGTAATTGTACGAATTTTTATTTTAAAAAAGAATATAATTATTTTTAATTATCGGTTCAGTTCGACACAATTCGATTTTTTCAATTTTTTAATAATAACAATAAAAAAATTTAAAACATTCACTGGATCTAATATTTACTTAAACTTTTTTTATACTGTAACTCTTCTAATCATCACAACTACACCAATAAATTTCTTTTCAAAAGATATAATAATCATTTAAATTATTTAAAATGTACGAAAATAAAAAGAATAATAACCAAAGCAAAGGGCCTCAATTTGGTGTATTCATGTCTTCCAAACCATAACCCACAATGGTTTCCCAGTAAAAATGGCTTTAATCCACCGTGTATTCATGTCTTCCAAACCATGACTCACAATGGTTTCCCAGTAAAAATGGCTTTAATCCACCGTGTATACATACCTTATGGATTGGACCTAACTTTAGACATACTAGAGATTTTTTAAATAGCAACAATGTGAGATGAATTATTGTTATATATATAAGAAAAGCAAAGATTGCAAGAAATGAGATGAAAAATAACACATTCACACCTCAGCAAGGCAGTGACGCAGTGTGTAAAGGAAAGATTTCCATAACACATTGACAATGTTACACACTCTGCAAGAAATATTGAGTCTTGCATGGATCATGGACATAAAGTTTTACTTGAATTAGAGCAGTTTTCCAAAAGCTAAGTGATGACCACCAGACCATAACGGAATAACCACTGAGATCTAATAACTACATCTAATTGAAAGGATGATATCATTTCAGGGTACTAACAAAAATCCTGCCAAGTTTCATCAGTTTATCACGTTGCCATATCATGCTAGAAAGAACAAAAAGGCAATAGTTTAACCGAAACATGACCAAGTCTAATGCATGATTTAGAAGCTAAGAAAGGAAACAGGGAGTGGTCAAGGAAGTTAACTAAAAGCAATTTAATAAGCAATCCATGTAAAACATGCTTGTCACAATATCTGTCAGAACGCCAATAATCCATAATAATTTTACGTTATTCTAAAAATATTTCTGCGTGACATTCACATCCACATTTGAAATAAAAATCACTTCAAAAGTTTCCTCCAACAAAACAACGCATTCACATATTAACATTATCAAATTATGAAGCAACAACCACATTGAAGCTCTAGAGATTGTAGACAAATCAATTCATCGGGCACCAAAAATATCCAAATCATATAACCCGACACCCATTACCCAAATATTGAATATCCATTGATAAATCAAGAAGCAAACATAAAAATCAAAACTTTTAGAAAGCAATCCAAATTTATATTTATTTTATTCCACTAGTAACTTCTCCATCAAACAAAATAAAAATATATGGAAACACAATCGCATTAACCAAATATATAATCAGTCAGCATTCGGAAATTCTTCATCAAGATTCAATACAAAACAAAACCCACAAATTGTAATAGGGATAAGAAGTGCAATCAAGATTTGAAAACAAAAACCTCAAATCAATCGTTAATCGCCGATCAATCCTTGTTCTTGAGCCTCTCAATCCTCTGATTCAACTGCTCGATCTTGACAACAAGATGAGTCACGGAATACAGCAACCAATAGAACACCAAAGCCGACGCGATCAACAGCGCGTTGCGTTGACTCTTCATGATGGACTTCTGGTGACGCAAGTGCTCTGTCGGCGTGCACGAGTCGCCCTCGCAAGAGGGTCGCGTCTCGTATTTCCAGTAGATGTCCATGAGAAGAAACAGACAAAACGGAACCACCGACATGAACGGCTTCAGGAGATTACGTGTGACGGCGACGAGTCCGCGGCGGAGGCCATCGAGGCCAGGGAGTGTTAGCAGCAGAACCATGATGGCCTCCGCGGCAGCGGCGTATCCGAGCACAACCCATTCCAGAGCCATTGATCGATTTTGATTTTGCTCAGCGGAAACCCTAGTTTCTTCGTTAGTAAGGAGATGATATGATTTAATTTAATTTCAGATTGAACAGGTAGTGTGAGGGCTGGGATTTTATCATGGGCAAAGAGAGAAGGGGGTACACGTGGCGTGCTTTTAATAACTAAAGAAAACTAGTACTTCCACCCCTTACATGCACCCCCTCTTAGTTTCCCCGGAAATTTCAAATTTGCCCCTATGTGAGTCAAAAATTTCCTTCCCCCTGACATATAATTAGACGCCCCAACATAACTTTAAAGTAAAAAAATTTGCTCACTCAAATCCGAAAATTATTTAAAAAACTGAATTTATAGTTATGCGCCCTAGCATAACTATATGCTAGAGCGCATAACTATAAATTATTTAAAAATTTGCTCACTCCAATACGAAAATTATTTAAAAATTTACAAAATCAGTTTATAAAATAAATTTTGACATAGTCTATTTGATTCTGATTCTGATTTTATTTTTACTTTATTAAAAATTGTTTGTCTTATTTAATTTCGTGAGTCAGTATCCATATTTACTTTTACTTTATTAAAAAAAATTACTTTATTAAAAAAGTGTAGATTCTGATTTTATATTTTATTTATTAAAAGTTATTTGTCTTATTTAATTTCGTAAGTCAGTATCCATATCTACTTTTACTTTATTAAAAGTTATTTGTTTTATTTGTGTTTACTTCTTATATAAAGAGGTAGTTTGTAAGTTTGAAGGTATTATTATTTGAGCCTCTTTCATCTCATTTACTCATTCCCCTTCAGCATATCATTTTCTTTTATTATAATAGAGTTATCATCTTAGTAAAACATTATGGATAATTATAACTTGGCTCATTTTCAGATAGTTGGTCATGTGAAAATGATGTTCTAAGTGGGGAAAGCATCTCCAACAATAATCGTGATTATACAATTGAATTTACTACAGACCAGGTTAGTTATTATCGTTGTATTATGTATATTCGTTACTTTTTTTAAAGTAGAGAAATTATGCATATTTATTATTCATACATTTTCGTTATATTTTTTTATGTAGATCTTTGAAAGTAGAGAATATATGATAAATTGGGCGAAAAGAGTTGGTCTAGAAAATAATATTGTGGTAGTGATTAAAAATTCTGCTAATTTAAAAGGTGACAAGATGCCAAAGTGTCATCTTATGCGTGAAAGAGGAGGAACGTACAGACCGCCACGACATCTTGTTGAAGGTCAATCCATAGTAAAGAATAGTGGGACAAGAAAATGTGAATGCCCATTTGAGCTGCGAGGTATACCAATACCTCCCGACGGTGTTATATGGGGATTAAAGGTTACATGTGGTTTCCATAATCATAAAGTAGCAGAATATCTTGATGGTCATGAGTATGCGTCTAGGCTAAAACCCTTAGAGAAACAATTTGTGCTCGACATGGCAAACGACACCGCACCTCGTGAAATTCTTAGTATTTTAAAAGAAAGAGACCCGTCAAATAGTACGGGAATCAGAAGCATTTACAATGCTATTTCCATCCATAAAGAAGCTAAACGGGGTGGTCTAACTTCTATTCAATATATTTTGGATCAATTGATTAAGAAAAATTACTTTTATGATTACCTTACAAATCCAAACACCAATGAAATTACAGATATTCTTTGGGTCCATCCTAAAAGCCTAGAGTTATCTGTTAATTTTCCGTCTGTATTGATTATTGATGCCATATACAAGACCAACGAGTATCAGATACCGCTATTGGAGGTTGTTGGTATCACATCCACAATGCGAACTTACTCGCTTATGTTCGCATATCTTAGTAATGAGACGGCATAACAACTAACATGGGCATTATCAATATTAAAAAAAATGGATGGTTGAAAAAGGGGCCTCGTTGCCATCATTATTTATTTCAGATCGTGATTTGGGACCCATTAAAGGCATAGAAACATGTTTTCCTATGGCTCGTCATATTCTTTGTATTTGGCACATAAATCAGTGTGTAATGAGGAAATGCAGTCTTATGATTCGTATGCAGTGGAAACACTTTTATTCATCATAACACTCTCTTATTAATTCATCAACACAGTGGTCTTACCAGCAGAAATGAGAGGTGATGTGCGAGGAGTTCAAACAATACAATGGTGCTCTAAATTACCTTTGGGAGACATGGTTACACCCTTACAGAGACCGATTTATTTCAGCATGGATTGATATATGTATGCACATGGGGAGCAATTCAAGTCAAAGGTATAGTTACTTTATTGCCTTACTAATTTAATTTTCATCATTATTGTGTAGCTAATGAAAAAATACAATGTTTTTTTTAATTACAGGGCCGAGTCTGCACATTCGAGATTGAAGTTATATTTGAGAAATATCATGTCATCCCTACAAATATCTTTTGAAAAAATACACAAGATGTTGAGAATTTAGTTTAAGGAAATTCAGAAGTCATTCAAGAAATCTTTGAACATTCCACGCCATACACATTTGCGTGAGGAGATTTTTAATCAAATACGGTGTCGGATTTCATTGGAAGCGATGAAGTACATTTATGATCAGTTCAAATGTGTTGAAGAAGAATCTCACTAACTAGTCGGCATGTGAAACTGTTCATTTAAAAAGGTATACGGATTGCCATGCGTTCATGATATTGCATATTACCTTCATCTTTCCAGTCTAATTCCGATACAAAGTGTTGCCGCACATTGGAGGAGGTTATCTATGCACGTACACGAGTTCAATTACGATGCAACACCACCTAACATGATATCGAACGTTGTTGAAATATTAGATAAGATGGATCCATGTATGCGTGAGCATATGATAGAAAAGTTTCTCGATATGGCAGATCCATCTCAAAGCACAATTAGAGTCCCTTCGTACAACACTGAACATAGAGGTCGACCGAAAGGCAGAGATGAGCAAAACAGATGCCGCATACCTTCTTTTGGATATGCATCCACTTCAGGATCAAAGGTCACTCAACCAACTGTAACGACTCTATGAAAAGGGGGTCGTGGGAGGCGATCAACCCATGATCAATCTCAAGTTCCACCGATCTGTGATATCTATATTAAGAAATTACTTGTAGCATATCAACGTTATATTTCCCACTGTAGGCACTGCATTTTTGCATATAAGTCCCGATGATGAGCCTCGTACGGAGGCACTACCCTTTAAGTTGCGGAAGTCGCGGGAAACAGAAGTCGGAAGGGAAATTCAAAAATCAATACCTTGTTGGACTTAACTCGTTTGCTTAGCTTCGGGTTTGCTCGTTGCACCTCTGTTTTAGAACTTATCCTTGGCCCAAAACCCCCGCAATCCACACCAAGCCCACCAAAACAACCAACCACACGCCCAAGCCTTCCAACCACACGCCCATAAAGCCTCCAAACCCATTAAATCACATCCAAAAATATTCAAACACATTAAACACATGTTAAAATCTAAAGAAATCACCTTCCCAAATTAAAGCAATAAAAAACAAATCACCTTCCCAATTTAAAAGATTCAAATCAAATCTCATCAATCACCAACCTAATTAAATTAAATCACATGCCTAAACTAAAACAATCCCCTCCCTAAATTAGATAGATTTTTCCTTATGACACACTAATTAGAGATACCCTCCATAATTACATATTACTTTCCCTACCCGTACAAGGAAAGCCCTAGATTTTCTTATAAAAAGGACCATAAACCAACCCTTCACTTCTCATAGCACATTCACAGCAACACAAAAAAAAAAAAAATAATAAACCCTAAACCTTGGCAACTCACGGCACCATGAACCCTCACATCTCTCTCTCAAAAACCGAACAAACAAAATAAACCCTAAAATTCCTTCTCTCTCACGGCCGTAGCTAAAATAAACCCTGGACAACAACTCATGTCCTCCCTCTCTCATTACTGGACACTCTCTCTCGGCAAACAGCAAGCCACTCACCTTGCATGTTCCTCACACCACGACACACACCTCACACCACTCATAAACACACAGACACGTCACTCAAAAACCAGACGCCACTCTCTGTTCTCCCTTAAAAGCACACAGCACTCGGCAACCACTCACATACTCAGGCCACGCACCTGCCTTCACATAAGCCACGCACCTGCCTTCACATAAGCCACACACCTACCTTCACATAAGCCACATCTACACCTTACAGCAAGCCATTAACAGCATCAGCCCACTCACATAAAAGACACCACTGCACGTTGAACACGCATGCACAACCACCCTAAATAAACACACACGTCAAGACAAGTAGCAATATAACTCACAATAGCAGCCCTTGATCGAATCCCGAAACCAGTAACCAAACCAGCCATCCTCACCGTGAAACAGCCCACACAAAGACAACAATAAACAGTCCCTAATATCTCACCAAGATAGTCCAGAAAACAGGCCCAAACAGTCCCTAAACACCACAAAACAGTCCCTGAAAACAGTGTCAAAAATCGAGACAAAAATAGTGAACAAATCACCCAAAACTAGTCCAAAAAAATAACGACCAGAAAATAACAGTAACAACAGAGGAAACAGCAGCCCAAAATAGTGAGGCAACGAAGGAAAACATTGAACCAGTGAACCAGAGGAGTTGCGGAGCATTAATCCTTCCGACGGCCGCGTAACGCACTTCCAAGAGGCGACTTAAGAGGTTAGACCTGAGGGCAACCTTTTATTTATTCCCGTTCTTTTTTCTGTTATTTATTATTATTTCTTCGCATGTATATTGTGGATTCATGTGTGTTGTGGCCATGGGATGAATGATTTTGTGCTATCTCTCGTGGTATATCGGATGGAAACCCGGACGTAAATTTTATAGCCGAATCCGAATGGACGGTAATGAGGTCTGAACTCGGGATACAATTCCACGTACCGCTTGAGAAACACACATATTTCGTTTCATCTAATCTTGTGTTTGTCCGTTGTCTATTAGAAATAGTATGTTATTTTTATGCATGACTTAGTTGTTTATCATATTATATCCAAGCATGATTTAGTTATTTCTTTCGCATTAGGAACTTAATTATATTTCTTCTAAGTTTATGTTTAGATTATTATTTATTTATATTGCCATGTTTATCGATTTAATGCGTTCATGAGATTGTGTGCTTGCCGTTATTTCGACTTACTTTATGCATGCAAACTTAGATATAGGTTATATGCAAACTTAGATATAGGTTGTATGCGAACTTAGATATAGGTTATTCTTGCGTAGACTCGGTTATATTATTACATAAATCCGTTCATTACAAGTGGCATAAGTAATGGACCATTCTGAACCTAACGGTTTGAGGTATTCCCTTGCGAGGGGTGAGTGCGGCCTTAAATCATTTCCCAGTTCACACTGGGTGGCGACTCCATTTTATTTCTCCGGTTTAGTCCCCCGCGGGCTACTCCGTACTCCCGACCGGGCAGCGAGCTTGGAACAGCGTCACCGATTTCTGTATCCTACAGTCTGGAGACTCCACTGGGGATAGAGAATCGGCCCCGAAATAATGCCTTGTAATGTTTGTGATTTTTGTTTTAGTTAACCATGTCTACCGTGGGTTGAAGGGGTTTAATCAAAGGCACTATTAGAGCTAGGTAATGGTTTGGTGTCTTCCTTTATTCACTACTTTTCCAAGGAAAAGCTGTGAAGGCACCTAGATAATCATTTACTCGAAGCTTACCGTGATGGACTAATTTAGAGGACCTACTGTTTATTCCTATCACCAAAGCGATAAGAGCCTAAGAGGTTTGGGTATTTAAGAGAGTACGCTCCACCCTCCATCTGGGGAATCTTCAATAGGAAATCCATCCGATAGTCAGTCATGCATCATAACTCGTTGGTACGTACCTTAGCGTATAAAAAATGTGCGCTCACTTAGTCGCTCAGACCTTTGAGTGGGGAGACCTAGTTATGGGCAACCCTTCACCGATGAGAGCCTTTGTCTATACCCTTATAAACCCGCATATGAACTGTAGTTGTATGACCAATAGAAACTATTCCTTTATGCTTGCGTTCAGGACCATCGTCATTTGGATTCAGTTGGACATTTTGTCATGAGGTATGGGCTTGTTGGGCCATTTAAACTGGGACGGGTTCGTGCCTTATGAAAATTGGGCCAAAAGCTTCTAAAATGCCAATGGGCCATTTTGTGTTTATGCCCCTCATCATTTGAAGTTGTTTAGCCATGTTATCGCAAAAGTGTAAACCTGTTGGGCCTTTTTCAACTGGGACAAGTTTGCACCTCACAATAGTATGATTGAATGCTTTAAAATGACAATGGGTCGACTTATATATTCCATGCATCACACGCATACATGCTAACATGCGGTTTTAAAAGACACCATAGATACCCATTGGGTTAGGGAAGAGGGAAGACTCATCAAAAGGCCATTAGCGAACATGAGCGAATCAGTTAACGAGGGATCTCGTATGGATCAGTTGGAGACTAGTCTCACTAAGGTTACCGAGCAGTTGCAAGCTTTGACCACCGCTGTGGCCAGTATGGCTATGCCCCACGCTGGGGGAGGCTCTGAGAATGAGAGGCGTGAGGAACCTCTGAACAGGTTGAGTGATGATATCCCTATTTTTGATGATGACATAGCTGAGTATGCCGCGGGAAGGATAGTTGGGTCTCAGGTTAAATTGCAGAAACTCCGAGATCAGGTATAGTGAGTTACCCGCAAGATGAGGGGTAAGCATGAAGATTTGCTGGACTATGAGGCGATGAATTTTGAGGAGCAGCTGCCAGCTCAGTTCAAGATGCCTGACATAGCCAAGTTCAACGGGAACGGGGATCCGAGGGTCCATCTCCGACATTATGTTTCTGTGATGAGTTCAGTGGGTCTATCGAAGCGTCAGGTTCAGAAGATGTTCGGGATGTCACTTGAAGGGGCACCTATAGTATGGTACCATGGCCTGGAGAGGAAGGTCAAAGACGATTGGAAGGTATTGGCAGAGGCCTTTTTGAATCAGTATGTCACGAATTTGGAGATCGACTTGTCGCTTCGCGACTTGGAGAATATCAAACAAAAGCCGGAGGAGAGCTTCAAGGATTATGTGGACCGCACATGAACAGATTGAACTTGTCCCGCAAGATAGTGAGACAAGGTTTATACTGGTCGACCATGGAAGCTGACTGTACGAAGTTGGTAAAACATTGTCATGATTGTCAAGCGCACGGTAACTTGAACCATTTTCCTCACACAGAGTTGCACGGGCTGTCGAAGCCGTGGTCTTTCTCAGCATGGAGAATTGATATGATCGGAGAAATTCGACCGCATGCATCGAATGGACATTGCTTCATAGTAGTGGCAGTAGACTACTTTTCAAAATGGGTGAAAGCCGAGTCATTTCGCAACGTCACAGCAAAGCAGATGGCAAAATTCATATTCCGGAACATCATTTATCGATATGGGATGCCGCATCATGTAGTAACAGACAAAGGAGTCCAGTTTCAAGGAGAAACAAAGGCAATGCTACAGAGGTATGTGATATGACATCATAAGTCGTCACCTTACTGACCACAAGCGAATGAGGCAGTTGAGGCAGCCAACAAGATAATAAATAAGATGTTAGCCAAAATGACGGAGAACTATAAAGATTGGGCTGACAAACTACCGTACGCCCTGTGGGGATACCGAACTTCTGTGAGAACAACAACGGGAGCCACGCCTTACTCTTTGGTCTATGGGATGGAAGCAGTACTGCCAGTGGAAGTTGAGATACAGTCTATGCGAGTATTAGCAGAAGCAGAGTTACCTGAATAAGAATGGGCCTCACAGCGATTCGAACAGTTAGTATTACTGGATGAAAAGAGAATGAAGTCTTTATGTCATATGCAGTTATACTAGAAGAGGTTGGCTCGAGCATTCAACAAGAAGGTGCGTCCTACTATGATCAGAAATGGTGATCTGGTACTTAAGCAGTCAAAGCCGTTGACGATAGACCCGAGAGGAAAGTTCAGACCCAACTGGGAAGGACCCTACATAGTCAAGAAAGTAATGGGAAACAGGACAGTGAGACTGTCAGATTGGGAAATGAACGAGTTCACAGAACCGATCAACGTGGATAGATTGAAGCAATATTTTGCCTGAGAGAGAAAAGACCGTGCGATCACGAGGAGGAATGGTGGAAGACCTAACCCAACGGAATAGGAAATTCATTCATGCATGCATGCATACACGTAACGTACTTGCATTCTTTTGTTGTGTTTGTTCTGTTTTGTATTTACAGGTTTCAAAAAGAAGAAGAAAGCGGCAAATATAAGCCAACCAGAATCAACAACACATTAGTATCAGTTTCGAGAATGGATACCAGGGTTGAGGCCCATATCAGTATCAGTTTCGGAAATGGATCCCAGGGTTGAGGCCCACATCAGTGTCAGTTTCGGGAATGGATCCCAGGGTTGAGGCCCACATTATTAGCAGTTGAAAGGAAGAATTCCAGTCGAGTGAAAAAAAAAAGAGAAAAGTCATTGATGGTTAGGCATATGTCCGGTGATGACATTGTTTGCTGTAGGGTGAAACCTTAGAAATGATAAGTGTGAGATGTGCTCTCATCCGGTATTCTAAGTGGTTGATCTCGGCTAGACTCGTGAACACTTGATTACAGGATCTTAGCAGTAGAAGCCTGAGTAGTCGGCGAGATGACTAGTGGAAGAGATGGCGGATCGGTGAATGACCGTTTTCTTAGATGTCATTCATGATTTACTTGTGTTACGATACGTGATATGGTTGGAAACGAAGAAAAAGTCTCTGAAGAGGAAAGATAAACCACCTATAACCGATAAGCGTGAAGCTACCCATGAGCAAGTATTATGACCACCATGAGGATAAATGCTACCTTAAATGGTAGATGTGTTGAAAGAAAAAAAAGTTCAAAATGAAAGGAAAAAAAGATGAAGAGACGAAAGAAAAGAAGAAGAAAACCATATCATGTTGAGTACAAAGAAGTATTTGCAGAGTATGATCCAGACATCTAGGTTGGTTAGACCCATCCAATTCTCTGAGACAAAATCATTGAGTTGGCTTACTTAAGGATTAAGCTGCGAAAGAACCTTGGTACACACACACTTGAAGTCTAGTTCATATCACTCATTCAGACGGTTGGATTTGAGTGTATCAAGTACTTTGAAGGTTCTCTGGTTTCGACACGAAGCATCATTTGAGGACGAAAATATATTTAGCTATCGGGATTATCTCGTGAGAGGCATTATAGTATGTTGGCATGTAACATCACATCGAGAGATCTACCTTGACCTCATGAAAGCAACAAAGAACAGAAATAAGAACCGAGACTGGGGGCGACCAGTCTCCCCTTCCTTATACAGCACAATTCGGGAATGAACCATCACATCAGCAATGCCTCAGGGATGAGGTTCAGTATGCCGGGAATGGCACTCCATGGATGAAACATGGGTCGAGGCCCACATCACTACCAGTTTTGGGGATGAGTCCCAGGGTCGAGGCCCACATCAGCAGTTTGGGATGCGTCCCAAGGTCGAGGCCCACATCAGCAGTTTGGGATGCGTCCCAGGGTCGAGGCCCACATCAGCAGTTTGGGACGCATCCCAGGGTCGAGGCCCACATCAACAGTTTGAGATGCGTCCCAGGGTCGAGGCCCACATCATCAGTTTGGGATGCATCCCAGGGTCGAGGCCCACTGCATCATCAGTTTTGGGATGCGTCCCAGGGTCGAGGCCCATATCATCAGTTTTGGGATACGTCCCAGGGTCGAGGCCAACACATCAGTTGCAGTTCCGGGATGCGTCCCAGGGTCGAGGCCCACTGCATCATCAGTTTTGGGATGCGTCCTAGAGTCGAGGCCTACACATCAGTTACAGTTCCGGGATGCGTCCCAGGGTCGAGGCCCACTGCATCATCAGTTTTGAGATGCGTCCCAGGGTCGAGGCCCACACATCAGTTGTAGTTCCGGGATGCGTCCCAGGGTCGAGGCCACTGCATCATCAGCACAGTTCGGGAATAAAGCCCATATTTGGTGGTTCGGGAACAAAGCCCAGGGGTCGAAGCACCTCGCCACCATATCAGCTTAGTTCGGTAGTGATTCATAGAGATCGCAGCAGCTTGCAGGGATGAACCTCGGGGTCGAAGTACCTCACCAAAATATCAACTCAGTTCGAAACAACAGGCAAGTCAAGTGGCAGCTGGCGAGCCAGGTAAGTAAAAATGCATTGCATAACTTTGATAGGATTGTCATTGTCACACACTGCACAAGTCCCATCAAAGTGGGGGTGACTGTAGGCACTGCATTTTTGCATATAAGTCCCGATGATGAGCCTCGTACGGAGGCACTACCCTTTAAGTTGGGGAAGTCGTGGGAAATGGACGTCGGAAGGGAAATTCAGAAATCAAAACCTTGTTGGACTCAATTTGTTTACTTAGCTTCGGGTTTGCTCGTTGCACCTCTGTTTTAGAACTTATCATTGGCCCAAAACCCCAGCAATCCACACCAAGCCCACCAAAACAACCAACCACACGCCCAAGCCTTCCAACCACACGCCCATAAAGCCTCCAAGCCCATTAAATCACATCCAAAAATATTCAAACACATTAAACACATGTTAAAATCTAAATAAATCATCTTCCCGAATTAAAGAAATAAAAAACAAATCACCTTCCCAATTTAAAAGATTCAAATCAAATCTCATCAATCACTTTCCTAATTAAATTAAATCACATGCCTAAACTAAAACAATCCCCTCCCTAAATTATATAGATTTTTCCTTATGACACACTAATTAGAGATACCCTCCATAAGTACATATTACTTTCCCTACCCGTACAAGGAAAGCCCTAGCTTTTCTTATAAAAAAGACCATAAACCAACCCTTCACTCCTCCTAGCACATTCACAGCAATAAAAAAAAAATAATAAACCTTAAACCTTGGCAACTCACGGCACCATGAACCCTCACCCCTCTCTCTCAAAAACCGAAAAAACAAAATAAACCCTAAAATTCCTTCTCTCTCACGGCCGTAGCTAAAATAAACCCTGGACAATAGCTCACGTCCTCCCTCTCTCATTACTGGACACTCTCTCTCGGCAAACAGCAAGCCACTCACCTTGCACGTTCCTCACACCACGACACACACCTCACAGCACTCATAAACACACACACGTCACTCAAAAACCAGATGCTACTCTCTGTTCTCCCTTAAAAGCACACAGCACTCGGCAACCACTCACATACTCAGGCCACGCACCTGCCTTCATATAAGCCACGCACCTGCCTTCACATAAGCCACGCACCTGCCTTCACATAAGCCACGTCTAAACCTTACAGCAAGCCACTAACAACATCAGCCCACTCGCAAAAAAGACACCACTGCACGTTGAACACGCATGTACAGCCACCCTAAATAAACACATACGTCAAGACAAGCAGCCATATAACTCACAATAGCAGCCCCTGACCGAACCCCGAAACCAGTAACCAAACCAGCCATCCTCACCGTGAAACAACCCACACAAAGACAACAATAAATAGTCCCTAATATCTCACCAAGATAGTCCAGAAAATAGGCCCAAACAGTCCCTAAACACCACAAAATAGTCCCTGAAAACAGTGTAAAAAACCGAGATAAAATAGTGAACAAATCACCCAAAACTAGTCCAAAAAAATAATGACCAGAAAACAACAGTAAAAACAGAGGAAACAGCAGCCCAAAATAGTGAGGCAACGAAGGAAAACATTGAACCAGTGAACCGGAGGAGTTACGGAGCATTAATCCTTCCGACGGCTGCGTAACGCACTTTCTAGAGGCGACTTAAGAGGTTAGACCTGAGGGCACCCTTTTATTTATTCCCGTTCTTTTTTCTGTTATTTATTATTATTTCTTCGCATGTATATTGTGGATTCATGTGTGTTGTGGCCATGGGATGAATGATTTTGTGCTATCTCTCGTGGTATATCGGATGGAAACCCGGACGTAAATTTTATAGCCGAATCCGAATGGACGGTAGTGCGGTCTGAACTCGGGATACAATTCCACGTACCGCTTGAGAAACGCACATATTTCGTTTCATCTAATCTTGTGTTTGTCCGTTGTCTATTAGAAATAGTATGTTATTTTTATGCATGACTTAGTTGTTTATCATATTATTTCCAAGCATGATTTAGTTATTTCTTTCGCATTAGGAACCTAATTATATTTCTTCTAAGTTTATGTTTAGATTATTATTTATTTATATTGCCATGTTTATCGATTTAATGCGTTCATGAGATTGTGTGCTTGCCGTTATTTCGACTTACTTTTATGCATGCAAACTTAGATATAGGTTATATACAAACTTAGATATAGGTTGTATGTGAACTTAGATGTAGGTTATTCTTGCGTAGACTCGGTTATATTATTACATAAATATGTTCATTACAAGTGGCATAAGTAAGGGACCATTCCGAACCCAACGGTTTGAGGTCTTCCCTTGCGAGGGGTGAGTGCGGCCTTAAATCATTTCTCAGTTCACCCTGGGTGGCGACTCCATTTTATTTCTCCGGCTTAGTCCTCCGCGGCTACTCCATACTCCCGACCGGGCCGCGAGCCTGGAACTGCGTCGCCGATTTCTGTGTCCTACACCCACACTATTGATGTTCAAGCTGATGGCTATTGTGGATTTAGAGCAATAGCTGCACTAATCGGGTATGGCGAAGAAGGTTGGGGTCAGGTACGATGCGATCTTATTGAAAAGATTTAAAAAAATAAGGATTTATATGATCGATTTTATCCATCAAATGGATGGGCAGACAATCTATTACATTTATTGCATTTCTTCCAGTCGCCGGCACCAGAGGTACATTGGATGGACTCAATGAGTTTAGGAATTATCATCACATCGAGGTACAATCTTGTACTGCATACATTAGCTGAGAATGTTTGGAGTTATTTTATTCACTTGCCATTAAGGTCCCCTGCAGTTCCAGAGCATGAGCGTTAAGAAATAGTTATTGCTCATGTTGGTAGATATTTTGTGCAAGTTTTCTTACACCCTTATTACCCTGTACCACCCATCCTAATGTGGTGGTGGGAACATTAATCATGCGAAGCTAAAGAATGGGCAACTCGTTATAGAATTCGTAATCAATTATGGTACGAAGTATTGGGTATCTCACCAAGTGCATTAGGAGGAGACTTTGGAGGCAACATAGATTAGAAATTGTGTTTTTATATTTTTAAGTGTAAATTTTTATATTGTTTTTTGTACTCTATTTTAAATATACATTTCTCTCATATACATGAGAATATTTTTATAATACATAAGTAGTGTTGAATAAATTAAAAAAGAATCACAATAATTAAATGAATAAATGAACACAAAATAATTAATAATAAATATGAAATTTGTAATATTTATTAAACAAATAAAAAAGATTAGATATATAAAGAACAAATTTTTTTTTTTAAAATAAACAAAATTAAAAAATTAAAAAATTTAATTAATAATAAATAAATGTAAGTTGTGTTAAATTAATATATATATATATATATATATATATATATATATATAAGTAGTGTTAAATAAGTGTATATATATTGGGGGAGTGGATTTTTATAAAAGAGAGGGGCAATTTCGATATTTTAAATAAGAGAGAGAGGATGTGGGAATTTTTGGGAGGTGGGAGTAGTGGCCCTCATAACTAAATCACTTACAAGGTGATACGTGGCAGCGCTACATTTTAAAAGCACTTAACTTAGAAGGAGTTTTTTTTTTTTTTTTTTGTACTCTTCCAAAATATTGTAATTTAGTTCTTTCTAATGTGAATAAAACACACATACTTTTATTAATAAAGTGAAATGAAATTACAATAGAAATTAAAAAATAAAAAATATATAGGATGACATTCCTTCAGAAATTCTGCAAAAGAATACTAAAGAAACATACCTTGAGAGATGCTGAGCACCTCAATTTATATACGAGAGGTGTTCAACGCTCTTTACAGAAAACATGTGCCGAAGTTATTGTATTTTCTTCCTCATTTTTTTACAAATTTCTCTCTATTTTATTTTTAAAATTATATTGTGTAGTCAATTCTACGATAAACTCATTCGACAACAATCAAAACGTGGTCAATATTTTTACGTCTTATTTGAACTTAATTTTCAGGGTTCTTGGAGTTTATGGGCCTCTAGAATCTAGATATTGCGTCAATTTTCATGCGCTGCTTTTCAAGTTGGAGATGGATAGCTGTCAAAGTAAGTCAGTCAAAATAAAAGAAGAATAAGCTCGCCCTCGAGCCCTGGGCAGGTCGGCCGGGTCTTTTCTTTCCCTGTTGTTCTGTTCCCGCCACGAGAAAGACGCATCTTTGTAGTTGGTTTTGGGGCTTGGTCTTTTCTTTCCGTCTTACTAATGAAAATGAAAATTGGAATCCTTGATTGGCCACTTCATCCTCTGCTGCAGCTGCCACAACTAGAAGGGGGACAAACCACGACACGAAGGGCACCTAAACATTGAGGAAAACTTGAACCTGTCTGCTAGGAGCCTATTTTGAAGTTGAGCATTTAAAGTGGTATTTCACTTTCACAAAAATAAAAAATCACAATAAAGATAAATAAAATATAAATTTAATTATTATTTCATAAACGTGTTAATAAATACGAATGTAAAATGACTAATTTTCCTATTATTAAACGTATATTTTTTTTAGTATTTATCACATTCCCCAACCAGCTTATTGCTAGTCCGTACCGGTTTAAGCGAATATCCAAGTTAGTACATATTTTCTTTCTTTCTAAATTATCAAATAAGTAAACTCTCCTACACTTTGTACCATGTTTTTATACACGCATATAGGGGTGGTAATTTGGGTTATGATTCATTTATTCGTTCGATTCGATTCGCTTTAAAGTGAATACGGGTTTGAAAAAATTGATTCGTTTAATAAATAGGTTAATACGATTTGATTCATTTATTAAACGAATCAAATACAAATTTAAACTCATTGATTCGTTTAGGAGTCGTTTTATGATTTTCTTTTACTAGTTATTGTTATTTTTCAATTAAGATTTGAGAAATTATGGCTAATTCCATAGAAAAAATAAATATTATCGATATTTGGTGAGGTATTTTTAGTAAATATATTAATTACATATTTCATATGTATATATTTATGAAGAATTAATATAAATAAATTGTGGTAAATTATGTTATTAAATAATATCATGACTAAACGAATATTCGTATTCGATTCGTTTAATAAAAAAACCGAATACGAATCCTAAATCCTAATAATAAACGAATCGAATACGAATCCATCATATTTTGATTCGATTCGTTTAAGATTCGATTCGTTGATTCGTTTTTCCTCCCCTATACGCATAATATAAAATATTAATCAGTTCATAGTGTTGGACAATTATGACCCATAGCGTCACTATTTGTACAGATCATGGTGTTGTTGTACAAATTAACTACGTGACAAAGGAGATTGCACTCTTATCATTTGTGATTAGATCACCTAGATATATAAATGATATGAGGTCTCTATGATTTGTTCCTGGAAGGAGAATGACATGAGACAGTATCAGTCCACGAAAGATAAATCATTAAATATCCCTAGTCAGAGCATTGTCGAGATTGGACATCGATAAATGCGTAAAAGACTAGTATTACACTTGTGCGCGTTTTGAGGGCACAACGACATAGTTCTCATATATTTGGGTATATGATACTCATGCAAGTGTAATATGAGGTTGTGTTTTACCGATGGTACGGGAAACAGCTTCGCTCTGGATAGACCCCCTCGGAATTCCATTGGTAGTATGACTATGTGTCTATGGAAGTCCGAAATCAGGGTAGGTGTATTTGGTCTAAACCCGAGACTTGCACCGCTAATACTTGCGACAATCAATATACTTTGGTTGCGGTCGTCCAGGACTTTAACAGGTTCTGTGTACGCCAATGCTGGGTATATTGAGAATCGTAGTGTGTTGGGTGTGATGTCAAGACGGAAGTGTCACTCCAGTCATATGGAGATGATGGTCAGGTAGGATACGGGACTGGTTCTCTTAAATGCTGCAGCTATCGAAATATTATGACTAGGTCATGTATATCCGATTATAGAGACTAGTCACCAGAGATCCGATATGTGCTTCGTACGGGGCATACACAATTCCAGCCACAGGCCTAGCACGTGATCATCCGATACTGGACATAAATATGCAATACTACGTATACTACGCCTGATATAGATCCTTTATTCATGTAAGGATATTTCCGGAGAATTGGGTAGGCATGGCGCTTTGCTAGAGGCCAACATTGTCTTGTAAATCGGTAAAACGTAGTACTTGGTACTTACGTGTTCGAATAGTCCGACGACCGAATTTACTGTCAACATATCCGGGGATCTCATGGGTCGTTTCCCAAAGATTCACCGATGACGTATGACTCGCACTCTAAATTAATCTAGGATTAATTAGAAGAGAGAGAAAATTAATCTGGGATTAATTGTGGAGATATTTTATCTGGGATAAAATATCAATTAAAGAGAGATAACGATTAATTTGGAATTAATCGATAAATTAATATATTCGATATATTAAATGAAATTAGATTTCGACGCGGAATTAAAATTAGATTTTAATTCGGGCGAACGAATTAATTTAGAATTAATTCATTAGCGACATGAAAAGTAATTATGCTAGGCATGATTATTTAATTAAATTAGATTTAATTACGTCGCAACGGAAAATTCATTAATTTGGAATTAGCGAACCCGAGCCCGGGATTATTTGCGAGCGCATTCGCATTTCGAATTCGAGTGCGTGACGCAAGTCAAATCAAGCGTCAAATCGCTAGTCACATCTAGCGTCACATCATTTGTCAATCATGATGGATGTCTTTCACTTTGAGTGTTGACGCAAGTCACTATTCATGATTGATGGATTGATGTGAGTTGATGGAGGTGGTTGGAGCCATTTATGGCTTGACTTTTCAAAGAGAAAAATTGGTATATGTTATTGATTTTTGAAATCAATTAAAACTAATACACATTTCTCTCTCTCTCACACACAACTCCTCTCTTTTCTCTCTTCACAAACACGCCCAAGGGGCTGTGAAAAACCTACTGGTTTGGTTACTGCCGAGCAGTGAAGGGAAGCCAAGAGTCGCGATTTTGTGGCAAAATCGGGAGTGCTAGCAAACTACGAAGTCATGCGAAGGTGATAGGGAAGTCCACCCATGATCCGGGAATCGTTTGACGAAGCTTGGAGCTTGTTCGAGGAGCTCAAAAACAGAAAATGGAGGAACATGGACTGCTCACTGCCGTGAACTGTCAAGAAGCAGAAATCAAAGTTTTGTTGCTTGCCACGTCGCTCAACCGCTCGATGTTAGTATTCCGCAACTTCGTCGTTGATATTCACACATGTTTTATTGCTTTTGATTCGATCCTTGGGACCGTAGAACTCCAACAATTGGTATCAGAGCATTGTTAAAAGCATGAAACGAATTTAGGGCTTATAATTTGGGTAAAACGTTTTTGAGCATGATTTGAATTAATTGAATGTTTGAGTATGCTTATAACATGTTTAATTGAAGTTTTATTTGATCAATTTCAAGAAAATGGTTTGGAACAATTTTCCCCCAAAATACTTAGCTTGGCCGAAAGTATTGGAGCCCTAAAAGTCATGGATTTTTGATTCGTTGATCATTGGATGAGTTGGAAATGATTGGAAATGGTGATTTAATGTCGATTGTGGATTGAATTGGATTGAAACCGAATCGGACATAAAATTCCCCATATTGCCGAGACACTTATAGCATGTATTGGGTTTGATTTTTGATCAAAATATGTTGGACATGTTTTGTGGTAATTAATCATGATTAGTTATGTTAATTGATGTTTTAGAAATGTTAATTGGGTAATTAATTGTGTAATACACTTTATGTAATTAAATTGTGAAATTGGGTTTTTGTGATTTAATTATAATTGGGCCTTAAAATTAAATTTGGGCTTGTTATGTTGTAAATGGGCTTATTGGGCTTTGTTGTACAAAGTTGGGTTTAGGCAAAATTGGTTGGATCCAATTAGGCCCAAAACTGTTTCCATAAAGCCCAAATGCGACTTAATGGACCTTTAAAGTTTAATTGGGCCTAATGGGCCAAGATTGATTTCTAGGCTTATGGGGTAATTCCCGGATTGGATTTTGGTTATTCGGTTTGACCCGAGTTGACCAAAAGTCCACGCCTCAAGAAATTAATTAAAAGCCCATTGGACTTGAATTAAATTGACGTTGGACGTTAATCGGGCTTTGAGACCCGTAGCGATTAAATTTGGAATTTAAGTCGTAAAGGTTCGTTAAATAAAGTGTAGTATTTAATTTAGAATTAAATAGCGAATTAGAATTAAATGCATATTGAATTGGATTTAATTATGTAGTTTAATTTAATTCGAGAATTCGTACTTTGAGTACTTATTCGTAAAAACGAGTTTGACTCGAGCAAAATCAAATCGTTGTTTGAACATTGGATGATCACTAATTATCAGATTAATTAATTTGATTAGATTGATTGATAACATGCTTGTGTGAATACATGGTTGCGATGCATGAATAATGTATATCGGATGGATATTAGATGGGTGGGACAATTTTAGAAATTGTTGTAATAAATTTGATTTATTAATTGGACCTGCGTGTCCAGCCTTATACCTCCATATTCTTTGTATTCTCTTCTCACCTATTCCCCTCAATGTAAATGAGGTTTCTTTAGAAGTGTAGTGTAACGGGTAGAAGTAATACATGTGCTAGCGGGAGAGAGAAATGGAGAGATTTGATCTAGGATCATTGTGTAAAGTATCCATCCGCATATCATTATTATTTTTCATACGCGCTTTATTATGTGTTTAGAATGCATGCTTAAGGGTGTATGATGATGAGACCTTAACAAAGATAATAAATTGGTTGCCAATTTGCACTCGAAAAAACCCTCAAAAAATATTAAGCGTTTTTCCTTCCATTGAGTGATTCTCATTCAAGATCTAAGACGGCATTGGTTTGTTGGCCAAAGTCAAGGCTTTTGTCCGTCGAGGATGTGTTTGAATCACGAAGGCTTTGTTCCATATCAGTGTCTTGTCCAAGTTGTGGTTTGTTGGCCAAAGTCAATACCACTTCTTGTCCATCGACATTGATTACGAAGCTTTCCATGGTCAATGGGTCGCGCTTAACTGGGATCACTAAGTTTTTTGTGCCAAAGCCAAGGCTTAGTTGATTCAGAGGAAAAATGTTAGGTAATACATTGGATGTATTGGCATATATAAGATATATGTTTCGGACTTGGATGTCCCCCTACCGGATCTAGGAATTGGATTGGATCCAATCGATCTTAGAGATCTACCTAGTTAATTATCATACAATTTGTTGGCCAAAGTCAAGATTGTGTGATATTTAACGGGATCCTAGCCCACTAGGAAACGCGGTTTCCCGAGTACTCGACAGAGGGTTAGAGGCTCGCCGAAAAATAGTGGGAGGCAAGAATTGAATTTGCAATACTCGTTTAATTACTTGCCATACGCGCTCAACACAAATATCATTCATCGTCAAATAAATTAAATATTAGTTGGACTAATATTTAAATGTTGTTTTAATAAATAGTTGGACTATATTCAAACTATTCATTTATAGTTGATTTTATAATTGGATTATAGTAATCAATATAATTGATTTTAATTTATTAAATTATAGTTGATTAAATAGTTGGACTATTGTAATCATTATAATAAATAATACCTTAATCGTTGATTAAATAGTTGGACTATTAGAATCAAGATGTAATTGAAAGATTGACATTTAATACATGATCCTAGGGAAAATGTATTTAATTGGTTTAATTTTCAAAATTGGGAATAATTTCAGGATGGTCCTGGAAAATAATAAGTTACTTTATTTGATAAAATAACATATTATGCCTAAGCCCGGAGTTAAGCAAATAGTAGAGCATAATCTTTGGAAGATTAATGTGATGATAACTTAAGTGCTTAATCCATTAAGCTTGTCGCAGTAGACTCCTTGATTTCTGAATCAGAACTAAGGATTAGATCCTTAAAGTATGATAATGAAATTGAAGGATCTTCATAAATCTATACTTAGATTTTAGAAGTACTAAATTGCAATAATAACTCTTGGAGAGTTAATGACTATTCTCTAGGAGATAAGGTCAAAGTTTGCAATGAGGCAAGTAGCGCAAGGCGCACCTTACTTCGATATTCTAGAAACCCGAGGCTTGGCCAAAAGGCTTCTGGAATATGAAAAGGGCAAAGGCAAAATCATTATAGTCTTCTGGGAATATAAAGGACGTATCCCAAAATGTCTGCTAATTGTGGCAAACGGGATCGCGGAAGCGTGACTGCCGTTTGGACAAAGTAGACATGAAGGAATTGAAGACGAGCAAGGCTTTGACTTCAAATATGTTTGTCAACATTATGTTCACTACTAGTATTAAAATTAGATTTTAAATACTTAGTGTGATACATAGATATATATTGATGTTCAAAATCTGTTTTGAACAGGATACTGACTTCAATAGAGATTTATCTGCGAACTGGAAACGGGATGAAAATCACTGTTTTAACCGTAGATACCTAAGTTTAGGAACTACCTTCGGGTGTGTACCTAAATTGGGAAACTGTTATAATGTAACTAGTTTGACTAGAAACATTATCTCTATATCAGTGTTTAACCCGCTGCGGGCGAACCTTTATATTCTAGAACACTAAAGTGTTTTATTATATAAAGATGATATTGAGATAAACACATTAGATGTGAATAACAGAATTTATATTTTGAATATAAATAGATCTCAAATATATAACATGACAAACAAATAGCTCGAACTGATTTGATCTGAAGAAACATATTGTGGCATAGTTGTCTAGGACACTATCAAACAAGAATCGTATATCCACATTTTTGAAGAGTGGGTACCAGGACTGATTTGATTTCATATCAAATAAAGTCTACGAATCTAGTTTATTGGGCAAAGTGCCTATAACACATTTACTTGGTAAAAGTGCAAATGCCACCTATCTGTTAGCCCTAGTTCATAGTGAAGCAAGTGGGCCCATGTCTAGCTAGGCTAGATGTGGATATGAATATTTCGTGACCTTTACGGATGTGGCATCGCGTCATGGTTATGTGTTTCTTTTGACGAACACAAATTAGAAACTTTTAAAGTTTCGACACGAAATAGACATACAGATCGGCTATAGTATTATACCGTCACAGTAAGACCGTAATGGAAAATACTTAAGAAATAAGTTTGTAATATACTTGAAAGAGTAAAGTATTCTTTCAATTGAGGACTCCTCCCGGAACACGTCAAAGTGACGGTGTGCCCGAACCAGAGTAACTGAATTTTGTTGGACATGATAAGGTTAATCATGAGTCGCTGTGAGCTACCATTTCCTTCAACAGATAAGCTTTAAACAGTGCAAGAACTTATTTAGAATAAGGTTCCATTAAAATCTGTTAGACATATTTCATATTAGATATGAACAGGAAAGAAACCGGGTTTCTCATTCCTGAACATTTGGGTATGCTAGGCATATGTTTGGATGATACCAAACTAGAACCCAAATTGGATAATTGCCAATTGTAGGTTATCCTAGGGATAGCATAAGTATAATACTTATACAACTCATTAAGAGAACAATTTAATTGTTTCTCACCATGCGGTTTTCCTAAGAGGAATACCGATATGCAGTGGTAAGTGGGAGGATAGTAAACCTCAATGAAAATCAGAGTAATACTGTTCAAGGCACCGAATCCTAATGGAACACAAATAGTTTATCAAAGATGAAACTATTACCATTAATCTTCGTATACACAAGAACCGCGTAGTCGGAGAGAGTCGGAAAACAACCTGGGGTATGGGTTTCTTATCTCACCTCATAAAGATGTCAATCTTTTAAGGTATACCAACTGACTACGTATGAGGAAGTGATACAAGGTATCGACTCCTTGATTATGACAAAGTGTCATGACATCCGAAATGGATTCCATGTATACCAACTTAGTTTGGATACTAGTTGAAGTACCACAAGGCATTGTGCCTATTGGTACTATAAGTCTTCAAGGAAGACATACATGGATGGAAACATACCAACGTACTAAGCTAGGCTTGTAGCGGAAAGGTATCGTTATCAACATTGTGTTGATTACGATTCAACCTTTTACTTGTTGCCACGGTAAATCCATTTGGATAATGCTTGCTAAAGCTGTGTGTTTCATTTATGAAATATGACAGCTTTACGGGAAAATCGCTTTCCTGAAAAGGAAACCTTTTGGAGGATGTTTACAACATCCTGTCGGTTTTATCGTACCATAACAAGCAAACAAGGTTTGCAGGTTATTCGATCCATGTTTGGATTGAAGCAAACATAGGTTCTTGGAATTATCATTTTGATGTAATCATAATGGTGTATGATTTAATTCAAAATGAAATGATTCTTGTGTATATAAAAGGGTTAGTGGGAGCGCACTGACAATGTTTGTCCTATAAAATAATGATAATATGTCATTTCTTGGAAATGATATTCCCATAAATAAAATCGGTGAAAGCTTGGCTTTCGAGAAAACTCTCCGAGAACTCGTACATTGAAAAATGTACGTTACTTGGTGTCTCATACGCTTTGAGCATATGAAATCACAAACAGACCAATCCAAGTGATAGTCACTGGATTGATGTTAAGAACATCTGTTAGTATCTAAGAGATCTAAGGATGCTGTCTTAATCTGAGGAGATGGAGAACTTGAAGTGACTGGGATCACTATAGCAAGTTTCCTAAACCGATAAAATGACTACAAGTCACAAAACGGTACTATACAGTTTGGATAACTAAACAGTGAGCTGGAAATCTTCCAAGCAAGATATTGTTACCGTATAAACAACAAATGCGGGTTATTACTGCAGCTGGGGCGGCAATAGAAGCCTTCTGGGTCGATAAACAAATCTAATTAGATTAGATATAATTCTGTTAGCAGCTGAGCTAGGCTTGAGCACAGGCTAAAGAATTAATGGTCTCATAAACGATCCAGATACATACTTCGATATTCATCTGATTCGTTCGGATCATACATCGTGGCGATGTGATGATCGAATAAATCGCATCAGACGATAATCATGTAAATCCGCTGACGAAAGTCTTTTTCTCAGCAGTTTGAGCCAACCGTACATAGTTCGGGTGTTAGACACTCGAGTGACTGGCTATAGGCCAAGTGGGAGATTGTTGGACAATTATGACCCATATCGTCACTATTTGTGCAGATCATGGTGTTGTTGTACAAATTAACTATGTGACAAAGGAGATTGCACTCTTATCATTTATGATTAGATCACCTAGATATATAAATGATAGAAGGTCCCTATGATTTGTTCCTGGACGGAGAATGATATGAGACAGTATCAGTCCACGAAGGATAAATCATTAAATATCCCTGGTCAGAGCATTGTCGAGATTGGACATCGATAAATGCGTAAAAGACTAGTATTACACTTGTGGGTGTTGTGAGGGCACAACATCATAGTTCTCATATATTTAGGTATAGGATACTCATACAAGTGTAATAGGAGGATGTGTTTTACCGATGGTACGGGAAACAGCTTCGCTCTGGATAGACCCCATCGGAATTCCATTGGTAGTATGACTATGTGTCTATAGAAGTCCGAAATCAGGGTAGGTGTATTTGGTCTTAACCTGAGACTTGCACCGCTAATACTTGCGACAATCAATATACTTTGGTTGCGGTCGTGCAGGGCTTTAACAGGTTCTGTGTACGCCAATGCTGGGTATATTGAGAATCGTAGTGTGTTGGGTGTGATGTCAAGACGGAAGTGTCACTCCATTCATATGGAGATGATGGTCACATAGGATACGGTACTAACTCTCTTAAGTACTGCAGTCATCGGGATAATATGACTAGGTCATGTATATCCGATTATAGAGACTATTCACCAGAGATCCGATATGTGCTTCGTACGGGGCAGACACAATTCCAGCCCCAGGCCTAGCACGTGATCATCCGATACTGGACAGAAATACGCAATACTACGTATACTACGCCTGATATAGATCTTTTATTCCTGTAAGGATATTTCCGGAGAATTGGGTAGGCATGGCGCTTTGCTAGAGGCCAACCTTGTCTTGTAAATCGGTAAAATGTAGTACTTGGTACTTACGTGTTCGGATAGTCCGACGACCGAATTTACTGTAAACATATCCGGGGATCTCATGGGTCGCTTCCCAAAGATTCACCGATGACGTATGACTCGCACTCTAAATTAATCTAGGATTAATTAGAAGAGAGAGAAAATTAATCTGGGATTAATTGCGGAGATATTTTATCTGGGATAAAATATCAATTAAAGAGAGATAACGATTAATTTGGAATTAATCGATAAATTAATATATTCGATATATTAAATGAAATTGGATTTCGACGTGGAATTAAAATTAGATTTTAATTCGGGCGAACGAATTAATTTAGAATTAATTCGTTAGCGACGTGAAAAGTAATTATGCTAGGCTTGATTATTTAATTAAATTAGATTTAATTACGTCGCAACGGAAAATTCGTTAATTTAGAATTAGCGAACCCGAGCCCGGGATTATTTGCGAGCGCATTCTCATTTCGAATTCGAGTGCGGGACGCAAGTCAAATCAAGCGTCAAATCGCTAGTCGCATCTAGCGTCACATCATTCGTCAATCAAGTGATGGATGTCTTTCACTTTGAGTGATTGACGCAAGTCACTATTCATGATTGATGGATTGATGTGAGTTGATAGAGGTGGTTGGAGCCATTTATGGCTTGACTTTTCAAAGAGAAAAATTGGTATATGTTATTGATTTTTGAAATCAATTAAAACTAATACACATTTCTCTCTCTCACACACACAACTCCTCTCTTTTCTCTCTTCACAAACACGCCTAAGGGGCTGTGAAAAACCTACTGGTTTGGTTACTGCCGAGTAGTGAAGGGAAGCCAAGAGTCGCGATTTTGTGGCAAAATCGGGAGTGCTAGCACACTACGAAGTCATGCGAAGGTGATAGGGAAGTCCACCAATGAGCTGGGAATCGTTTGACGAAGCTTGGAGCTTGTTCGAGGAGCTCAAAAACAGAAAATGGAGGAGCATGGACTGCTCACTGCCGTGAACTATCAAGAGGAAGAAATCAAAGTTTTGTTGCTTGCCGCGTTGCTCAACCGCTCGATGTAAGTATTCCGCAACTTCGTCGTTGATATTCACACATGTTTTATTGCTTTTGATTCGATCCCTGGGACTGTAGAACTCCAACACATAAGTATCTTAGGAAAAAAAATATTTTTTTCTTAAAGTTACATCAGAGTTCACATTTTATGGAAATGGTAAATTTTTTTGAGTAAAACACATAATACATCTTCAATCATTGTAACGAGTTTTAGGCCAGTGACTCTCAGACCAACTGGCCTTAGGATATTAGGTGTTAAAACATCCATACAGACTTAATTGTCCAGATCTCAGATGTCAATTAACAAAGTGAATGATTCCCTTAACTTTCTCTTTAACTCATGTAACGAGCTTTGAACCAGTGACTCCCAGACCAATTGGCCTTAGGATACTAGGTGTTAAAATACTCATACTGACTTAAATTCTCAAGTTAGATAGGCTATGAAATCAAATTTTTTCACAATATTTTGTATAAAACCAACTCAAGTTCTATTGTTTTACGCGACCAATCACTACTTGTTTAGGAAAGATACTTGGTTACAAAATAAAAGTTTGATTAGTTTTTTTAATTTAATAATAGAACATAAATTCAATTACCTTTAGGTGCTACCTCAACAAACTAGAGAACTGAATATTACAAAGTTTGTATGTACAATCCATGTTCATATGTTATCATGTATGTTGATAATACTTGTCAAATGAGCATATGAAAGTTAAATTAATCAATATTATGGAGAATTCACAAATTTGAGTAATTCAAAAAGAAATGAACAAAAAACATTTTGTTACAAAAAATGAGATAAGCCTAAGGTGTGAATACTCTTTACACAACCACCTATGAATAATAAATGCACATGGTCAATCTAAATTTTTTTTGTTGGTTTGTGTATGCATTTTTCAACACACAAAACAACAACAATAAAATAAAATAAAAATTACTTAAAAAACATGCTCAACAAAACATACTAAAGATTATGTGTCAACTCTTTCCTTTCCCCAACCAAATTGAGACATTGTCCCCAATGTATGAATAAGAAAAAGTAGAGTTTTAGAAGACATATCATATGGTTAGTGTGGGAATGATAATTGAATCTTTGTAAATATAGTACTACTAAAAGAAAAGAAAAAGAAAAGTTACAAACAAAGATTCAAGTCCACTTTATGTTTCTTGTCACGATCATTATGACTAGTCTAACTTAGAAAGGATTGGATTGATTCGTAGTTCATAGGCATGCAGTTGGTCAATTAATTCATTCTCTATTTTAGCACTAATGATGATATCTTTTATTGGTTTTGAAATGAACCTAAATCTTTACGCGTCTTCAAGAAATATTAAAAGAAAAATAATTTACATTTAACAATTCAATGGATTTTTTATGGATGTTCAAATTTACCCATAATGCAATTGTGAATATTTCCTCCAAAGTGCCCAATCCACCCGGTAAAGTAATAAAAACGTCAACATGATTACCCAGTTCAGTGAGTCTTTCAGATATATCTGAGACAATATATTTTTCTCCATTTTTTTTTCCGATGAGACCTTTATCTACTAAAGTTTTTAAGATGATCCCCAAAACTTGAATGTATCATTCTTGTATGTGTTGGCGAATCTCTAAGTCCCGAGGATCGAATCAAACATAGAAACAACATGCGAATACATCGAGGAAGTTGCAGAATACTTACATCGAGCGGTTGAGCGATGCAGTGAAGACAAAAAAACTTTTCTTCCCTCATTTGGAAGTCTCGGCAGTGAGCAGTTTGGAGTCCTCCATTTTCGGCTTTTGCATGATCCTTGAAGCTCCAAGCTTTTGTGTTGTGATTCCAAGCTCACAAGTGCGGTTCCCTATCACCTTCACAAGACTCTTTGTGTGCTAGCACTAGGTAATTTTGCAACAAAAACACCTTGCTTCTCCTTGCCATTCTCGGCAAACCAGTGAAGGAAGAAGACAGCCCCTTGGGCATGAGAGAGAGGAGAGGAATGCGAGAGAAAGTGGTTTGTGTTTTGTGTATTTGTTAATTGATTTCTAAAATCAATTAAAAACATATACCAAATTTTGTAAAAGGCTTTCAAAAAGTCAACACAAAATTTGGCTCCAAAATGGCATTAAATGCTATCAACCACTCACATCACTATTTACATCAATCAATCAATCAAGTGACAAATTGTCACATCACTCAAAGTGACTAATGATTTGACGCTTGATGCGACTAGTGATTTGATGCTTGATTTGACTTGCGTGCCGCACTCGAATTCAAAATGCGAATGCGTTCGCAAACACTCCCGGGCTCGGGTTCGCTAATTCCAAATTAATGAATTTTCCGTTGCGACGTAATTAAATAATTATGCCTAGCAAAATCACTGTTCACATCGCTAACGAATTAATTCTAAATCAATTCGTTTGTCCAAATTAAAATATAATTTCAATTCCGCGTCGAAATCCAATTTCGTATAATATATCGAATATATTATTTTATCGATTAATTCCACATTAATCGTAATCTCTCTTTAATTAATATTTTATCCCAGATAAAATATCTCCGTAATTAACCCCAGATTAATTTTCTCTCTCACCTAATTAATCCCAGATTAATTAAAGTACGAGTCATACGTCATCGGTGAATCTTCGGGAAGCGACCCATGAGATCCCCAGATATGTTGGCAGTAAATCCGGTCATCGGACTATCCGAACACGTAAGTACCTAGTACTACGTTTATACCGATTTACAAGACAAGGTTGGCTTCTAGCAAAGCGCCATGCCTACCCAATTCTCCAGAAATATCCTTACAGGAATATGTGATCTATATCAGGCATAGTATACGTAGTATTGCGTATTTCCATCCAGTATCGGATGTGACGTGCTAGGATTGGGGCTGGAATTGTGTCTGGCCCATACGAAACACATATATCGGATCTCTGGTAACTAGTCTCTATAATCGGATAAACATGACCTAGTCATTTTATCCCGATAGCTGCAGCATATAAGAGAACCAGTCCCGTATCCTATGTGACCATCATCTCCACTATGACTGGAGTGATACTTCCGTCTTGACATCACACCCAACATACTACGATTCTCAATATACCCAGCAGAGGCGTACACAGAACCTGTTAAAGCCCTGGACGACCTAAAACCAAAGCACATTGATTATCGCAAGTATTAGCGGTGCAAGTCTCAGGTTAAGACCAAATACACCTACCCTGATTCAGACTTCCATAGACACATAGTCATACTACCAATGGAATTCCTAGGGGTCTATCCAGAGCGAAGCTGTTTTCCGTACCATCGGTAAAACACAACCTCCTACTACACTTGCATTAGTATCCTATACCCAAATAAATGAGAACTATGCCGTTATGCCCTCACAACGCGCACAAGTGTAATACTAGCCTTTTATGCATTATCGATGTCCAATCTCGATAATACTCTGACTATGGATATTTAATGATTAAACATTCGTGGATTCATACTGTCTCATATCATCTCAATCCAGGAACTAATCATAAGAACCTCCTATCATTTATACATCTTGGTGATCTAATCACAAATGATAAGAGAGCAATTTCCTTTGTCACATAGTTAATTTGTACAAAAACACCATGATCTGTACAAATAGTGACGCTATGGGTCATAACTGTCCAACAATCTCCCACTTGGCCTATATCCAGTCACTCAAGTGTCCTACACCCGAACTATGTACGGTTCGCTCAAATTACTGAGAAAAGACTTTTGTCAGCGGATTTGCATGATTATCATCTGATGCGATTTATTCGATCATCACATCGCCACGATGTATGATCCGAACGGATCAGATGAATAATCGAAGTATATATCTGGATCGTTGATGAGACCATTAATTCTTTAGCCTGCGCTGAAGCTTAGCTCAGCTACTAACAGAACTATTCCTAATCTGATTAGGATTTATTATCGACCCAAATGGCTTCTATTGCTGCCTCAGCTGCAGCAATAATCCACTTTTGTTGTTTATTCGGTAACAGTATCTTGCTAGGAAGATTTCCAGCTCACTGTTCCGTTATTCAAACTTTGTAGTACCGTTGTTACGACTTATAGTCGTTTTTATCGGTTTGGAAACTTGCAACAGTGATCCCAGTCACTTCAAGTTCTCATTCTCCATAGTATAAGACAGCATCCCTAGTTCTCTAAGATACTAACGGATGTTCTTAACATCAATCCAATGACTATCACTTGGATTGGCCCGATTGTGACTCCATATGCTCAAAGCGTATGAGACACCAGGTCGCGTACATTTTTCAATGTACGAGTTCTCGGAGATTTTTCTCGAAAGCCAAGCTTTCACCGATAGTTTTTATGGGAATATCATTTCCAAGAAATGATATGTCATCATTAATTATAGGACAGTCACTTTCAGTGCGCTCCCACTAACCTTCTTATATACACAAGAATCATATTCGTTTTGAATTAAATCATACACCATTATGATTACATCAAAACGATAATTCAAAGAACTTAATGCTTGCTTCAATCCAAACATGGATCGAATTACCTGCAAATCTTGTTTGCTAGTTTTGGTACGACAAAACCGTCAGGATGTTGTAAACATCCTCCAAAAGGTTTCCGTTAAGGAAAGCGATTTTGGCATTCAGCTGACATATTTCATGAATGAAACATGCAGCTTTAGCAAGCATTATCCAAATGGATTCAACAATGGCAACATGTAAAAGGTTTCGTCGTAATCAACACAATGTTGTATAACGATACCTTTTTGCCTTCCATGTATGTCTTCCTTGAAGACTTATAGTACCATTAGGCATAATGCCTTGCGGTACAACAACTAGTATCCAAACTTGGTTGTTATACATGGAATCCATTTCGGATATCATGGCACTTTGCCATAATAGGGAGTCGATACCTTGTATCACTTCCTCTTACGTAGTCAGTTGGTATTCCTCAATAAGACTGACATCTTTATGAGGTGAGATTAGAAACCCATACCCCAGGTTGTTTTCTGACTCTCTCCGATCTACGTGGTTCTTGTGTATTCGAAGATTATTGGTATAGTTTCATCATTGATGAACTATTTATGTTCCATTAGGAATCGGTGCCAGGAATAGTATTACTCCGATTTTCATCGAGTTTTACTATCCTCCCACTTACCACTGCATATAGGTATTCCTCTTAGGAAAACCGCATGGTGAGCAATAATTACATTGTTCTCTTGTGAGTTGTATAAGTACTATACTTTGGTATCCCTAGGATAACCTACAATTAGGCACTTATCCAAATTGGGTTTTAGTTTGGTATCATCCAAACATATGCCTAGCATTCCCAAATTTTCAGGAATGAGAAAGCCCAGTTTCTTTCCTGTTCATATCTATTATGAATTCTGTCAAACAGATTTTTATGGAACCTTATTCAAAATAAGTATTACACTGTTTATGCGTATCCGTTGAAGGAAATGGTAGCTCAGAGCGACTCATGATTAACCTTATCATGTCTAACAAAATTCGGTTTCTCTGTTCGGACACACTGTCAAATTGACATGTTCCGGGAGGAGTCCTCATTGAAATAATACTATACTCTTTCAAATATATGAGAAACTTATTGCTTAAGTATTTTCATCATGGTCTAACCGTGATGTGTTAATACTTTAGCCGATCTGTTTGTCTATTTCGTGTCGAAACTTTAAAAGTTTCCGATTTGTGTTTCAAAAGAAACACATAACCATAACACGATGCCACATCCGTAAAAGTCACGAAACATTCATATCCACATCTAGTCTAGCTAGACATGGGCCCACTTACGTCATTATGAACAAGGGCTATCAGATCGGTGGCATTTACACTTTTACCAAGTAAAGGTGTTTTAGGCACTTTGCCTAATAAACTAGATTCTTAGACTTTATTCGAATAGAATCAAATTAGTCCTAGTACCCACTCTTCGAAAGTGTGGATATACGAGTCTTGTTTAATTGTGTCCCAGACAACAATGCCACAATTATGTTTCAACTGATAAAATCAATTTGAGCTATTTGTTTGTCATGTTATACGCTTGAGATTTATTTATATTCAAAATATAAATACTGTTATTCACATCTAATGTGTTTATCTCAATATCATCTTTATAAAATAAAACACTTTAGTGTTCTAGGTTATCAAGGTAAATCCGCAACAGATTAAACACTGATATAAAGATAATGTATCTAGTCAAACTAGTTAGATTGTAACAGTTTCCTAATTTAAGTACACACCCGAAGGGTAGTTCCTAAACTTAGGTATCTACCGTTAAAACAGTGACTTTCGTCCCGTTTTCAATTCGCAGATAAATCTCAACTGAAGTCAGTGTCCTGCTCATAGAAGATTCTGAACACCAGTACATATTTATGTACCACACTAAGTATCTAAAATCCAATTTTAATACTAGTAGTGAACATATTTTATGACAAACATATTTGAAGTCAGAGTCTTGCCCGTTCTTCAATTCCTTCATGTATGCTTTGTCCAAACGGCAGTCACGCTTCCGCGATCCCGTTTGCCACAATTTAGGCAGACATTTTGGGATATGTCCTTTGTCTTCCTAGAAGATTGTAATGATTTTCCCTTTGCCCTTTTCCACACTCCAGAAGCCTTTGGCCAAGCCTTGACCTTCCGGAACGTCGAAGTAAGGTGCGACTTGCGCTACTTGCCTATTGCAAAGTTTTGCTTTGTCTCCTTGAGAATAGCCATTAACTCTCCAAGAGTTTATTTTGCAATTTAGTACTTCTAAGATCTAAAAATAGATCTTTGAAGATCCTTCAATTTCATTATCATACTTAAGGATCTAATCGTTAGTTCTGATTAAGAAATTAAGGAGTCTATGTGGCAAGCTTAATGGATTAAGCACTAAAGTTATCATCACATGAATCTTCCAAAGATCATGCTCCACTATTTGCTTAACTCCGGCCTTAGGCCTAATATGTTATTTTATCAAATAATGTAACTTATTAGTTTCCAGGACCATCCTGAAATTTATTATTCCCAATTTGAAAATTAAATCATTTAAATACATTTTCCCTAGGATTATGTTTTAAATGTCAATCTTTCAATTTTATCTTGATTCTAATAGTCCAACTATTTAATCAACGATTTTAGGTACTATTTATTATAATGATTACTATAGTCCAACTATATAATCAACTATAATTTAATAGGTTAAATTCAATTATATTGATTACTATAATCCAATTATAAAATCAACTATAATTAATTAAATCAAATATATTGATTACTATAATCCAATTATATAATCAACTATAAATGAATAGTTTGAATACAGTCCAACTGTTTTATTAAAACAACAATTAAATATTAGTCCAACTAATAAATAATTTATTTGACGAAATATTGTGATTGAGCGCGTATGGCAAGTTATTAAACGAATATTGCAAATTTAATACTTGTCTCCCACTATTTTTCGGCGAGCCTCTAACCCTCTGTCGAGTACTCGGGAAACCGTGTTTCCTAGTGGGCTAGGATCCCGTTAAATGTCACACAATCTTGACTTTGGCCAACAAATTGTATGATAATTAACTAGATAGATCTCTAAGATCAATTGGATCCCATCCAATTCCTAGATCCAGTAGGGGAACATCCAAGTCCGAAACATATATCTTATATATGCCAATATATCCAATATATTGCCTGACATTTTTCCTCTGAATCAACTAAGCCTTGGCTTTGGCATAACAAACTTAGTGATCCCAGATAAGCGGAACCCACTGACCATGGAAAGCTTCGTAATCAATGTCAATGGACAAGAAGTGGTATTGAATTTGGCCAACAAACCACAACTTGGACAAGACACCGATATATAACAAAGCTCTCATGATTCAAACACATCCTCAACGGAAAAAGGCCTTGACTTTGGCCAACAAACCAATGCCGGTCTTGGATCTTAAGTAAGAATCACTCAATGGAAGGAAAAACGCTTAATATTATTTGAGGGTTTTTCGCGTGCAAATTGGCAACCAATTTGTTATCTTTGTTAAGGTCTCATCATCATACACCCTTAAACATGCATTCTAAACACATAATAAGGCGCATATATAAATATAATAATGATATGCAGATGGATACTTTACACATTGTTCCTAGAACAAATCTCTCACTTTCCTCTCTCCCGCTAGCACAAGTATTACTTCTACCCGTTACATAACACTTCTAAAGAAACCTCATTTACATTGAGGGGAATATGTGAGAAGAGAAATACATAGAGTAAGGAGGTAATAGGCTGGACACGCAGGTCCAATTAATAAATTCTAAATTTATTACAACAATTTCCAAAATTGCCCCACCCATCTAATATCTATTCGATATACATTATTCATGCATCGCAACCATGTATTCACACAAGCATGTTATTAATCAATCTAATCCAATTAATTAATCTGATAATTAATGACCATCCAATGTTCAAACAACGATTTGATTTTGCGCGAGTCAAACTCGTTTTGCGAATAAGTACTCAAAGTACGAATTCTTGAATTAAATTAAACTACAACATCAAATCCAATTTAATATGTATTTAATACTAATTCACTATTTAATTCCAAATTAAATATTACACTTTATTAACGAACATATACGACTTAAATTCCAAATTTAATCGTGACGGGTCTCAAAGCCCGATTAACATCCAATGTTAATTTAATTAAAGTCCAATGAGCTTTAATTAATTTCATAAGGCATGGACTTTTGGTTAACTTGGGTCAAACCCAATAACCAAAGCCCAATCAAGGAATAACCCCATAAGCCTAGAAATCAATTTAGGCCCATTAGGCCCAATTAAAATAATTAAGAACCATTAGTCGCATTTGGACTTTATGGATGTGGTTTTGGGCCCAATTGGATCCAACCAATTTGCCTAAACCAATATTGGTACAACCAAGCCCATTAAAGTCCAATAACAACTTTTCAAGCCCAATTTCCAAAATTAGCCCAATTATTTAAATCATAAAATTCCAATTTCACAATTTAATTAAACTAAAGTGTATAACATAATTAATTACCCAAATCAATATTTCCAAAACACCAATTACCTAATTAATTATGCTCATCAACAACAATTAGTGTCCAACACAATTTATCAAAAATCAAACCCATTTACATGCTCATTTAGTCTCGGCATTTGGGGATATTTTATGTCCAATTTGGTTTCAATCAAATTAAATCCAATTCAACATTAAATCAACATTCCCAACATGATTCCAACTCATCCAATGAATCAAAAATAAAAAAAATCCAAGACTTTTAGGGTTCTCAAACTCTCGGCCAAGCCATGTAATTTGGGGAAAATTGTTCCAAACCATTTTTCATGAAATTGATCCAATCAATCTTCAATTAAACATCATTTAAGCATACTTAATCAAACAATTCAACCAAATCTTGCTCAAAATCAATTTACCCAATTTTAACCCTAAATCAAGTTTCATGCTTTTACTCGCTCTGATACCATTGTTGGCGAATCACTAAGTCCCGAGGATCGAATCAAGCATAGAAACAACATGCGATTACATCGAGGAAGTTGCAGAATACTTACATCGAGCGGTTGAGCGATGCGGTGAAGACAAAAAAACTTTTCTGCCCTCATTTGGAAGTCTCGGCAGTGAGCAGTTTGGAGTCCTCCATTTTCGGCTTTTGCATGATCCTTGAAGCTCCAAGCTTTTGTGTTGTGATTCCAAGCTCACAAGTGCGGTTCCCTATCACATTCGCAAGACTCTTTGTGTGCTAGCACTAGGTAATTTTGCAACAAAAACACCTTGCTTCTCCTTGCCATTCTCGGCAAACCAGTGAAGGAAGAAGACAGCCCCTTGGGCGTGAGAGAGAGGAGAGGAATGAGAGAGAAAGTGGTTTGTGTTTTGTGTGTTTGTTAATTGATTTCTAAAATCAATTAAAAACATATACCAAATTTTGTAAAAGGCTTTCAAAAAGTCAACACAAAATTTGGTTCCAAAATGGCATTAAATGCTATCAACCACTCACATCACTATTTACATCAATCAATCAATCAAGTGACAAATTGTCACATCACTAAAAGTGACTAATGATTTGACGCTTGATGCGACTAGTGATTTGACGCTTGATGTGACTTGCGTGCCGCACTCGAATTCGAAATGCGAATGCGCTCGCAAACACTCCCGGGCTCGGGTTCGCTAATTCCAAATTAATGAATTTTCTGTTGCGACGTAATTAAATAATTATGCCTAGCAAATCACTATTCACGTCGCTAACGAATTAATTCTAAATCAATTCGTTTGCCCGAATTAAAATATAATTTCAATTCCGCGTCGAAATCCAATTTCGTATAATATATCGAATATATTATTTTATCGATTAATTCCAAATTAATCGTAATCTCTCTTTAATTATTATTTTATCCCAGATAAAATATCTCCGTAATTAATCCCGGATTAATTTTCTCTCTCACCTAATTAATCCCAGATTAATTAAAGTGCGAGTCATACGTCATCGGTGAATCTTCGGGAAGCGACCCATGAGATCCCCGGATATGTTGGCAGTAAATCCGGTCGTCGGACTATCCGAACACGTAAGTACCTAGTACTACGTTTATACCGATTTACAAGACAAGGTTGGCTTCTAACAAAGCGCCATGCCTACCCAATTCTCCAGAAATATCCTTACAAGAATATGTGATCTATATCAGGTGTAGTATACGTAGTATTGCGTATTTCGATCCAGTATCGGATGTGACGTGCTAGGCTTGGGGCTGGAATTATGTCTGCCCCGTACGAAGTACATATATCGGATCTCTTGTAACTAGTCTCTATAATCAGATAAACATGACCTAGTCATTTTATCCCGATAGCTGCAGCATATAAGAGAACCAGTCTCGTATCCTTAGTGGCCATCATCTCCACTATGACTGGAGTGATACTTCCGTCTTGACATCACACCCAACACGCTACGATTCTCAATATACCCAGCAGAGGCGTACACAGAACCTGTTAAAGCCCTGGACGACTTAAAACCAAAGCATATTGATTGTCGCAAGTATTAGCGGTGCAAGTCTCAGGTTAAGACCAAATACACCTACCCTGATTCGGACTTCCATAGACACATAGTCATACTACCAATGAAATTTCGAGGGCTATGCTTGTGACTATAGATCGAAAAGATATTTACTGGTAGTTATGATTGTGACTCATATTTTCCTCTGATTTTACATCCAGTAACGGCTTGAATTCCCTCTATGGGCCAGGGCTATGCTTCCCAACCAATTTTCTTATAAATTAACAAACAATGTCTTTTAAAGTTAGATTCCAAAGACTGTATTATTGTATTTTTTCGGAATTATGTATTAAATTGTGAATCACTATGTTGACATATCCACTGGGATGCATATCAAGAGTTAATGATATATCATCTATTGACTCCTTACTCAAGCCATCTTTGAGAAATTGAATTTTATCTTCACGATTTCCAGACACCATTCTCAAAGAACAACAACTAGTATTGCACGTCAATCGTGTATATTTGTAACAAACACCTAATTTTTTAGTTTTATGTTTCTTAGCATATGTGTTTTTCCTTAAATTAGACATGTAAAATAAAAAATCAATTTGTGTCTGTGTTTATATTAATACAAATATAATCATGATTAAAAAAAAAAAAAAAGAGAACAGAAATGAAAACCTCATGCTAAGAATAAAAAACAAAACTAAAAGCGATGGATAATGGATGAAAGAGAAGATTATGCATTGTTCAAGAATATTACCAGCTAGCTGTTGTTAATTAAACCTCTACTAATCCACATTTAATCGTAAATCGTTATTTTAACGATTCGATTTAGTCAGTTTTTATTCTTTTAAATCGACATCGATTTTTACGCAAGACTGATTAATTGATCGATTTCTGATTTTTGATTTCCCTAAAAATTATCAATTTTTTAAAATTTTTTTCTATATTTTTTAGAGTTTTGATTGATGATTTTATATGAAAATATATTGATTAGAAACGATAAAAAAGAATATATTTTGATTTAAAATAATTATTACCGTGATAATAATATCAATGTCCATAATTTATTATATTTTCTTAAAAAATATATGACCGGCGTAAACACACACGTATAACGCAAGCGCACGTATCGTTCAAGTAGTATAAAAATATCGATCACATGATGACTTAATTCCTACTGTTGTTATTAATTATTGATATTATTTATTTACAGGTATCTAATTATAGGGAGAAGGGAATTGATTGTTTTTGGTTGGTTGAATGTGGATTTGCTAATTAAAATAAAAATAGACTCAAAAGAAAATACTAAGGAAAATAAAAGAAAAGACTCAAAGATCTAGGGTTGTGACTCCACACAATATTAATATAAAGATGAATTGATTCTCTTATCTATGTGTAATAAATTAGTTTGCTAACCTGGAACACGAAAATATGCAAAAGCATCTATCGATGGTCAGACTGGTATATGTCTATCCTGTAAGGAAATCTATTAAAGAGTTATCTATCCTCAAGGAAGATCGTGGACTATTGAATCTAAGGCTGAAACCTAAAATCCCTATGTCTAGTTCATTTTAAGTTTACCACATCAATCTTATTGATGATCAGACAACAAGAAGCATTAAGCTTAAGACTCAATAAACAAACTAAAGAATTACCCATAAAAAGAAAATCAATTATTAAGTGTGAATATTTTGTTTCATCACTTCCCTAGAATAAAATAAAATGCTGGGGATAGGGGATCCACTTTTAGAAATATCAAATTATTATAATATGGAAATTGCCAGTATTATTCAATTAAGTTGAACTAGCCATAAATGCAGTGTTATTATTTATCCATAAACCTGAAGGGGTTATTTAGGGGGTGATTCCGGTAACGCAGCGGAAGCGGTGAAAATCCGATTTTCAGATTTCAAAACTTTTTCTCGGATTAATTAAATAAACATATTTATTTAACATTCCAATAATCAAATTATGAAAATAAATTCAATAAAACATTTTTAGGTGAATTTACCGAAATACCATTGCTTTGTATTTTTGTCCATTTTAGTCCGAAATTGATCTAATCAATTTTGAATGATTCTAAATCATTTCCAAGATGAACTTATGATGTTCAAAACATCAAAACACCAAAGCAACCAAAATTCCCAAATTCTCTCTCAAAGCCGAGAGCACTCAATAGTGTCCAATTTGCACTTTCATGCTTCAAGACACATCCAAATGATATCCAATCAACATGAAACTTTATATGCATCATATAAACACATAAATACACAACATATATGAAAACCCCCAAATTTGGAATTAGTTAAAAACCCTAATTTTTCAATTTCCTCAAATTGGACAAATTAGACCAAATACATTAAATCAATTACTTCAATCATCATTCTTCCATCCAATTCAAGTCTCCACCTTGGCCGAAATTCAAAGCCAAATACAAGAAATTGTAATTTCAATTTCATTTCAATTATCATTATATCAACTTGCACAAATATCTTATAAACTACTTTATTAGATATTTATTTTGGTCAACAATTGCAACTAATGTCATTTACTTTAAATATCCTAATATAAGATATTTATATTTTAATTAATTTAATCATTTAACAATTAAATAATTAATTAATCAAATACAAATATATTAAATATATGTATAATATTTACATTAAATATTAAAAACATATATTCATTTAGGAAATAAGTCAAATAACTCATTTTGACTATTAATTAATGTGTATTTAAATTAATCAAGTATTAAATGTAAATACACAATAATTAAGGAAATGACTATCTAGTCTCTTTAGCATGTATCTTGCGTTTAACCATTAAACGACTTTATAAATAATCAATATTATTTATATTATGTTGCTCTAGTGCTCAACGAGTATGTTTCATTATTGAGACTCTCTAGGTTCAGGTATATCCGTCAAAAAATCTAATTTCGTGTCCATAATCTATCCACCCGTAGATTATGACGATCACGGATAATCTCGCTGAACCATACAGGTCGAGGTCATCGCAAATGTAAAATTCCTCCGTCACAGGTATCCGGATAAATCCCAGAGACATAGATATAAACGTCAAATCTCTATCGGGATTATCCAGTCGACTATTCTATTAGCAATCTTAAAAAGAATGTTTAGAACTAGCTTCTAAACTTTACCACGGGCCCATGGTTTTATCTGATTGCTAATCATATGGACTACCTATGCTCTGATACACAGAACTGACGGATCCTATCTTGATACACATAGGACACCCTGAGGATCTATCTACACCCAACGAACAGGCGGAGGTCTGATCTAAATAGATCGGTGACGTGACTGCCGTCTAAGTGTAAAAGATGTCTCATGTGCCCACAATGGCATCTCAAGTCTAAGAATCACAAATGCTACTCAACCCAAGAAGATTCTTATTGACACTGGGGTTACCATCCATTAAGAATCTTCGGTGAGTCGTTCAGTGTTTATCCGCTATAAACACCTACACGTCTATACTAGTCTCCAAGACTTATGGTTCATTGAGAAACCATTGGAATCATATATTCCAGTATACGACATGTACCGGTCTCAACGGGTTTACTATACTGACCAAGTAGTGTAAACCTGACCAGGAACTGTCTGAGAATGACAACGTCATGATACTTCTCAATGTCCGTTGCGACGCTTTTGCAACTGTATCATGACTAATCATTCTAGGGTCATTACGTCTTTACCATATAGAAAGATAGATTATATTATAGAAACTGCATATATTATTCATAATAATAATGTTTTACAGAAGTATTTAACAGATACAACCGGGAATTGGCGCTCTGAGCACCAACCCCAACAAAATCTCCCACTTGCTCTAGTGCCAATATCGATTGTATCTAATACCCATCGACTCCACGTGTTTATCAAACAACTTCGGAGGTATGGCCTTCGTCAGCGGGTCTGCTACATTATCTTCACTCGGTACCTTGCACACGACAATATCCCCTCGCGACACGATATCTCGAATGATGTGGTACTTGCGTTCCACATGATTCGACTTCTGATGCGCCCTCGGTTCCTTTGCTTGCGCAATGGCTCCAGTATTATCACAGTATAACAGAATCACATTCTCGATACTTGGGAAAACTCCCAATTATGTGATAAAATTCTTTATCCACACAGCCTCTTTTGCAGCTTCAGAACCTGCAATATATTCCACCTCAGTGGTGGAATCAGCTGTCGATCCCTGTTTGGAACTCTTCCAACAAACTGCACCTCCGTTAAGGGTAAAGACAAATCCAGATGTAGACTTTCTATCATCGGGATCCGATTGGAAATCGAAGTCTGTATACCCATTAACCTGCAGTTCGTTTCCTCCATATATAATCAACTTATCCTTAGTACCTTTAAGATACTTTAGGATATGTTTAATGGCCATCCAATGGTCATTACCTGGATTGGACTGATATCGACTAGTTACGCTAACAGCGAAACTGATATCAGGCCTCGTACACAACATGGCAACATTATGCTACCCAAACACGAAGCATAAGGTTGGTTAGACATTCTAACCTTCTCATCTTCTGTTTGTGGACACATCTTCTTAGAAAGATGAATCCATGTCTGAACGGTATGTTTGCTGTCTTACAGTTACCAAAGCTATACCGTTCCAAGATCTTATCTACGTATGTTGATTGGGATAACCCAATCAGCCTCCTTTGTCTATCTCTATAGAGTTTTATCCCTAAAACATAGGAAGCTTCTCCCAGGTCCTTCATGGAGAAATTCTTACAGAGGTACGCTTTCACGCTTTGTAACATACCTAAATCATTCCCAATGATTAGGATGTCATCAACATATAGGACTAAAAATACGACCATGCTCCCACTGGCCTTCTGATACACACAGGATTCTTCCGAATTCTTGAGAAAACCAGACGATCTAATAATCTCATCGAATCGAAGATTCCAACTTCCTGAAGCTTGTTTAAGTCCATAAATGGACTTCTTAAGCTTACATACCATACCCGAGGTTTCGCTGGATGTGAAACCTTCCGGCTGTTCCATATAGATTTCTTCATCAAGAAATCCATTTAGAAAAGCCGTTTTGACATCCATTTGCCAAATCTCGTAGTCATGATACGCAGCTATAGAAAGCAAAATCCGGATAGACTTAAGCATTGCTACTGGCGAAAAAGTTTCATCGTAGTCGACGCCAGGTCGCTGCGTGTAACCTTTTGCTACCAGTCGGGCATTGTAAGTTTCAACCTTACCGTCAGGCCCGCGCTTCCTCTTGTAAACCATTTACAACCGATAGGAACAATTCCTTCGGGAAGCGGAATCAAGTCCCAAACTTGATTTTCTGCATTGAGTCTATCTCGGATTTCATGGCACTTTGCCATTTCACGGAGTCGATGTCCAACATCGATTCTCTATAGGTGAAAGGATCTATCTCTTCAACTAAGAGAATATCCAGACTCTTTTCTTGTATCAAATACAAGCGTTCAGGAGGTCTAGATACCCTTTCCGACCTACGGAGTGTGTGTGTTGAAGGTCCTTCATCTACTTGAACTTCAGGTTCCTCCGTTGGTTCGTTGTTTTCAGGTTGGACTTCATCAAGCTCAACCTGTCTATGATCACCTCCTTCTGACAAAAATTCTACTTCTAGAAATTTTACGAAGCGAGCTACGAACACATTTCGATGCTCGGTATCATAGAACAGATATCCCCTCGTGTTCGAGGGATATCCAACAAACCTAAACTTTTGCCCTCGAGGCGAAAGCTTACTTTGCTGAGTTACCCTGACATAGGCAGGACAACCCCAAACCTTAATATAATTAAGATTCGGTCTCCTACCGAACCATATCTGATACGGTGTCGTAGGAACAGCCTTTGAAGGAATCTTATTCAAAAGATGTGCGGCTGTTAAGAGACAGTAGCCCCATAAGTAATAGGGCAAATCTGTGAAACTCAACATCGATCGGACCATATCCAATAAAGTCCGATTTCTCCTTTCAGATACACCATTGTGCTGTGGTGTACCTGGAGGAGTATATTGAGCGAGAATCCCATTCTCCTTCATATAATCCATGAACTCACCACTCATATATTCGCCGCCTCGATCTGATCGAAGGCATTTAATATATTTACTAGTTTGTTTTTCTACTTCATTTCGGAACTCTTTGAAATTTTCAAAGGTTTCCAATTTATGTCGCATCAAATACACATAACCATACCGTGATAAATCATCGGTAAATGTAACGAAGTACGAATAACCACTGTGAGCAGTTTGACTTAGTGGACCACATACATCAGAATGTACGAGTTCCAGTAAGTTTGTGGCGCGGTGTCCAACACCAGAAAATGGGGCTTTGGTCATCTTACCCTGAATACAGGATTCACAAGTTGGATAGGACTCAATGGTAAGATCTGATATCAAACCATTCCTACCAATTGGGTAAGGCGTTTAACGCCAATGTGACCAAGTCTCATATGCCAAAGTTCAGTATTATTAATTACAGGTAAACTACGTTTATTAACTCCAGTATTTAATATATCTTTTGAAGTTTGCAATGTATAATGACCATGCTGGTTTGGACAACTAAGGATCTGAATATTATTTTTATCATATAAATACAAAGAACTATTCTTAATATTAATACAATAGCCTTCTGTATCTAATACAAAAAGTGATATAATATTAGCGACACATCCTGGTACAAAATGACAGTCATATAACAAAAGTGTCCCATTCGGCAATGAGATCTCGCATACTCCCACTGCAACTGCATCCAAAGAGTCTCCACTCCCGAACCGCAACTGCATCTCTCCAGGCTTCAGTTTCCTACTTTCCTTCAGCACCTGCAACGAATTGCAAATGTGAATGGGACAAGCAGAATCTAAAATCCAGCTGGATGTAACGGCTTCACAAGCCAAAGATAAATCAATAACTGGAAAAATAAAAGTACCTGATGTAGAAGCTCTGTCTCTCCTCACTTGGGCAATGTAATCAGGACAGTTCCTTTTCCAGTGTCCAACCTTGCCGCAGTGGTGGCATTTGTCTTCAGAAGCCCTTTTGGGCTTTGCAATCTTCGCCTGTTGTTGAGGACCAAAAGCCTTCTTCTTCTTCTTGCCTTTCTTGTTATTTCCCTTGGACCATCCTTGGAAGAAGCCGAAAGAGAAGTAGTTCTAGGAGGGCGAGTCGGTACTCTCCCTTCTTAAGGTCCTCTTCTGCCGTGAGCAACATCCTATGTAGCTCCTGGTAGGTACAGACAGTCCCGTGCATGTTGAAGTACATCACGAACTGGCGAAATGAAGCTGGCAGTGAACCAAGAATGACACTCCTCCCGAGAATGTCATTCAAGATGAGATTATGTTGCCTCAATTGATCGATCAAATCGATCATCTGAAGAACATCTGGGCTGACACTCTGCCCCTCATCCAGACGCGCATGAAACAGTTCCATGGCGACTTTGTGAACAATAACTTGTTCCTGGTTCTCAAACGATTGTCTCAATCGCGTCATCATACTATAGGAATCTAACATACCATAGTACTGTTGCTTGAGTTTCGGAGACAGTGAACTAAGGATGTATGATTTAACCCTTAAATCATCATCCTTCCAAGTTTCAAAAACTTGGCGTTCCTCCTCCGAAGCATCCTTGCCCACTGCAAGGGGCAACAGACCCTCAAGAATATAACCCAGCTTCTCGGAATCGAGGACAATCCTCAAGTCCAATTCCCAGTCTGCAAAGTTCTCAGCGCCTTTCAGTTTGTTCGCATCAAGCATACGCGCAAACTGATTTGTGGATTGTGCCGCCATCGCCAATCTATCATATAGATCACGAAAAACGGTTAGTAGAAATAAAGCAGTTTCATATAATATCATAATCATAAACTAGATCATGGATTTTTAATCTAATATGCCCCTCCCACTAAATCATGCAATACTGTAATCCCAAAACAGAATACAAATATTTAATAATTAAATTAAATACTAATAGTGAAAAGTGGATCCCGTGAATATATTTCGGCTCACAGCAGAGGCACGGTCTCGCCTACGTATATTCATCAGGTAGACAACTCATTTGTCAATCATTCACTAATGACTCCTAAGTAACCGGTCCTGGCCGTTTCTCGTTGTCGCTGCGAAGGCAGGCCCACAAGGAGACGTACCAAGGTTAACTCGTCAATGATAAACTCAAGTTACTTACGTAATTCTGACAGCTAGGGCACGTTCAGAATTCCCCTTTTACTTGAATTTACCTAGTATCTAATATACATCCGGTATAAATAAATCTTTATCGGCTACACCCTCACAGCAGCAGGCACGGTCTCGGATGTAGTCACAAAGAGATATTCATAAACCGTATTGACAAGACGGACCATATAACATGCATCAATTACATAATTACATTTAAACCTTATTATTAGGGATTTTCCGCTAAGTGTCATACACCCTAAATCTAACCAGTTTAGATCCTAATAAGCATGCACAAAGTCAAGAAAACATGATTAAACATTGATTCAATGAAGGCTAATCATTTTAAGTGGCCTAGAATCAGACTCGCTCTGATACCATTTTGAAGGGGTTATTTATGGGGTGATTCCGGTAACGCAGCGGAAGCGGTGAAAATCCGATTTTCAGATTTCAAAAATTTTTCTCGGATTAATTAAATAAACATATTTATTTAACATTCCAATAATCAAATTATGAAAATAAATTCAATAAAACATTTTTAGGTGAATTTACCGAAATACCCTTGCTTTGTATTTTTGTCCATTTTAGTCCGAAATTGATCTAATCAATTTTGAATGATTCTAAATCATTTCCAAGATGAACTTATGATGTTCAAAACATCAAAACACCAAAGCAACCAAAATTCCCAAATTCTCTCTCAAAGCCGAGAGCACTCAATAGTGTCCAATTTGTGCATTTTGCACTTTCATGCTTCAAGACACATCCAAATGATATCCAATCAATATGAAACTTTATATGCATCATATAAACACATAAATACACAACATATATGAAAACCCCCAAATTTGGAATTAGTTAAAAACCCTAATTTTTCAATTTCCTCAAATTGGACAAATTAGACCAAATACATTAAATCAATTACTTCAATCATCATTCTTCCATCCAATTCAAGTCTCAACACAATGAAACAACTCAAGATCAAATCTAGGTCATTTAAGAGTGGGTCAACAACTCTAGATTAGCAACATGGTTTCATAAACCTTAAAAGAATGTTTACAACTACACTAGTTACAAACTTCCATCATCATACATGCTTTACACCTTCACCAAAACTTCCATCAACAAAAACCACAAAGAAAAAAGAAGGAAATAACCTAAGGATATCATATATTGAAGCCTAGATCCTAAGGAACAATTTCCTTACTAATAGTAAGTTGGAAAAAACTTACTAAAATCAAGCTTTCCTTTGATCTTTCTTTCTTTCTCAAGCTTCCTTTAGGTTTCTTCAATGGTGTTTTGTTTGATAAAGTGTATTAGGTTAACATTAAATGAAATGAAAAACAATATATACTTGTAACATTTCCACCTTGGCCGAAATTCAAAGCCAAATACAAGAAATTGTAATTTCAATTTCATTTCAATTATCATTATATCAACTTGCACAAATATCTTATAAACTACTTTATTAGATATTTATTTTGGTCAACAATTGCAACTAATGTCATTTACTTTAAATATCCTAATATAAGATATTTATATTTTAATTAATTTAATCATTTAACAATTAAATAATTAATTAATTAATCAAATACAAATATATTAAATATATGTATAATATTTACATTAAATATTAAAAACATATATTCATTTAGGAAATAAGTCAAATAACTCATTTTGACTATTAATTAATGTGTATTTAAATTAATCAAGTATTAAATGTAAATACACAATAATTAAGGAAATGACTATCTAGTCTCTTTAGCATGTATCTTGCGTTTAACCATTAAACGACTTTATAAATAATCAATATTATTTATATATGTTGCTCTAGTGCTCAACGAGTATGTTTCATTATTGAGACTCTCTAGGTTCAGGTATATCCGTCACAAAATCTAATTTCGTGTCCATAATCTATCCACCCGTAGATTATGACGATCACGGATAATCTCGCTGAACCATACAGGTCGAGGTCATCGCAAATGTATAATTCCTCCTCTCACAGGTATCCGGATAAATCCCAGAGACATAGATATAAACGTCAAATCTCTATCGGGATTATCCAGTCGACTATTCTATTAGCAATCTCAAAAAGAATGTTTAGAACTAGCTTCTAAACTTTACCACGGGCCCATGGTTTTATCTGATTGCTAATCATATGGACTACCTATGCTCTGATACACAGAACTGACGGATCCTATCTTGATACACATAGGACACCCTGAGGATCTATCTACACCCAACGAACAGGCGGAGGTCTGATCTAAATAGATCGGTGACGTGACTGCCGTCTAAGTGTAGAAGATATCTCATGTGCCCACAATGGCATCTCAAGTCTAAGAATCACAAATGCTACTCAACCCAAGAAGATTCTTATTGACGCTAGTGTACCATCCATTAAGAATCTTCGGTGAGTCGTTCAGTGTTTATCCGCTATAAACACCTACACGTCTATACTAGTCTCCAAGACTTATGGTTCATTGAGAAACCATTGGAATCATATATTCCAGTATACGACATGTACCGGTCTCAACGGGTTTACTATACTGACCAAGTAGTGTAAACCTTGACCAGGAACTGTCTGAGAATGACAACGTCATGATACTTCTCAATGTCCGTTGCGACGCTTTTGCAACTGTATCATGACTAATCATTCTAGGGTCATTACGTCTTTACCATATAGAAAGATAGATTATATTATAGAAACTGCATATATTATTCATAATAATAATGTTTTACAGAAGTATTTAACAGAAATACAACCGGGAATTGGCGCTCTGAGCACCAACCCCAACAAAACCAGCCATATAGACGGTAATTATCTGTCACCTAAAGACCAGCCATATAGGCGGTGTCACATTATGTTACATAATTAAAACCAGCCATTAAGGCGGAATCAACTTTTAATTCATATTAAATCACAATTTCCATTTTATAATTGAAGTGAGATTAATCTACCTTTACTATTTCTAATTTAGAAATCTCTTTTATTATAATATATAAATCTGCGTGATATTTACCAACCAGCCATATAGGCGGTATCCTGATTAAGTCAAATTAATAGTTAATTACCAACTGACCAATATAGCGGTATCCTCATTAAGTCAGGTTAAAACCAATTTATAAATAATTACCAACCGACCAATATAGTGGTATCCTTTAAGTCAGGTTTTAAATAATTTATATATTATAATTAAGGGAGATTAATCTAAATTATAAAAGTAAAAAGCTTCACCTTTACCCCAGCAGTAAATTAATTACTGAATATAAAAGAACAAAAAGAAAATAAAATAAATTTTATTACAAAAAGTAAAAGTGCATAATTAAAAATATTAAAAGTAAAAATGCTTAATTTAAATTACAAAAACTTAAACGCACAAGATGCAATCCTTAAAGTCCTTACAAAACTCAAGGAAGACATGATTTGAATTCTGAAATCGAGCTGAATTTATAAGAAGACACAAAATGCGACGCGAGTGATTGTCGATGTGGCAGCTTCTGGTTCGTCGGCTTCAGATTCTGGATAAGGTGATAAGGTGACACGTGGCAAGGCGGCTGGGAGCTGAATGATTGAGCTGATGTGGCGATGACGTGGCGACACGTGGCGAAAGTGACTGTCGGCACCATAGAATGATGACACGTGGCACATTGTGATTGGTTGATGATGACGTGGCATTTTGACTCGGTCAACCGGTGATGTGGACGATGACGTGGAGTGACACGTGGCGGCATGTGGCGATGGTGACTGTCGGCACTGTAGGATGATGACACGTGGCACGACGCACGTTAGCAGATCGGCTGTGATGGTGACACGTGGCACGGCGCACGTTAGCAAAGTCAAACTTCTCAGATTCTGACTTGTGGACCCAGCGCACGTTAGCAAGTCTTGGTGCATGTTAGGCGTCGCGACGCGCCAAAATTACCAAAATGCCATTTTTCCAATTTTCACTATTTTGGCCCCAAATCACCTCCAGAGAGTCCTGAAACTTTATTTATCTACAAAATAACACAAAACACATCAAAATATTCACAAAACTCAAGAAACTATACAAAATATTAGGTCAAATGAGTGAGAAATAGTGATATAATTACCACTCATCAATATATATAATTTTTTTTTTATTTCTATCAAAATAGTCCATATTTATTGATTTGACTAAAAACTCTTAGATTGTTAAACCATTTTTTAAAAAATCATAAATGAATGATTTTTAGTGATTTTTTCGAAGAAATTAAAAGATGAGTTTTGCTTCTTTTTTTTTTATTCTTAATCACGCGAAATTAATATCAACTTTACTCTTATCGATTAATTTTCAATTAATTCCGGATTATTTCACGAATCGTTCAAATTCGTTATTGAAGCGATTTATCACCAATTATTAATTAAACTGCCTAGACAACTAGCATCAATACAAAAAAAGGACATTTAGCATTGAAATTCCTTTTTGACGCTAATATACCCTTTAGCGTCGAAAAAATATTTTCGATGCCAAAAGGTAGAAATTTAGCATTGGACAATTATTTTGATGCTAAAGGTTCAACTCTTTAGCATCAAATATATTTTTCGACGCTAAAATGTAGACTTTTAGCGTCAAATTTTAATATCGACACTAAAAGGTTGTACCTTTAGCATCGAACAACTATTTTTGATGCTAAAGGTTCAACCCTTTAGTGTCGAATATGAATTTTGACGCTAAAAGGTAGACCTTTAGCGTCGAAAAACTCTTTTGACGCTAAAGATGCAACTCTTTAGCGTTGAAAAACTCTATCGATGCTAAAGGTGCAACCCTTTAGCGTCGAAATTAAAATTCGACACTAAAAAGTACACGTTCAGCGCTAAATGTCAAAAATTTAAAATAATATTAGAAGGCGGGAGTTTTTTTTTTTAAAATATGAAAAATAGAATATCATTTGGCGTTGAACAATTTAATTAGATGCTAAATCATAGACCTTTAGCGTCGAATTTGAATTCCGACGATAAACGATAAATTTTAATTTTTGAATTTCTCGCCTCCTTAAATCTAAATTTGAATTTAAATTTAGATTTAAATTTTTGACATTTAGCGACAAATTTTCGACGCTAAAAGTAAAAAATTTCTACGCTAAAGATCAAAATTTTAGCTGAAATAATTCCCGCTATTTAAGGAGCTTTAGCGACGAAAGTCTATTTCGTCGCTAAAAGTTATTTTTTCCTATAAATATTCATTTGCTATTTCATTTCTCATATTCTCACTTTCTTCCTCTTCTACTCTTATTTCCTCTCTTATTCTTTTTTCCTTAAAGGTTTTGTTTCATTTTTTTGGTATTTCATGTCAACATCCAATATTTTTATTTTGTTTGTAGGAGAATATATGAAGATGAAGAAATGGTGGAAATGAAGATGGTGAAGAAAATGAAAAAAAATGAAAGTAAAGATGAAAAATATGGAAGTGAAGATGAAGAAAACATAGAAAATATATAGAAAATTACAGTTTATCATTTTGTTTATGTTGGGGTTGGTGCTCAGAGCGCCAATCCGGGCCGTATTTATGTCTGATTCATGAATACGAACATCCCCTTATTCCATAATATTACTTATTTATGGTTGCACCTCTTGTTCTTATATACGTATTCGATCTGATTACGATTAGATTGAAACTAAATGTGGTTTAGTGATATGTATATATTATACAAAGGCCCGATAATATATAATGCAGTACACAGTTACAAAGTTAGTTTGTAATTGACATTGGGAAGTGTCACTGCTATATGTATATTATCAAACAAAGTTCCTGGTCAAGATTTGCTAACACGGGTCGGTTAGTCAAATCCGTTGAGACCAGTACATGTCGTATATCGAGACTTGGTCCGATGGTTTATCCCAATGAACCATGAGTCTATGGAGACTCATATAGACGTGTAGGTGTTTATAGTGGATAAACACTGAACGGCTCACCGAAGATTCTTAATGGATGGTACGCCAACGTCAATAAGAATCTTCTCGGGTTGAGTAGCATAGTGGTCCTTCGACTTGAGACACCACTGTGGATGTATGAGACATCCTCCACACTTAGATGGCAGTCACGTCACCGATCTATTAGATCAGACCTCCGCCTGTTCGTTGGGTGTGGATCGATCCTCAGGATATCCTGTGTGTGTCAAGATAGGATCCGTCAGTTCTGTGTACAGAGCATAGGTAGTCCATATATATTAGCAGTCTGTTAAATCTGTGGCCACAGTATACTTCGGAAGTAAGTTCCGAATGTTATTTAGAGATTGCTAATAGATACGTCGACGAGATAATACCTATAGAGATTTGACGTTTACATCTATATCTCTGGGATTATCTGGATACCTGTGACGGAGGGATTATACGTATGCAATGACCTCGACCTGTATGATTCAGCTAGTTTATCCGTGATCGTCATAATCTACGGGTGGATAGATTATGTACATGAAATTGGATTTCATGACGGATATACCTGAATCTAGAGAGTCTCAATAATGAAACATACTCGTAGAGCACTAGAGCAACATTTATGAATAATGATGATTATTTATAAATCGTTTAATCGTTAAACGAAAAATACATGCGAACGGGCCGAACCGTCATTTCCTAATTAATGTGTATTTGTATTTAATATATGATATTATTAAATACACATTAATAAATGGTCAAATAAAGGTATTTGACATATATCATCAATATATGTATTTGAGATATTTAAAGTAAATATAATACATATATTTGATATATTTGTATTTAATTAATTAATTAATTATTTAATTGTTAAATGATTAATATAATTAAAATATAAATATATCACCAAATGATAAAGTTAGGAAATGATTATAAGTTGCAATTGTTGACTTATATATTAAAGGAAAAGGTTGTCAAATTGATTTTGACTTCTTAAGATATTTGTTCAAAATTGTTTGAAAAATGAAAAATATTTTTTCCTTTATTCTATGTCAAATTCGGCCATACACTTAATATATAAGAGTTATATTTATCTTAGTTGCATTTGTTGACTTAATTAAATGTCTTTAAAGTTGTTTTTAGATATTTATGTCAAGTTGAACAAATGAAATACAAATGAAGATGAAATTAATATTCTTGCATTTCCTTTAGTGAAATTCGGCCAAGGCCTTCTTTGGCCAAGTATATATTGATTTCATTTCATTTGAGATGTTAACCTAATTCACTTTAACATAAACTCCATTAATGAAAACAAAGGAAGCTTGAGAGAAAGAAAGAAGAAATCAAAGAAAGCTTGGTTTTTAGTAAGTTTCTTCAACTTACTATTAGAGAGGAAAATGTTCCTTAGGATCTAGGCTTTAACATATGATGTTCTTAGGTTATTTCTTTCTTTATTCCTTGTGTTTTTGTTGATGGAAGTTTTGATGGAAGTGTTGAGCATGTATGATGAAGGAAAGTTGTGACTATTGTAGTTATAAGCTTTCTTTTAAGGTTTTGGAAACCATGTTGCTAATCTAGAGTTGTTGACCCACTCTTAGATGACCTAGATTTGATCTTGAGTTGTTTCATTGTGTTGAGACTTTGATTGGATGGAAGAAATGACATGATCTAGGGGACAACATTCAAACCTAAATAACTTGATTGAAATAGATGAGAATGATGCAAGCCCAATGTAGAAGCAGTTTTTGATAAATCTAGCCGAATCAAGTCCGACACTGAAAGTTCGTCCAAGACAAGACTTAATGGACTTGAGACACATAATTTGGGCCTAGTTACATAAAGGCCACGAATTTAGGAGCTTTTGGTGCAAGGAGACAACTTTAGACATTTTGGAAACAATTGTCACATTTGTTGACTTATTAGGCACCTTTATTGGATTTTTGTGATTTTGTTGTTTTTCCTTTATTGAATTTCTTGGCAAAGTTTTTGATTAATTTTCTATTACTTTTGACTTTCTTGGAAAGTTGTCTAGGTTGTTAAATGACCATTAAGGGCATAGCTTTTAATTAGCCATAAGTTAGCAATTTAGGGTGTTTTGGTCTTTTGCACTATTAGGGTTTTCTTTTATTGTACTATATATTGTAACATTTATTTCTTAATGGATAATAATCACCAAATTTCGAAATTCATCTCCATTGAGAGCTTGGCTTTGTCCAAAAATTGCTTAAGGGAGGGATTCCCCTTATTTCATGCAATCGACTTATCTAAGGCGTGGCAACCTTAGTGGCGTCTCCGTGCTAGCAGAACACTTCAAGGAATCATCTTAAGGGTTCTCAAAGACAAGTTCTTTGTGGGTCTTCTTTGTGGCCTTGGAAGGGTTTTGTTCCTACAAAATCAAATTTGCGGTTCTTGGGGTTCTGTCCGCTGCGAGGGGTTTGCTTGGCCTAATCCTCCAAGTGAGTTCCGCGTCATTTGGTATCAGAGCTTAGGGTTCCAAGGTCTGATTTTTCTGTCTTTACTTTGTGTTTTTTTGATTTTGTCTTTATTTTGTTTGTTGGTCATCAAGATACTTGTTCATCTTGATTCTTATTTTTTTGTTGGATCTTGTTGGTTCTTGCTGTTTCTTGTTTATTTGTGATCAAAAGCATGAATAACATTCTGCCTTTGAGTGTTTTTGATTGATCATGAGTATTTCTTCATGTTCTAGTTTCGGTCTTTGAGTCAAAATTAGAGCTTTATTTTTTACTTTTACTTAAATAGTGTTTATTTGTTAATTGTATGTTACTAGGACGTGTTCAACATTGTTATTAAGTTATTTGTGTTAAAAAAAAAAAAAAAAAGGAATCAGGTCAGATTTGATTAAAAAAAAAAAAGAATCAGGTCAGATTTGACTATGTGAGATTTATTGACATATCTTGTCTTTCTATTGTTGACTACGTGCAATTAGTGTTGTTTCCCTAAGTATTATTCATATCAGCTTTGCAAAAATCAGAATTGACATCATTCATCTTGGCATTTGCGTGAACTTGCTTATTTGCATTCCTGTGATCTTAGTGCAATCTTGTGAGTTTGAGTGAAAAGAAAGAGTGTTTGAGTGCATTGGTGATGAAAGTGAGTGAATGAATGATGAAACAAATTGAAATGCATGAAGTTGATAATTGTCGTGAGTTATACATAGTGTACCTTTGCTGATTTGTGTTGTTAATGTTGAAGAATCAAGTGAAGTGAGGTTGAGTGCACCAAATTTGCACTAATTTCGTGTATATCCAAGCAAGTTTTACTTGCTACCTCTTGAAATATTGATATTTGCATTGTATTTCATTTGCTTTGTATACACTTGTGAGTGTGAGAGGCAAAAGAAAGGAGTGAAAAGAGAAAAGTTAAAAAAAAAAAGAAAAAAAAAAGAGTAAGTGAGACAAAACAGTAAAGAGTGATTACAAGATTGGCTAAGTGTCACATTGAGTGCTTGCTTGTTTGTTTGCGCATTTCGCTAACTCATTTTTTTTCTTATTCCGTGCTCTTTAGCTTAAGTTTCTTTGATTGAGTCTTAGTGATTACTATTCTTATTCGCATTATTCCACCTACCCTATATACATCATTGGTTCTTGTTGTTTATGCTAGCTTGAAGATTACACATTGTTGTTAACTTTGGGTAAGTCATATTCACATCATATTGAGTGTAAACACGAGTGGAGTGATACATATTGAGTATAAACACGAGTGGAGTGATACATATTTGAGTGTAAAACGTGAGCTTGTGAGATTGTGAGGTTTTGAGGATATCTAATTATTTTCACATATTGTTACTTCTAATCTGTTTGTTGAAGCTTTGAGATGGCAGGTACTAGTTTGACAGTGGATGAAAAACTTGAGGCTTTAGAAAGGAAATTCATGGATATGATGGAAAACATGAATGCTGCTTTTGATAAGTTGTCCAGGGAAGTAGAGAGTAATCGAACAGGCAGTGTTCCCAGACCACCACCTCGACATATACCACCACCTCAGAATGTGGCACCACGACGGGCACCACCAGATGAAGAAGAAGCTGAAAATGAGTTTGATGATTCTGATGATCTTAATGATGTGGAGGAGAGATTTCAGCCAGAGCCTGATAGGAGGCCTAATAGGAGGTTTGATAGGAGGAATGATAGGAGGGATAGGCGGTTTGATGGTAGAGGTGCATTTGATGACAGAAGAGGGGTTTGCTTGGCCTAATCCTCCAAGTGAGTTCCGCGTCATTTGGTATCAGAAAAGTTGGGGTACCATTGATACCTCTTGATAGACCTTACATGTGGATGAGTGAATTTGGCGAGGTTGAGGTTAGTCATAAAGTTGTGGTAAGTTTTGCTATTGGGGAAAAATATGTTGATGAGGTAGTTTGTGATGTAGTTCCTATGAGTACTACACATATTTCATTGGGCAAGCCTTGGTATAAGTTTAACAAGGTAACTAATGATATGGACAAGAATAGGTATAAGGTCAAATATGGTGAAAAAGTCATTACTCTCATTCCTTTAACACCACAGCAAGCATATGATGATGTGGTTATATTTTCAGAGGTGTACGAATAGTGAGAGACATGGTAATATTGATAAAGTATGTTCTGTGGAGCCATCAGAGAATGACATGGGGAATGGGATGGTGGAAGAATTTATTGTAAAGGAAAATGTACGACAACGAGATAGATTAGTAGCCGAGGTTTTAATGAGAGTGATATCATTAGCAAGGCTAAAGTCAGTGAGAATGCTTGTGAGGCCATGAGCATTGAAGGGGTAAACACTTGTGAGGCCAAAAGTTATGAGTGTGTTGTTGTAAGTGACATGGTGAGTGGAAATGCTTGTGAGACCGTGAGCATTGATGAAGTAAACACTTGGGATGTAGTGTGCTTTGAGGTTGAAAAACATAGTAAAGTTGAGCATGTGTGTGAGGTCTTTGTAAGTAAGGTTGAGATAGTGACCATGGGTGATGATGTAACCATACGAGTGAGTGAAAATGAAGTGGATGTGGTAGTGAAGTTTTTACCTAACGCATTCTCTACTATTTATGTTTCTTCATTGCAGGTGCACGTGGTCAAGTATAATTCTTTTATATTCCAAGATCATCGTCCAATTGATTTTGTGATAACTATCTATGATCCGGGTTCGGATTCGAGGACGAATCCATTTCAAGAGAGGGAGAATGACATGATCTAGGGGACAACATTCAAACCTAAATAACTTGATTGAAATAGATGAGAATGATGCAAGCCCAATGTAGAAGCAGTTTTTGATAAATCTAGCCGAATCAAGTCCGACACTGAAAGTTCGTCCAAGACAAGACTTAATGGACTTGAGACACATAATTTGGGCCTAGTTACATAAAGGCCACGAAATTTAGGAGCTTTTGGTGCAAGGAGACAACTTTAGACATTTTGGAAACAATTGTCACATTTGTTGACTTATTAGGCACCTTTATTGGATTTTTTGATTTTGTTGTTTTTCCTTTATTGAATTTCTTGGCAAAGTTTTTGATTAATTTTATATTACTTTTGACTTTCTTGGAAAGTTGTCTAGGTTGTTAAATGACCATTAAGGGCATAGCTTTTAATTAGCCATAAGTTAGCAATTTAGGGTGTTTTTGGTCTTTTGCACTATTAGGGTTTTCTTTTATTGTACTATATATTGTAACATTTATTTCTTAATGGATAATAATCACCAAATTTCGAAATTCATCTCCATTGAGAGCTTGGCTTTGTCCAAAAATTGCTTAAGGGAGGGATTCCCCTTATTTCATGCAATCGACTTATCTAAGGCGTGGCAACCTTAGTGGCGTCTCCGTGCTAGCAGAACACTTCAAGGAATCATCTTAAGGGTTCTCAAAGACAAGTTCTTTGTGGGTCTTCTTTGTGGCCTTGGAAGGGTTTTGTTCCTACAAAATCAAATTTGCGGTTCTTGGGGTTCTGTCCGCTGCGAGGGGTTTGCTTGGCCTAATCCTCCAAGTGAGTTCCGCGTCAAGAAAGATGATTAAAGTAATTGATTTAACCAATTTGGTCTAATTTGTCCAATTTGAAGAAATTGAAAAATTAGGGTTCTTGACCAATTCCAAATTTGGGCATTTTCATATATGTTGAGCATTTGGGTGTGTATATGATGCATGCAAAGTTTCATGTTGATTGGATTTCATTTGGATGAGTTTTGAAGCATGAAATGACCAAATGGTCAATTTGGGCACCAAATGGTGCATTCGGCCAAAGGAGTCAAAAATGGGATTTTGTGTTGCCTTGGTGTTTTGATGTTTTGAACATGCTAAGTTCATCTTAGAAATGATTTAGAATCATTCAAAATTGATTGGATCAATTTCGGACTAAAATGGACAAAATACCATATAAGGGTAATTTGGTAATTTCACTTGAATATGATTCATTTGAAATTTTGTTTCATAATTTGATTATTGGGCAATTAAATAAATATGTTTATTTAATTAATCCAAGAAAAAGTTTTGAAATCGGAAGATACGATCTTCCGCCGCTTCCGCTGCGTTACCGGATTATGCCCCTAAAAACCCCTACAGTTTACTAGTTTATGTTTGTTTGTTTTGATAAATTTTATAATTTTATTTTCATATCAATAAAGATATCTTTGTAATAATTTTTTATAACAAATTTATAATAGTGTTCTTTTGTTTTATACAAATTTAATTACTTTTATAATGAAATTTAGTTTGAAATTAATTTGTAATGTCAATTTTGTTATAATTAATTTTTAAAACTAATTATACCGATTTTTTTTTATTTCCACCTTTTAACGTCGAAACATTTCGTCGCTAAATGCCTTCTGCGTCGAACTAAAATTTTGACACGAAAGCTTGGTCGATGAAGGTATTTAGCGTCAAAAACATATTTCGACACTAAAAATATGTACTTTTAAAGATTAGTACTTTTAGCGACAAAATATTTCGTCGCTGAAGATATATATTTTTAGCATCCAAATTTATTTTTGATGCTAAATACCTTCCCTGACCAAGTTTTCACGTCAAAATTTTAATTCGACGCAGAAGACCTTTAGCGATAAAATTTTTCGACGCTAAAAGTCAATAATGTTGTAGTGCATCATGGCTTTCATTATTAATTGGCCCTTTAATCTATTTTAATGGTTTAATTTACTAATTAATCTATTGTCATTTCCTGATTGTCTTGATCATTGTTAGCATAATCATGGTCTTTTATGCTATATAGTTACTTAAACTTGGAATCTGGAAATTAAACTCTTAACTTGGGTAAAAAAAATTCAGATTATGGCAAGAATTAAAATATATAGCTGCTTCTTAAGAGAATATATATGCCCTTGAGGGTCTTCATTATGCTTCTAATAATTATTCTTGATTTGCCTCAAAAGTAAGATTATGATGTTGAACCAAGTATCAAGTTCAATAATCTGATGCTAGATTAAAACGGTGGACTACAACCAATTCACACTATTATATTATCAAGCTCTATCAACATTATTCAATCAAATAAATAGTTTTCATTAATTAATTTGAACTTTGTCCACGATCTCTACATTTAAAATTAAAATTACTCAATTGACCTTTGCTTATAATTGCAAAAATGTGGCAAAAGAAATAACAAAGTTTATGAAAAAAGATCCACAAGAGAGGTGGTTTGGTAGTGTAGGGCTCAAGATCTGACATTGAGGTCATGTGTTCGAATCAAGAGAGTGTATATGTTTCTTGTAAGAGTCTGGGACAGCTAAGAGTTTTACCTGGTCCGCATAAGTCCGGAAAATGTGGTTTGATAGCGGAATTTCCAACGATTCAAAAAAAAAAAATCTATAAAACAAGAAGTGAAAAAGTCAACCCCAGTTACTAAATTTAAAGACAAAAAGTAACTTAAATTCGTCAATGATCTATATATAGTCACACCTATTTGTAATTGACACTAATATTTCATAGCTAAAAGATCCATAATTACTAATAGCAGAAAAGAAAGTGATAAAATGCTATTAGTAGCTAGGGCTTGATACAAGAACAAAACAAATGAAATGAAACTATCTTGTATGTGTGATTTAACTTTTGGATGAAATGAAACTTTGAGTTAACAAAGGCCCCAATTACACCACAAAAGCACTAACAACAACATCATAAAAAGCACTTCCACAACAAAAGTTATTTTAACTATTAATACAAATAATTAGAGACAACTCAGACAAGAGTCGCTGTAGGTGATTGTGGGAAGAACCTTTAGGCTTTTCATCACGTTATTGCAACTTTTGTTTCACTTGTTTCAAGGTAGATCCAGCCACAGTTCCGGTTCGAAATCGAAATCGAACCGGATGAAACTGTAAGGTTACGGTTCCATCCGGTTCCGGTTCCAAAACCGGAACCGAACCGAACCCCCAAATGGTTCGGTTGCGGTTCCATAAAATTTGGAACCGTAACCGTAAGGTTCGGTTCTGGTTCCGAACCGGAACCGAACCAATTTTTTTTTAATTTTTTTTTCCTTAAAAAATAGTTTCGGTTCTGCGGTTCCAAAAAGCTGGCACCGTAGAACGAACGATTCGGTTCAGTTCTGGAACCGAACCGAACCATAGCCATCTCTATTTCAAGGTACCTGTTTCCATAAACATCTTTTGTTTTCTTATTCTATATTGCCCTTTCAAGTCTTCTTTAAAAGAAAATAACAAAGAAACTTTAAAAAGGAGGATAAGCAAAAGTGAAGAGAAAGCAAAAGTAAAGCAATATGACCACCAAGAGGCTGATGATCAAATGCATATTCACAAATTGTCTCATTTACCACCTGCAAAGGAATATTATTGAAAGAAAAAATAATTAACATATGTAATGAAACCATTATTAACAATTTAATTTATAAAAGAAGAACAAGATCAAATAGTGGCCTACCTTTTCCTTTCTCATCACACATTTTCCTTATGGAAGAAAGAAATATAATTAGTAGAGCAATCCCAGCAATCATTCCAATTATTATTGCAAGCGTCTTCTCAATCTCCTTATCATTATTATTATCAAATCATTATACAACTAATAACAAAAGTAACAAGAACAATTACTCAATTATTTATGATTTTAGTGATTGAAAGTAGAGATGGCAGGTTGAGATAAGTTGGGATTTGTTAATCCCAGCCATATCTCGATTCTGAATTCAAGATGAAAAATCACCACGAATCTCAGATAGACAAGTTTGAGATCTTAAATTTCAATTAAAATTTAAGATTTTAAGGCAAAAAATTGGGATACATGATAAAAAAAATCATTCCAATTATTGTACCAAATAGTACAAATCTCTAAGACTCTAATCTGGATCGAAATTCAAGATTTTTTATCCTCACTAATTAAAAGCTTTGTAATTGGAAGTGAAAATTAAGAGTAATTATAAAAACTCAACTTAAACTCCACCTCAACCCTACAAATTATCAAAACAATAAACTTTATCAAATTAATTTTTTATTTTTTATTTTTCACTTTTTATTTTTCATTTTGTAAAAATTAAGTTGATGATCATTGTTTCAGAAGTTTTTGATTTTCCCATTCTCTCTCACTTAATGTGATCATAATAGTGGGCTGCATATAATTTGATTGGGAAGTTTTATTATATTAATTACATTATAACTAAGTGATGAATAACGATCTTTAATTATTTCACTTCTAAAATCTAAATTAGAACATTTTATCTAAGGCCATTTACGACTCTCTGTCTTAGCATTGGATTCTTTCTTGATTTTCACCTAAGAAGACATTAATTCATAGTGGGACCTAGTTATTTTTTTCTCAAGTGCTTTACAACTACAAGTAGCTTTGTCTTGTTAATTTGTTATAACAAGAAAGTCTATATACTTTTCACACTTTAAAAATATCAAATAGTCAAACAAAAACTGCTGAGAGCCAAAGTTATAAATCAAACCCTAATCCACTTTTTTTTTCCACATAACGATTTATACCCATATATTATATATTACAAGTATTTTCACCTTGAATAATCTTGAGAACGTTCAATAAATAGATTTTCAATGAATTTATATCAAAGCCATCATCAAACTTTAGATTTTTTTTTTTTTAAATATCACCAAAAAGTTCAAAATTTCAACCCAAGTCATGAATATTGTTAACCTAATATAATTGAACCTAAAGAGGATGTATGATACAAAAAATTTCATTTGAATTTTAACAAAAGGGAAAAAAAAAAGAGTGACCATAACATATTTTCTGATCTGCGCATCAAAAATTCTATACTGTAACGCTGATATTAGATAATCAATGCAATAGATATCAACAATATCTTACTATGTATGTTAAAATATTTAAAAACTACTAAATAAATTAACAATAATTATATTTAATATAATTATATGTCACATGCTTATTAATTAATAATACCACATCATTTATATTTCCGTTATATAAAATAATTATTCCTACACATGATTCAATGTCCCATGCCTCAAAATTTAAAAAATATAAATAAAAAAACAGAATAGAATGAGAATTATATGCCAGCAAATTCACCCCAAACAAGCAATGGAATGAAATCATAGCCTAACAAATTCATTATAATTTAGTACACAAATGAAGAAAAAATAATAAAAGGAAAAAATAAATAAATTAATAAATAAATAAAACTCTTTAAAACTACGAAAAGTTAATTAATAATTTACACTTGAGCAAAAGCATTAATAATAATTTTCATAAAAAAACCAGAAACCATCACAACCACCGGTATAAATCGGAAACCGCTTACCCTTTCCGCTGTGCGAGTGATCACCACCATCGGAGTAGCGCGCGTAGCACTTGGCCAAGAACATGTCACCCCACTTAGCAGACCCACACTCCGTTTTCAGCCGTGCGATCGCGTCTGATAAACAATCCTGGCACTCGCTCACACTCAAATCCCCTATACACTGCGCCACACCGGTAACATCCCCGGACCCACCGACTCTGTACGGCTTATATATGACCCATCGCCCGTGCCCAAATAACTCAACACGGCATCACGTCGAGTCAACGCACTAGAGTCATACGAAATCGACGGCCCACATTTCTTAACGACCACAGTCTTTTCCTCGACGCCCAAAAAGGAAATGTTATCGTATTTAACGAAGCAGGCATCGAGCTGCAAGGCGGCGCCGCAGGATTCGAGGCAGAGGGAGCCGATTTGGGTGAGGTCGTGGGCGACGCAGCGGCCGCAGTCGGTGGAGGATAGGTCTCCGCGGCATTGGAAGAGGCCGTAGAGAGTTTGTTGGCCTTGGCCTTGGATGGTGAAGTTGTTGTAGTTACTGAACATGGCTGAGTTGACGAGGGATGTGAGCATGGAGTTGATGACATTTTCGTAAGCTGAGCCGGGGGTGTATTTTTGCTGGGAGCAGCCGCCGAAGATGAAGGAATCTGTGGAGGAAGATGATGGGGTTGTCAGTGTTGAGAGACTGTGAAGAAGAAGAAGAACAAGAAGCCAAGGTGTTTGAGGTGAAATCAAATTTTTTATTTTTTTTTTTGCTGGTAGATTTGATGATGAAGATAAAGAAGTGATCTTTTTGCTTGAGGCTTTATTTTGGGAAGAATGAGCTTTATTTTTTTTCGCAGAGAATAATGGAGAGAGGGAGGTATCTTTGCGTTAAGGAGAATTTACGTAAAGGGTTAGAGTAACTTGATATACATGTGTGTGTTCAGTTGTATGATTATTATTATTATTATTAAAATTAATGGGAAAATGCAGTTTGATTGGGTATCTTTTATTTTTATTTTTATTTCGGTTTATAATTTTATTTTTATTTTTATAATTACTGATTAGGTTTATGATTTTTTTTTTTTCATAATTATCATGTTCTTGTTTAAAAGGGTTAAAAGGCCTTTTAAGATATTGAATTGTTTAATCAGGATGATACCATTTTAATTCAACAAATAGATAATTATAAACACACTTTTTTTTTTTTTTTTTAAATCGTTAGAAATCCCACCGCCAATCCATAATTTCCGAGTTTAAGTGGAGCACATAAAACCCTCCGCTGTCCTAGACTCTTACAAGAAATGCATTCTCTGAATTCGAACGCAGGATCTGAAGGCCAGAAGAATCATACACCACCAAGTCACATATAAACACCTATATATGAGAACACAAATTATAACACTATCTTAAAGTTTGTTTTTTCTTTTAATATTTTAAATTAGTCTTTATTTTATTTTAAAAAAAAAAAGCTTCATCATCATATAATTATTGTTTGCGCGAAGAAAAAAGAGAAACGTGTAAGGTTCAAACCTCCTGAGACAAAGTCCCAGCGAGGAGTGTTTGATTAAGTGAATAAGCCTCCAAGGGGCGCAAACACACAAATTATAGTCCTAAAGGTTATAAAAACTAAAAGATAAAAAATATGATCGTTTGAGTCTTCATTTGATCGGGGGGCTTTCTCTCTGTACGAGTGAGTTTTTATAGTGAAACTTGTAAACTGCTTGGGCAGTTCCAGTATCTCCCTGCAGCTGCTGGGTCGTGTCTTCAACCGTTGAGCTGTGCGTCTCAACTGCTTGATCGTGGAGGGAAAACTGCTTAACTGTTGTAGTCGTGGGATCAACTGCATTACATGTTCTCGTTCTAATGCTTCGGCCGTCCTGGGTTCTTTTCGCTCTAATCTGATCGCTCTTCCTTTCATCGCCCTTCTTGCCTTCGTTCTAAGGCGATTTCGCTCCAGGGTGAAATTTTTTCTTTTGCCAAAAATTATTGAAATTGGATTCGGTGCTAAGTTAGATTTTTAATAATATTATGCGACATGTGTATTTATAGTAACTGACGGTTAAAATTTAATTACATATAAAATTTTATCTAATAATTATCAATCATAATTTATATATAAAAAATTAATCAGCAAAAAATATTAAAAATTTATAATTTTAGTATGCGTTTGATATTGCTGTTGGACATCTGTAGCTTTCAAGCGATATACGCTTAAGTTACAGATTTAATATTTGGTAAGTAGTTATACGTCGTGGGTTTTTTTTTTTTTTTTTTTGAATTTTTGAAAAGAGAAACGATTATCATTACCTTAACGAAGTGAAAATACATCTAATGTTTGAAGGAAAGTTATCTTTCCAGATAACAGAGTCACAAACACTAATTACCAATTTTGCAAGAGTGAGCAATAAGGTTGCAAAAATGAGAAATATAGCAAATAAAATGTCTATCTAACATAGCTAGCTTTCTAATAATATTGTCAATGATCTACAAAGTTTCTGTTAACATGTCCTTCCTGTTATAAATCAAATCCAGTCAGTTTCCACCACCAAGTAACGCAACTTCATATTTTCTGCAACTTGGAGACCAAACTTGACAGCTTCGGCTTCCACAACTTGAACATCCCCATTGAGAGCAATATTTTTAATTGCCGCACACAACACATTTCCTGCAGTCTCTAAAAAACCACCCCCAAGGCAGCCTTGCAGGTGCAAAAATCCATTGCCGCATCTGTGTTCATCACGATCCACCCCTCTGGAGGAGATTTCCAAGTTCGGTTCTCATCCTTTAATCTCTCATTTGGAAATTTCAGCTCTGAGATTGATAAGAACTGACAAGAATAGACTAATGTTTCATCTTTTGCAAAGGATCTAGAGGGGTCTTCAACCTTTCCTTCAAAAATTTGGTGGTTTCCCGCCTGCCAAATCACCCAACAGATAGCTCTAAATAATTCCAACTTCCCATCTTCTACTGATTTTCACATTCCATTCATCACCTCCAGCATTTCTGCTATTCCAGCAGCCTTGATAACCGAAAAAAAAAGAGACATCATCCAGGTTTTGTGAGCTACTTTGCATTGGAAGAGAGCATGAGAGAGAGATTCCCAGGGAGCACCACACCTCAGGCAATGCGGGCCATCTATCACCATTTTCTTCCATAGATTCACAACTGTAGGAAGCATGTTGACAATAGCTCTCCATAGAAAAATTTTGATCTTTTGAAGGAAGTGTGCTAACCCAAATAAGTTTCCAACAATCCCTCTACCCTCCGAACTGCATGGCTCACAGAAAAATTCTCCTTTCATGCCCACTGGTACCCACTTTTAACTGAATACTGTCCTCTTTTATCAAAATTCAAATCTGGTGATCTTCTTTCGTTTCAGCTGGTAATGGGATCTTCAAGATCTCATCGGCATCAAGTTGGTGAAAATTTTCCTTCACTACCTCCACATTCCATATATTTTTTGTCAACAAATCTGCCACTGTTGCCTCAGCCCCCACTGTTGAGGGCATGAATGGTTTGAAGAGGTTTGGCCTAGGAATCCATTTATCTGCGAGCTGTTGAGTTTCAATCAAGTCCCAAGGATCATAAATCATGCATAAACGAGTTGAATGCATATCAAAGGAGGTGCGGAATAACTCACATTGATCGGTAGAGACGCAACAAAGATGAACCAAATTCGCACTTCATGTTTCTGCCTCCCTCCAAGCTCGGTTTTGGGCCTTCTTGAACTGCAGTGGACTGCACGGTGGGGGCTGTTTTGATGCTCCTAAAAATCGGCCATGAAAGACTCCATTGAAGCTCCAAGCTTCAAGCTTTCCAAGCTCACAAACTCACTTCCCTATCACCTTTGTATTCCTCCATGAGTGTGCTAGCACTTAGATCTTGCTACAAGATCAAAAGCTTCTCCATTATGTGTGTGAAAACCAGAAAAATGGAGATGAAAATCGGTCACCATGACCGTGAGAAGAGAGAAGGTTTTTTTGGCTCCATTTTGCCAAAACCGTGAATGTTAATACAAGAGAGAGAAAGTGATGCCTTTTTGTATTACCTTTCTTTTATTTTATTTACCAAGTAAGTAAATAAAAGATATACAAAACTTTTATTAAAAAGTCAAAAGCAAAAAGCAAAAGCTTTCAATCAACTTTTCACCCATCACTTCTACTTTTACTTTAAGTCACATCACATCACATCACTTTAATAAAGTGACATGTTGTCAAGTCACATCACTCAAAGTGACAATTGATTTGACACATGATGTGACTAACGATTTGACGCTTGATGTGACTTGCGTGTCGCGCTCGAATTCGAAATGCGAATGCGCTCGCAATCACTCTCGGGCTCGGGTTCGCTAATTCCAAATTAACGAATTTTCCGTCGCGTCGTAATTAAGTGATTACGCCTAGCGAATTCACTATTCACGTCGCTAACGAATTAATTCTAAATTAATTCGTTCGCCTGAATTAAAATCCAATTTCAATTCCGCGTCGAAATCTAATTTCGATTAATATATCGAATATATTAATTTTACCGATTAATTCCAAATTAATCGTTCTCTCTCTTTAACGATATTTTATCCGAGATAAAATATCTCCGTAATTAATCCCAGATTAATTTTCTCTCTCATCGAATTAATCCCAGATTAATTAAAGTGCGAGTCATACGTCATCGGTGAATCTTCAGGAAGCGACCCATGAGATCTCCGGATATGTTGGCAGTAAATACGGTCATCGGACTATCCGAACACGTAAGTACCTCGTACTACGTTTATACCGATTTACAAGACAAGGTTGGCTTCTAGCAAAGCGCCATGCCTACCCAATTCTCCAGAAATATTCTTACAGGAATATATAGATCTGTATCAAGCGTAGTATACCGTAGTATTGTGTATATCGGCCCAGTATCGGATAGTCACGTGCTAGGGCTGGGGCTGGATAAGTGTCTGCCCCGTCCGAAGCACATGTCAAATGTCTGGTAACTAGTCTCTATAATCGGATATGCATGACCTAGTCATAATATCCCGATGGTTGCGCAACACTTAAGAGCACTAATACCGTATCCTGCGTGACATCATCTCCACTATGACTGAAGTGATACTTCCGTCTTGACATCACACCCAATACACTACGACTCTCTGATAAACCCAGAAGTGGTGTACGCAGAACCGGTTAAAGCCCTGTACCACCAAGACCAAAGTCTATCGATTATCGTAAGTATTAGCGATGTAAGTCTCAGGTTAACACCCAATACACTACGACTCTCTGATAAACCCAGAAGTGGTGTACGCAGAACCGGTTAAAGCCCTGTACCACCAAGACCAAAGTCTATCGATTATCGTAAGTATTAGCGATGTAAGTCTCAGGTTAAGACTATACACACCTACCTTGATTTCGGCCTCCCATAGACACATAGTCATAATACCAATGGGATTCCGAGGGGTCTATCCAGAGCGAAGCTGTTTCCCGTACCATCGGTGAAACACAACCTCCTATCGCACTTGCATAAGTATCCAATACTTAAATATATGAGAACTATGCCGTTGTGCCCTCACAACGCGCACAAGTGCAATACTAGCCTATTCCGCATTATCGATGTCCTGTCTCGATAATACTCCGGCTAGGGATATTTAATGATTAATCCTTCGTGGACTGATACTGTCTCATATCATCTCAATCCAGGAACTAATCATATGGACCTCTCTTCATTTATACATCTATGGTGATCTAATCACAAATGATGAGAGTGCAATTTCCTTGTCACATAGTTAATTTGTACAACAACACCGTGATCTGTACAAATAGTGACGCTATGGGTCATATTATCCAACAATCTCCCACTTGGCACATAGCCAGTCACTCGAGTGTCTAACACCCGAACTATGTACGGTTCGCTCAAATTGCTGAGAAAAGATTTTCGTCAGCGGATTTGCTTAATTATCATCTGACGCGATTTACACGATCATCACATCGCCACGATGTATGATCCAAACGTATCAGATGATATAGAAGTATATATCTGGATCGTCGATGAGACCTTTAATTCCTTAGCTTGTGCTGACGCCTAGCTCAGCTGCTAAAAGAACTATATCTAATCTAATTAGATTTATTTTCGATCCAAATGGCTTCTATTGATGCCTCAGCTGCAGCAATAATCCGCATTTGTTGTTTATTCGGCAACAGTTATCTTGCTCGGAAGATTTCCAGCTCACTGTCCCAGTGTTCAAACTTTATAGTACCACAGTATTTACCGGTTTGGAAACTTGCAACAGTGATCCTAGTCACTTCAAGTTCTCCTACTCCATAATTTAAGACAGCATCTTTAGTTCTCTCAGATACTAACAGATGTTCTTAATCTTCAATCCAGTGACTATCACTTGGATTGACCCGATTGTGACTTCATATGCTCGAAGCGTATGAGACACCAATACAAGTACATTTTAAATGTACAATTTCCAGAGAGTGTTAACAACTCCAAATCTATCCCTGTAGATCTTTATTCCTTGAATAAAGGTTGTTACTCCCCAGAATTCTACGGAGAATTTCTATGAAAGAATATCTATGAAAGCCAAGCTTTCACCAATTGCTTTATGGGAATTCATTGTCAGTGCCCTCCCACTAACCTCCTTATATACACAAGAATCATTTCGTTTTGAATTAAATCATACTCCATTATGATTACATCAAAACGATAATTCCTAGAACCTATGCTTGCTTCAATCCAAACATGGATCGAATAACCTGCAAACCTTGTTTGCTTGTTATGGTACGACAAAACCGATAGGATGTTACAAACATCCTCCGAAAGGTTTCCTTTTCAGGAAAGCGATTTTTCGTTAAGCTGTCATATTTCATAAATGAAATACACAGCTTTAGCAAGCATTATCCAAATGGATTTACAATGGCAACATGTAAAAGGTTTCGTCGTAATCAACACAATGTTGATAACTCTACCTTTTCTTTACAAGCCTAGCTTAGTACGTTGGTATGTTGCCTTTCATGTATGTCTTCCTTGAAGACTTATAAAGTACCAATAGGCACAATGCCTTATGGTACATCAACTAGTATCCAAACTTTGTTGATATACATGGAATCCATTTTGGATTCATGGCACTTTGCCATAATAGGGAGTCGATACCTCGTATCACTTCCTCAAAACGTAGTCGGTGGATATACCTTCATAAGATTTACATCTTTATGAGGTTAGATCAGAAACCCATACCCTAGGTCATTTTCTGACTCTATCCGATCTACTCAGTTCTTGTGTATTCGAAGATTAATGGTACAGATTCATCATTGATGAACTATTTGTGTTCCATTACGGACCTTGTGCCTTGAACAGTATTAATCCGATTTTCATCGAGTATCACTATCCTCCCACTGACCACTGCATATCGGTATTCCTCTCAGGAAAAACCGCATGGTGAGCAACAATCACATTGTTCTCATGTGAGATTTATAAGTACTATACTTATGGTTTCCCTTAGGATAACCTATATTGGCACTTATCCAATTTGGGTCCTTAGTTTGGTATCATCCAAACGTTATGCCTGGCATTCCCAAATTATCAAGAATGAGAAACCTCGTTTCTTCCCTGTTCATATCCTATATGACATCTGTCAAACAGATTTATATGGAACCTTATTCTAAATAAGTTATTGCACTGTTAAAACTTATCCGTTGAAGGAAATGGTAGCTCAGAGCGACTCATGATTAACCTTATCATGTCTGACATGATTCGGTTAATCCGTTCGGACACACCGTCACTTTGACGTGTTCCGGGAGGAGTCCTCATTTGAAAGAATACTATACTCTTTCAAGTATATAAGAAACTTATTGCTTAAGTATTTTCCATTTACCGTTACGGTATGACTATATACTATATACCGATCTGTTTGTCTATTTCGTGTCGAAACTCTAAAAGTTTCCGATTTGTGTTCTTCAAAAGAAACACATAACCATAACGTGATGCCACATCCGTTTAAGGTCACGAAATATTCATGTTCACATCTAGCTAGCTAGATATGGGCCCACTTACTTCACCATGAATAGGGCTAACAGGTCGGTGGCCCTTATACTATTACCAAGTAAATAGTATTTTAGTACTTTACCTAATAAACTAGATTCGCAGACCTTATTTGAATAGTCAAATCAGTCCTAGTACCCACTCTTCAAAAGTGTGGATATACGAGTCTCGTTAAATTGTGTCCTAGACAACAATGCCACAAATAAGTCTCTATTGATCAAATCAATTTGAGCTATTTATTTGTCATTTTATATGTTTGAGATTTTATTTATATTCAAAATATAAATTCTGTTATTTACATCTAATGTATTTATCTCAGTATCATCTTTATATAATAAAACACTTAGTGTTCTATAATATAAAGGTTTTATCCGCAACGGATTAAACACTGATATAGAGATAATGTCTCTAGTCAAACTAGTTACATTATAACAGTTCCTAATTTAAGTATATACCCAAAGGGTAGTTCCTAAACTTAGGTATCTACGGTCGAAACAGCGACTTTCGTCCCGTTTCCGATTCGCAGAGAAATCTCGGCTTGAAGTCAGTATCCAGCTCATAGCGGATTCTGAACATCAATACATATATTTTATGTACCACACTAAGTATTTAAAATCCAATTTCAATACTAGTAGTGAACATAACTTTGACAAATATTTTTAAAGTTAGAGCCTCGCCCTTTCTTTAATTCCTTCGTGTCTTCCATATCCAAATGGTAGTCACTTTGGGATATGTCAATTATCTTTTCAATATTTCACAAACCTTTGGCCAAGCCTTGGGTTTCGGAATATCGAAACGATGTGCACCTCGTGCTGCATGCCCAATTGCAAACTTTGACTTTGTCTCCTCTAGAATAGTCAATTAATTCTCCAAGAATTATAAATTGCAATTTTAATACTTCTTAAATCTAAAATTAGATTTATGACAAGTATATTAAATTAAGCATTAAAGTCATCATCACATAAATCTTCCAAAGATTTTATGCTCTACTTATTTTGCTTAATTTTGGGCTTAAGGTATAATAAGTTATTTTATAAAATAAAGTAACCTATTATTTATTCCCAATTTGAAAATTAAATTATTTAAAATATTTTAATCCCAGATTATATTTTAAATGTCCAACTTTTCAATTTTATCTTGATTACAATAGTCCAACTATTTAATCAACGATTAGTGGTACTATATATATTATAATGATTATAATAGTCCAACTATATAATCAAATATAATCCAAATTAATTAACCTCAATTACATTGATTACTATAATCCAATTATAAAATCAACTGTAAACTGAAATTAATTAATTCAAATATATTGATTAATATAATCCAATTATATATAATCAAGTATAATACAGTCCAACTGTTTATTAAAACAACAATTTAAATATTAGTCCAACTAACATTTAATCTAATGACGAAATAATTAAATGAGCGCGTATGGCGAGTAATTGAATAATAAATTCAAATTCAATTCTTGCCTCACACTATTTTTCGTCGAACCTCTAACCCTCTGTCGAGTACTCGGGAAACCGTGTTTCCTAGTGGGCTAGGATCCCGTTAAATATCACACAATCTTGACTTTGGCCAACAAATTATAATAATTAACTAGGTAGATCTCTAAGATCAATTGGATCCAATCCAATTCCTAGATCCAGTAGGTGGACATCCAAGTCCTAAACATATATCATATATATGCCTATATATCGAATATATACCCTAACCGTTTTCCTCTGAATCAACTAAGCTTTGGCTTTGGCACAACAAACTTAGTGATCCCAATTAAGCGGAACCCATTGACCTTGGAAAGCTTCGTAATCAATGTCGATGGAAAAGAAGTGATCTTGACTTTGGCCAACAAATCACAACTTGGACAAGACACCGATATGGAACAAAGCCTTCGTGATTCAAACATATCCACAGCGGACAAAGGTCTTGACTTTGTCCAACAAACCAATGTCAGTCTTGGATCTTGAGTAAGAATCACTCAATGGAAGGAAAAACGCTTAATATGATGTTGAGGGTTTTTCGCGTGTAATTGACAACTAATTAATTATCTTTGTTAACTAGGCCTTGGCTTTGGCACAACAAACCTAGTGATCCCAGTCAAGCGCGGACCCATTGACCATGGAAGCTTCGTAATCAATGTCGATGGACAAGAAGTGGTATTGACTTTGGCCAACAAACCACAACTTGGACACGACACCGATATGGAACAAAGCCTCGTGATTAAAACACATCTTCGACGGACAAGGGCTTGACTTTGGCCAACAACCCCTGCCAATCTCGGATCTTGAGTAAGAATCACTCAATGGAAGGAAAATAAACGCTTGATATATAACGAGGGTTTTTCACGTGCAAATTGGCAACCAATTTATTATCTTTGTTAAGGTCTCATCATCATACACCCTTAAACATGCATTCTAAAGACATAATAAAGCGCATATGATAAAATAATAATGATATGCGGATGGATATTTTACACATTGATCCTATATCAAATCTCTCACTTTCTCTCTCCAAGCTAGCACAAATATTTCTTCTACCCGTTACACTACACTTCTAAAGAAACCTCATTTTCATTGAGGGGAATAGGTGAGAAGAGAATACAAAGAAATATGAGATAAGGCTGGACACGCAGGTCCAATTAATAAATCAAATTTATTACAACAATTTCTAAAATTGCCCCACCCATCTAATATCCATCCGATATACATTATTCATGCATCACAACCATGTATTCATACAAGCATGTTATCAATCAATCTAATCAAATTAATTAATCTGATAATTAGTGATCATCCAATGTTCAAACAAAGATTTGATTTTGTTCGAGTCAAACTCGTATTGCGAACACGTACTCAAAGTACGATTTCTACGAATTAAATTAAATTACATAATTAAATCCAATTTAATACGCATTTAATTCTAATTCATTATTTAATTCCAAATTAAATATTACACTTTATAAAATAAACCTTTACGACTTAAATTCCAAATTTAATCGTTACGGGTCTCAAAGCCCGATTAATATCCAATATTAATTTAAATAAAGTCCAATGGGCTTTTAATTAATTTCTTGAGGCGTGGACTTTTGGTCAACTCGGGTCAAACCGAATAACCAAAATCCAATCCGGGAGTTACCCCATAAGCCCATAAATTAATTTAGGCCCATTAGGCCCAATTAAACGTTAAAGGTTCATTAGTCGCATTTGGGCCTTTTGGAAGCGGTTTTGGGCCTAATTGGATCCAACCAATTTTGGCCTAAACCAACTTTGTACAACAAAGTCCAATAAACCCAATAACAACTTTAAAAGCCCAAATCCAATTTTAAGGCCCAATAATTTAATTTCAAAAATTCCAAATTTTCCAATTAAATTACCTAAAGTGTATAGCATTATTAATTACCCAAATCAAAGTTTCCAAAACATGAAATTTGTCCAATTAATCATGCTTATCATCAATTAATCATGTCCAACATAATTTGATCAAAATCAAACCCAATTTCATGCTTCAAGTGTCTCGGCCAAAGAGGGAAATTATGCCCAAATCAAATTCAATCCAATTGAACCAAATTAAACATAAATTCAACATCCCCAAATGATTTGCAAGTCATCCAATGAACAAAAAATCAAAAATCCAAGACAATATTAGGGTTCATATTTTCGGCCATCACAATCAAATTGGGGAAAATTGTTCCAAACACTTTTTCATCAAATTGATCTAATCAATCATCAATTAAACAACATTTAAGCATTCTAAATCATCCAATTTCATTAAACATTCTCAAAATCAAGTTTACCCAAATTAAAGTTTTGGCCAACAATAAGCAAATTGGGGAAAATCAATCCAATTAATTTTTCTTCAAATTGATTACATATAACTCTAAGTTATTCATATACAAACATTCTTAAACAAACAATTTGTCAAAATCATACTTAAATCAAAAAGCCCCAAATTTTGCTCAAGAACCCTAAAAACGTTTTATGCACAAATGGCTCAAGATATCATTGTTGAGTTTCAATCAAGTCCCAAGGATCATAAATCATGCATAAACGAGTTGAATGCATATCAAAGGAGGTGCGGAATAACTCACATTGATCGGTAGAGACGCAACAAAGATGAACCAAATTCGCACTTCATGTTTCTGCCTCCCTCCAAGCTCGGTTTTGGGCCTTCTTGAACTGCAGTGGACTGCACGGTGGGGGCTGTTTTGATGCTCCTAAAAATCGACCATGAAAGACTCCATTGAAGCTCCAAGCTTCAAGCTTTCCAAGCTCACAAACTCACTTCCCTATCACCTTTGTATTCCTCCATGAGTGTGCTAGCACTTAGATCTTGCTACAAGATCAAAAGCTTCTCCATTATTGTGTGAAAACCAGAAAAATGGAGATGAAAATCGGTCACCATGACCGTGAGAAGAGAGAAGGTTTTTTTGGCTCCATTTTGCCAAAACCGTGAATGTTAATACAAGAGAGAGAAAGTGATGCCTTTTTGTATTACCTTTCTTTTATTTTATTTACCAAGTAAGTAAATAAAAGATATACAAAACTTTTATTAAAAAGTCAAAAGCAAAAAGCAAAAGCTTTCAATCAACTTTTCACCCATCACTTCTACTTTTACTTTAAGTCACATCACATCACTTTAATAAAGTGACATGTTGTCAAGTCACATCACTCAAAGTGACAATTGATTTGACGCATGATGTGACTAACGATTTGACGCTTGATGTGACTTGCGTGCCGCGCTCGAATTCGAAATGCGAATGCGCTCGCAATCACTCTCGGGCTCGGGTTCGCTAATTCCAAATTAACGAATTTTCCGTCGCATCGTAATTAAGTGATTACGCCTAGCGAATTCACTATTCACGTCGCTAACGAATTAATTCTAAATTAATTCGTTCGCCTGAATTAAAATCCAATTTCAATTCCGCGTCGAAATCTAATTTCGATTAATATATCGAATATATTAATTTTACCGATTAATTCCAAATTAATCGTTCTCTCTCTTTAACGATATTTTATCCGAGATAAAATATCTCCATAATTAATCCCAGATTAATTTTCTCTCTCATCGAATTAATCCCAGATTAATTAAAGTGCGAGTCATACGTCATCGGTGAATCTTCAGGAAGCGACCCATGAGATCTCCGGATATGTTGGCAGTAAATACGGTCGTCGAACTATCCGAACACGTAAGTACCTCGTACTACGTTTATACCGATTTACAAGACAAGGTTGGCTTCTAGCAAAGCGCCATGCCTACCCAATTCTCCAGAAATATTCTTACAGGAATATATAGATCTGTATCAAGCGTAGTATACCGTAGTATTGTGTATATCGGCCCAGTATCGGATAGTCACGTGCTAGGGCTGGGGCTGGATAAGTGTCTGCCCCGTCCGAAGCACATGTCAGATGTCTGGTAACTAGTCTCTATAATCGGATATGCATGACCTAGTCATAATATCCCGATGGTTTCAAAAACACTTAAGAGCACTAATACCGTATCCTGCGTGACATCATCTCCACTATGACTGAAGTGATACTTCCGTCTTGACATCACACCCAATAAACTACGACTCTCTGATAAACCCAGAAGTGGTGTACGCAGAACCGGTTAAAGCCCTGTACCACCAAGACCAAAGTCTATCGATTATCGTAAGTATTAGCGATGTAAGTCTCAGGTTAAGACTATACACACCTACCTTGATTTCGGCCTCCCATAGACACATAGTCATAATACCAATGGGATTCCGAGGGGTCTATCCAGAGCGAAGCTGTTTCCCGTACCATCGGTGAAACACAACCTCCTATCGCACTTGCATAAGTATCCAATACTTAAATATATGAGAACTATGTCGTCGTGCCCTCACAACGCGCACAAGTGCAATACTAGCCTATTCCGCATTATCGATGTCCTGTCTCGATAATACTCCCGCTAGGGATATTTAATGATTAATCCTTCGTGGACTGATACTATCTCATATCATCTCAATCCATGAACTAATCATATGGACCTCTCTTCATTTATACATCTATGGTGATCTAATCACAAATGATGAGAGTGCAATTTCCTTGTCACATAGTTAATTTGTACAACAACACCGTGATCTGTACAAATAGTGACGCTATGGGTCATATTATCCAACACGAGCACCCTTATCTTTTGACCATTACCTATTCTCCATCACAGTCCTTTATCAAGAAGTTTTTTACCCCACAAAATGCTTCGCCATATAAATGATGGATTAGAGCCAAGCTTAGCTTTTTGGAAGTCTGAATTTGTAATGTACCTTGCCTTCAAGGTTCGAGCTACTAGTGAATTTGGCTCTTGTAGCATTCTACATCCTTGTTTTGCCACCAAAGCTTGATTAAAAGATGATAGGTCCTTAAAGCCCAATCCTCCTCGAGTTTTCGCAAAAAAACAACTTCTCTCATTTCACCCAGTGTATTTTCTTATGTTGCTTGTTAGACCCCCTCCAAAATCTTAAGATTTCCCTATATATGTCATCGCGCACACACTGTGGTAACTTAAAAACGCTCATAGCGTATGCTAGTATTGCTTGAACAACTGCTTTGATAAGAACTTCCTTGCCCCCGCTCGAGAAAAATTTGGAGTGCCAATTGGTAATCTTACCTATCACTCTTAGCCTTATCTAATTAAAAAAAAAACTAGACTTTTTCCTCCCAATCATCGCAGGTAGTCCCATGTACTTTTCATACTTAAACACTACTCTTAACCCAAAAATATTCTTAATAATCTCCATTTGCTCTAGCCTTGTCTTGTTGCTGAAAAACATGAAACTCTTCTCAACATTAAAAATCTTCCCAGATGTCGCTAAATACCTATAAAAAATAATCTTCGAAGATTGGCAATCTGTGGTCTTTGCTCTAGAGAAGATTAGACTATCATATGTAAATAGTAAGTGAGAAATCAAGAGGTCCCTACTGAACCTCAGTCCTCGAAACAACCCTTGATTCTCGGTATTTAACATAGTTTGCGAGAACACTTCTGCACATAAGATGAAAAGATAAGGAGATAGAGGACATCACTGTCTAAGCCCCCTTTGTGGAATAATATATCCCATTGCTGACCCGTTAAGAATTATCGAGAAAGAGGTTGTTGTAATATACCCCAAAATCAACTGCACCCATTCCCTTCTGAACCCTAACTTCAGCATGGTTTCTTCCAGGAAGCGCCATTCAATTATAACATAAGCTTTACTCACATCTAATTTGAGTGCAACCAAGCCATTTTTCCCTTTTGCTCTCCTAATTTTGTGCAAACACTCGTATCCAATGATGATGTTGTCCATAATAAGCCTCCCTGGAATGAAGGCACTTTGAGTGGGTGAGATGACTTAGTGAAGAATGGCTTTAAGTCTATTGGCAATAGTTTTTGCAACCAGGCGGTAAATGACATTGCACAAACTAATCGGTCTAAAGTCCGACACTTTTTCTGGCTTTATGATCTTAGGTATCAAGGTAATAAAGGTGTGATTAAGTGGACCTATGTTTCCCCCCTATTGAGCACCTGTAGGCATGTTTATGTAACTTGCAGTACCCACCACATCCCAATGCCTAAGAAAGAACCCAGCTTGTAACCCATCCGGTCCTGGAGACTTAGATGGACACATTTGTGAAAGAGCTTCCTTAATTTCCTCCTTTGTGAAAGGCTTCCATAGTTGTTCATTCGTCTTTGGAGATACTCGAGACGAAATTCTACTGATAATGTCTTCTACATTCTGCCAAGAAAGACTTGAGCTGGTGAAGATACTCTGAAAATACTCACAAAACACTATTTATATATCTTCTTCTTTCTCAACCCAACAACCCTCCTGATCTCTCACCCCTCGAATAATATTTTTCCTATTTCTTTCCGTAGCCTTTTGATGAAAACACTTTGTGTTTTTATCACCCCTTCAGCCAATTAGCCTTTGACCTCTGTTTCCAAAATGTTTATTCTTCAAGTAACCATTTATCAATCAGTCCCTCTAACCTCCTAATTTCCCTACCCTTATTGTAGTGTCTCATTTCATCCTTGTATATCCTGAGCTCTCGCAATAATTTTTCCATCTCCCCGCTTCTCCATTTAAATTCTTGTCTACTCCAATCATTAAGACTGGTCATTACTCTTTCTGCTGCTTCTTTATAATTCTTAGCTTTATCTACATCGTTTCTCTTGCCTACTTCTTGCCATTCCCTTTTGACTATTTCTTTATATTTCTCATAATTGCTCCACCTATCTTCGTAATGAATCCTCTTAGTCTGATAATTCCCATATCTTATATTCTGCATTCTTTCACTTACCTCCATTAACACCGGACAGTGGTCGGAGGTCCAAGAATCGATGTTAATCGCATAACCATTATAAAAACCTTGAGCCCATTTATCATTACACATGAACCTATCCAGTCTCTCCTCAATCAAGCTATGGCCAAATCTTATGTTTGACCACGTGAAAGGGTATCCCTTACTGCCCAAGTCACTCAGCAAGCAAGTTCTGATAATTTCCTTAAAATCGACAATGGCTTGCCAGCTCCTTTCTCCCCCATTCTTTTCATCAGCATCCAATATTTAATTAAAATCCCCAAAACATAGCCAAGGTAGCGAGAAACAAACCATTCAAACAATCCATCAAACACCATGTGTGCCTCTTTTGATTACTTTCTGGATGTCCATACACCCCAATACATCTCCACATCATATGATTTTCCCATTTGACAGTCGCGTCAATGTGATATGCGCTGTACGATTTTACTTCCACTTCAACACTAGAGTCCAACAATAATGCTAGTCCACCACTCATTCCACTTATGCTAACACTAAAACAGCAATCAAACCTCAATTTTAAACTAACCCCTCTCATTTGTTCATCCATTAACTTCGTTTCGCACTGGAATATAATTTTGAGTTCTTGTAGGTAATTTCAATTGGTATCAGAGCGGGGGCTTCTTAATAAAGATCTAACCATCTGAAAAGAGATCTTTGGCGTCTATAAGCGACATAATAAAATTTGTCGAAGGTGAACTCCCAATCGACCGCTATTTTATGATGGAACGGACTTCAAATATTGGAAAAAGAGAATGCTAAAATTTTTTCTCGCCTATGACATTGATGGACACTTAGAGATCATGAAAGGGTAAATTCTAATGCACTTAAATTTTTATATGAAGCATTAGATAAAAACATAATTAATCTGATTCTCAAATTTGTAAATGCATATGAATTATAGAAATCATAAGAATTGTTATATGAGGGAAATAGTCAATTAAATGAATGCAATATTGATTCCAGCTCATCAAATGACGAAATTTGTAATTTGGCATTCATGGCTATATAAAATCCTATATAGGAATTGGAAAAATAAAGCATTGTTGTTTGTGAAAATAAAATTTCCTATTGTGATGAATTGCTTGACATGTTGGATGAGTTGCATGATACATATGATGTTCTTAGAAAGAAATGTAATCTGATTAAGAAAAAAAATACATTACTTCCACATGAACATGCTTCATGTATGGATAAAATTCGTGTTTTGGATAATGATGATATTTTCTTAAAAGCCAAGTATGAAATTGATGTGTTGATTGATAAAAATCAGCATGCATATCTTATTGAACAAAGTCATGCTTTATATATTGAGGATATGTGTTTAAATGAAGAGCATGAGTATTGTGTAGAGAACTTGCAAAATGAAAGATCTACTTCTAAATCATCATGTGCTTGTGAATCCTTAAGAATCGAAAAATGATAATTTGAGTAAGAAATTAAATAACTTGCAATGCATTATGACCGAGTTCACTTAAGATGAAAAGAATTTAAAAATGCTACTTGGTTCACAAAGATGTATTTTTTGTAAAATATGGATTAGGATATAAGCCTCATATGGAACAAAAATATTTGAACAATTATTTTGTGAAGACATCCAAATCATATACTCATTTATTATATATACATGCATCTAAAGTCATTGAATCAAATGTTAAATATCATGCATGTAATATAAAGTCACAAAAGATATGATTGTTGGACCAAAAAGAAAAATATGACTATTATTTGGGTTTCGAAATGAACGAAGACTAACTCCTAAGGACCCAAGAAAGTTTGGGTACCAAAAAGTTTGTGAATTTCTTTGAATATGTGAAGATGAAAAATAAGTAAAGTGTCCTCAATGAAAGTTGTGAATTTAACGGAGGACTACTCAAATTCTCTTCTTTCACTAGTTTCAAGAAAGGTTGATATGTCACTTAATGACAACGGTAAAGGTAAAATTCGTGTTTACGGAAACATTGGTACCGTTTCCTCAATCTTATATAAGTATGCTTAAATTTTTGACATGAGTTGTACACATTTGTGAAGTATGCTATTGGTTGGATTTTTTTTATCTTAGTTGCATGATTTGAGCATTAATGAAACTTATTGAGTTAATTAATAATTTGTTTGAATCATTTCAAATGTGTTAAATTGAAAATTGAGGCAAAATTATAATATTCGCCTATATTTCTTACATTGATTGTATTTTTAATCATAATTGGTATCATGTTGGATTTATTGCATATTTATGACATTTGTGATCCTTTTGGATTATTTACATTGGATATGCCTAGCCATTGATCATTTTTGGTTGATAATGAAATACATGGATATTGATATAACTTGAATGATTTTGATGAATATTTATGCATGAACATTGGATTTTATGGCAAAGTGGGAGAAACTCGTAAGTCGTAAAAATTATTTGCACATGTTGGTTTATATCTCTTTGCCTGTTATCTTTGTTTCTCCACTCATTTTGCTAATGGCAAATGGGGAGATATTTATAGATGAGATAAAACTTGTGAAATTTGTGCGACCCTGACCTTTATGTTGAGGGTGAGTAATTGTGTACTAATGTGTTCTTCTAAGTGTTTCTAGAGCAATCACATATTGAGGGGGAGATCACATGTTGGGGGAGCTATATTGATGATTAGTCTCGGACTCTCAAAGCTCACTAGTTTTAAGGTTTCCATTATAAAAAAATGGGGAAGTTGCAAGCGACATATTCTCGATGATTGATTTTGATGATGCAACACAAGCGACTTCGATTTGCTTTCGCAAAAAATCACAAAAAGATGTCGAAGTAAAATGGATGTGAAGATGGAGCTCAAGGAAGATATCATTTTGTGAAGTCTTATAACTTAGGTTTCTCAATATAAATGAGTTGTTAATTCAAGTATTTTAAGCTCATAAAACTCATACACATTCATATAGATACATTATGATCAAGTACATAATGTTTTCAATCTTTAAATAATATGTTTTATGTACTAGAATCGGCATACAGGTCCCTGATAAAAGCACATTGGTCTATCAAACCTGATTGCATACTCTATGGAATCGGGTTACTCCATACTGATCTCTCATACCGGTCAGTCTAAATTTTGTATAGCTACTGGAATTGGGATGAAGCATACCTATCCTCATACCGGTCATTAATTCGGTCAGGCTCGCACTTACCGGTGCCCAACGTTCATAATTTTATAGCCGTTTGAATTTACATACCGGTTCTTGACACTGGCACACCAGTCTTTGCGCTGAAATAGAGCCTGATTTGCTTTTCACTATAAATTGAGGTTAAAATTTATTTTTTCTTAGTTTGATAAATTCTAACGCCTTCCAATATTTTATTCAAAGCAAAAACAAAGAGAGAAACAAAACCTTTTCGATCATTCACTCTCTTTATCTTAAAAAGTTCATACACTACATCTAGGGGTGAGCAACGGTTCCGGGTCTACCCGGAACCGGTTGGAACCGGACCGATTTTTCGGGTTTGGAACCGGAACCGGTTGTAATCGGGTAGGTTCCGGTTCCAAAAATGAAGGAACCGATTTTATCCGGGTAGGTTCCGGTTCCAAAATGATCGGAACCGGAACCGGATCATGGAACCGGTTTCACATCAACTTCAAACATTACATACAATTTTTTATAATTGTTCATGACATATTAAGTTGTTGCTCAACTTTTTGTAATCTGCAGCATGCTGTAATTGTTCATGATATCATTCCCAGTAGTAGTGTCTCCAGTAGCATATGGTATCATACTTGTTGCTGCTACTGGGACCGTCCCTAATATTCCAATTTATCCATGCAGCATTATGGTGGCTTCACTAGCAGCAGTAGGTCTAGCATTTCTTTTTGCATTTGACTAGGATGATTGTGTTTCAGAAGCTTTTTCAATTGAATCTGACTTGTTCATGGTAGTGGATACGCATGGTTCTGTTGATTCAAGTCCTACGGACTCGTATTAGAATGTAGTTTTCATTAAAATATTTTAAAATAGGGTAATTCGGAACCGGACCGGAACCGGATTGGAACCGAATAATAGGGTACCCTGTTTAATTGGGTAGGTTCCGGTTCCACTTAGTGCGGAACCGAATTTTTCCGGGTAGGTTCCGGTTCCATGCGGAACCGGAACCGAAACCGATTTTGCTCACCCCTAACTACATCTTCATCATCATTTAGTGATCTTGGATTTACTTGGGTAAACACTCACACTTAAATCTTCTTTATCTTTTGTGAGTACCCAAGTTGTGTTGTAAAATTTTTATATTAAATAATGGAGATTGTGGAAATATTTTGTGTGAGTGGGAATACTAAAAAATGTGAATTTTTATAAAAGGTTTAAGGGAAGCTTTGTAAGAAAATCTCTTGTTGTAAATATTGGGAGGCTTGAAAGAAAATCCCAGTGAAGGTTAAGAGGAGCCTTGGGTCAAAGAAATTCTATTGTAACGGTTTAGGAGTGAGCCGCAGAAAAGTCTTGGTGTAAAGTGTGGATTCAATTTACATAGTGGAAAACTTCAAGCGCTGCTTGGAGTAGTGGACGTATACATTGAGGCCGAACCACTATAAATTACAGTGTCAAATTTCTCTATCACTAACTCTTTTATTTATCGTAAATTTTACATTATCTTTACATATCACATAGTAAAACTTATTGTTGGTGAAATTGACATTGATAATTACTTTCGGTATTTTAGTTATTATTTATATCAATTGTGAAAGTTGTATTCTAAGCTTAATTGATAAATCTATTAACTAAGTAGCTTAAAATTGAAAAAAAATTTAATTCCGTATTATTTTTCATATACTCAGTTCATCCCCTTCTTAGGTATAGATTTTATTATTTGAGTACTTGTAGATAAATTCATTTTTAATATAATGTCATGCACGAGCTACACATAGCTCTATGCATTGATTTTTTCAATGGGGAATTTAGGGTTATTTGGTTGGTGTTGGATTGTGCTGTGTCTGTTAGTCTCTAAGACATGCCACAAGATTCTAAACATGATTCTATGTGTGAAATTAACAAGAAAAGTGGCGGAATCACTTACATTGTTCTTGGAGAAATTCGAAATTTTGCTCATTTTGGATGAAGCTCCAAGCTTGTTGTATGTTGTTTGTTCCTTGGGTGAGTTTCCCTATCACCTCAAATGACTCTCCAAGTGCTAGCTTTGTGAAAATTTTGAAGCAAAAATTCACTTCCAAGAGAGAAGAGAATTCAGCAAAATGTGAGAGGAGAGAAGAGAGTGAATAGTTGTTTCCAAAACTTGGTTGTTGTGTGTGTTTAATGCCTTGAATTAATTAGCCAACTACTTCCATCAAATGTTGACATTTGATATAAGTCAACTAGTCCCACTACTTTTTAAATTCAAAATTTAAGTTGGCTTCTCCAACACACAACTAGACTTGGGCCCGGGTTCGTTTAATTCCGAATAAACGAATTTTCCGTTGCGATATAATTAAATCCAATTTAATTAAATAATTATGTCTCATAAAATTATTACGATAGTCGCTTTCAAATTAATTCTAAATTAATTCATTCGCCCGAATTAAAATTCAATTTTAATTTCATATTGAAATCTGATTTCAATTAATATATCTGATATATTATTTTATCGATTAATTCTAAATTAACCGCGTTCTCTCTTCTATAAGAATTTAATCCCAGATTAATTCTTGCCGCAATTAATCCCAGATTAATTTTCTCTCTCATAATTAATCCCAGATTAATTCTATCTGAGTCAAATGTCATTGGTGAATCCTTGGGAAGCAACCCAAGAGATTCCTGGATATGTTGGCAGTAAATACGGTTATCGGACTATCCGAACATATGCGTACCCCGTACCACATTCTCACCGATTTACAAGACATGATTGGCTTCTAGCAAAGCACCGTGCCTACCCAATTCTCCAGAAATATCCGCCGAGGAATATTATCTGTATCAGGCATAGTAATACTATGTAATACGTAATACGATCTGGTATCGGATGTCACATGCTAGGCCTAGGGCTGGCTTTGTGTCTGCCCCGTACAAAGCATATATCGGATCCCGAGTAACTAATCTCTGTAATCGAAAAGTCATGACCTAGTCATACTTTCCTGATTGCTGCAACTTTTAAGAGTACTAGTTCCGTATCCTGTATGACCATCATCTCCATATGACTGAAGTGATACTTTCATCTTGACATCACATCCAATACACTACGATTCTTAGTAAACCCAATACAGGCGTACACAGAACCGGTTAAAGCTCCAGACGACCAATACCAAAGTAAATTGATTGTTGCAAGTAATAGCAACGTAAGTCTCAGGTTAAAGATCACATACACCTACCATGATACGGATTCCCATGGACACATAGTCATACTACCAATGGGATTCCGAGTAGGTCTATCCAGAGCGAACTGTTTCCGGTCCAACGGATAACAGAACCTCTTATTACACTTGTGTAGACACTGCATTTTTACATAAAGCTCAATGATGAGCCTCGTATGGAGGCACTACCCGATAAGTTACGGAAGTCGCGGGAAACAGACGTCGGAAGGGAAAAATTTAAAAATAAATACATCAACAAATTTAACTGGCTAATTAGCCTCGGGATCACTCGATTAAACTCTATTTTAAAATTTTAGCCTCGGCCCAAAACCCTCGCAACCCATCCAAAGCCCATTATCCAAGCCACACGCCCACATCACACAAAGCCCACACACCCAAGCCCAATCCAAAATATTTAAAACACATGTCACAAATCCAATCAAATCCAAATAATACCCTTCCTAATTTAAACAAATCCTATTCCTAAATAAAATAAATCTCCTTCCTAATCTAATCAAATCCCCTTCCTTATTAACAATATTTTAAAGATATCCCCCACCAAAAATACAAATATCCTTTCCTTAAATAATTGAATTAAATCTATCCCTTTTTTGCATGATTTTGTTTCCTTGTTTGAAGATCCCATGCACAAGGAAACCTTAGTGCACAACTATAAGAGATGACATAAACCAACCCTAAGGTTTCCTTCTCACTCCTTAAGAATACACAATAACTCTCTCTAAAAATTCACAAAGAAAATCATCACCCTCTCTAAAAATCTCTCCATCTCGCCTTTCTCTAAAAACCCTAGACACACTGCCACGCCACCTTAAAAAAACACAGCCTGCCCTCATCCAAAACAAGTAAATAAACCACACAAAAAATCTAAACACTCACACGGACATAGACCATCACAAAGTTCCCTCTCTTTTTAACACTCACTGGACTTCACACCTGCACGACCCTCTCTCTCATCACACAACAACTCTTCACTCGGCAGCCCCTCACAATACAACAAACGCACGGCTCACATCCATCATCTCCCCACACCTCTCCACTTACTCCCTTTGAAAGCTGTAGACACTTGCATTTTTGCATGAAAGCCCAATGATGAGCCTCGTATGGAGGCACTACCCGATAAGTTACGGAAGTCGCGGGAAACGGACGTCGGAAGGGAAAAATTTAAAAATAAATACATAAACAAATTTAACTCGCTAATTGGCCTCGGATTCGCTCGATTAATCTCTGTTTTAAAATATTAAGCCTCGGCCCAAAACCCCCGCACCCATCCAAAGCCCATTTCGCCCAAGCCCAATCCAAAAATAATTAAAACATTTAAAACACATGTCTAAATTAAATCAAATCCAATTCAATTAAAACAAATCAAATCAAATCAAATCAAATCAAATCCCACTTTCTAAATTAAATAAATCCCATTCCTAATTTAAATAAATCACTCACCAAATTAAAGATATTCCCCACCAAAATTACACAAATTTGTTTCCCTTAATAAACTAATTAAACACACATAATTGGCATGATTTCTTTCCTTAACTAAAAACCCTAGCATGCAACTATAACAATGACATCAACCAACCCTAATTTTCTCTTCTCGGCACATAGGCCTCATGCCCTTTACACACAACTCACTCTCGGCAGTAACACACCCCACAAACCCTAAAGCCTCTTCTTTTTCTCTCAAGAACTCACGGCCTCTCCACCCTCTCCTCTCTCATTCACGCCACCATATACAACACAAACCCTAAGATAACCCTCTCTCTCTCAGCTCATTGGTCTCTCTTCACACTCTCGCCTCTCTCTCTTCACAATCGGCAACTCAACCCTAAGATAACCCTAAACTACTAGCTCCTCACTCCCCTTCATCACCCTCACACTCACGGCCTGCTCCTCCCTGCTCTCTCCCTCAACCAGCTGAACAAACAAAGCAAACCCTAAACAAACAGCAGCAAAATAACCTCAAAATATAGTCCCCGAACCAAAACCTCATTTTCCCTTAGAGATTCACGGCCACATCAAAAAATAATAAACAAGACTGCTCTCTCTCTCGGCATCAGAAACCCTAGCCCTCTCGCCTCCATCACCTCTCTCAACCCTCGGCAGCAGTCCACGTGCACAAGAAACACAAAACCTAAACACCATTCAGACCATCACGCCTCTCTCCCTTAGCCCTTTCATCAAACACGTTCAACTCACAACCTAAGCACGTCCCTCCTCTCTCAGCTCACCACACACACGTCCCTGGCCAAAAACAACACAGTTTACACGTTAAAAAAAACCCTCGGCCTATTCTCTCTCTTTAACATACACAAGTTACACCTCCACCGACTAACACACTCACACACGGCCCCACTGCACGCACGTACTACCAATAGACCACTAAGACATTCACACATCCAACCCTAAGACGCCATTCACATACACCCATCGACAATAAGACACACACCAACCGATCAAAGAAACTGCGCTAAACCCAAACAAGAAGCCACGCGTGAAGCCAATAAATAACCCTCCAACCAGCAGCCCCAAACTGCCGAATAAATCAAGACCAAATCAACCCTTAAAACACCCAAAGTAGTGAGTAAAATAGTCCCAAGATAACCCAAAACAGTCCCCAAATATCCGAAATTCAGCTCAAAAATCATCCAAAAAATCGACCCTAAAACAGCCCAAAAATCCCCAAAAATCCCTGAAATTGTCCCTAAAACAGTCCCTTAAACAGCGCCCTGCAGTCCCCAAAATAATCCTGAAAATCACCCCTTTAATCGAGACAAAAATAGTGAACAAACAGACACGCAAACAGCAGTAAAAATAGTGAAGAAAGATAGAGAAAACAACAGCGAAAACAACAAAACATTGAAGGAAAATACCGAACCAGAAAACCAGAAAAGTTACGGAACATTAACCCTTCCGGCGACGACGTAATACACTCCCGGGAAGAGATTTAAAAGGCAATATCTGAGGGCACCCTTTGTTATATTTTATTTTGTTATCCTGGACACGACATGCTTGGTTGGACGTGGAATACGTCTAACCGGGCATGCGAAGCCCTATATTAAAAACGGCCAAACCATTGGTCACATCTCTTTAATATTCCGCATTTATTTTTATTTCTATTTCGCATTTAATTTATGTTTATCATTGCTTTACTATTCCGCATTTATTTTCAGTCATTTATTTTCCTTTAATATTTTGCACTTAGCTTACTATTTATCGTTTCTGTTATTTATTGTTGTTTCATCACATGCATTATCATATTTCATGCATACATTGAATTGATGATTGCGTGCTATCTCTTGTGGTATATCGGATGGAAACCCAGACGTAAATTCCGTAGCCGAATCTGAATGGACAGTAGTGCGGTCTGTACTTGGGATACAACTCCACGTACCGCTTGAGAGACTTTCAAGCACGTGTTTCATTTTGTGATTTAAATCTATGTTTATCGTCCCGCTATTTATTTTTTATGCATTTTATTTATTCATGTATTGTTACTTGATGCGCATGGTGTTGGATTTAGCTAAGGTCCCAAGATCATAAACAAGCATGAAATATGTGTTAATAACAACGATGAAGTTGCGGAATACTCACGTCGATCGGTTGAGCGACGCTTTGACGAACAAAAAAATCATTTTCTGCTCCTTGTGAACTGCGACAGTGGGCTGCTCCAAGCTCACTATTTTCGGCCTTCATCTTCAAGAATCCAAGCTCCAAGCTTCCTGAGATGATTCCCGGCTCATGGGTGGACTTCCCTATCACCTTCGCATGATCCCGAAGTGTGATAGCACTCTTGATTTTGCAACAAAATCACACTTGCTTCCCCTTCACTACTCGGCATTTCCAGAAAAAACAGTGAAGAATTTTGCCCCAAGGGTGTGAGAGATGAGAGGAAGAAGGAGAGATGGGAGAGAGTTGGTGGTGTTGGATTTGTGTATCCAATACACTTAATGAATTTTCAAATTCATTATCCATATTTTGCTTTACAAAAAGTCAAGCATTAATGCCAACCACCACATCCATCAACTCACATCAAGTCAATCAAGTTGTCAAGTCACATCACTCAAAGTGACAAGTGATTTGACGCTTGAAGTGACTAATGATTTGACGCTTGATTTGACTTGCGTGCCGCACTCGAATTCGAAATGCAAATGAGCTCGTAAATAATCCCGGGCTCGGATTCGGTAATTCCAAATTAATGAATTTTTCATTGCGACGCAATTAAATGATTACGCCTAGCGAAGTCACTATTCACGTCGCTAACGAATTAATTCTAAATTAATTCATTCGCCCGAATTAAAATCTAATTTTAATTCTGCATCGAAATCCAATTTCGTTTAATATATCGAATATATTAATTTGTCGATTAATTCCAAATTAATCGTTATCTCTCTTTAATTGATATTTTATCCCAGATAAAATATCTCCGCTATTAATCCCAGAATAATTTTCTCTCTCATCCAATTAATCCCAGATTAATTAAAGTGCGAGTCATACGTCATCGGTGAATCTTTGGGAAGCGACCCATGAGATCCCCGGATATGTTGGCAGTAAATTTGGTCGCCGGACTATCCGAACACGTAAGTACCTCGTACTACGTTTTTCCGATTTACAAGGCAAGGTTGGCCTCTAGCAAAGCGCCATGCCTACCCAATTCTCCGGAAATATCCTTACAGGAATAAAGGATCTATATCAGGCGTAGTATACGTGGTATTGCGTATTTCTGTCCAGTATCGGATGATCACATGCAAGGCCTGAGGCTGGTACAGTGTCTGCCTCGTACGAATCACATATCGGATTACGAGCAACTAGTCTCTTTAAAATCGGATAATCATGACCAAGTCATATTATCCCGACGGTTGCAACCTTCCGACTGGAGTGACCAAGTTCTGTATCCCTACGCGATTATCATCTCCATATGACTGGAGTGACACTTCCGTCTTGACATCACACCCAACACACTACGATTCTCAATATACCCAGCATTGGCGTACACAGAACCTGTTAAAGCCCTGGACGACCGCAACCAAAGTATATTGATTGTCGTAAGTGTTAGCGGTGCAAGTCTCAAGTTAAGACCAAATACACCTACCCTGATTTCGGACTTCCATAGACACATAGTCATACTACCAATGGAATTCTGAGGGGGTCTATCCAGAGCGAAGCTGTTACCCGTACCATCGGTAAAACACAACCTCCTATTACACTTGCATGAGTATCCTATACCCAAATATATGAGAACTATGCCGTTGTGCCCTCACAACGCGCACAAGTGTAATACTATTCTTTTACGCATTCATCGATGTCCAATCTCGATAATGCTCTGACTAGGGATATTTAATGATTTATCCTTCGTGGATTGATATTGTCTCATATCATTCTCAATCCAGGAACAAATCACATGGACCTCCTATCATTTATATATCTTTGTGATCTAATCACAAATGATAAGAGTGCAATCTCCTTTGTCACATAGTTAATTTGTACAAAAACACCATGATCTGTACAAATAGTGATGGTATGGGTCATAATTTTCCAACACATGGGCTAATTACGTTGGTTTAAAGGTCCTCCATTTGAGGGAAATGCCAAAAGGCTACCTTTACCACAACATTTTGCCGCGCCTTTCATTATGTCATTCATCATTTGCATATCATTACTTTATTTACGCATGTATTGCTATCTAGTGCGCATGGGCTAATCATTTGGGTTAAAAGTCCTCTATTCGAGGGAAACGCCTAAAGGCTACATTTTCCTTAATGTTTTGCCGTGCCGGACGAAGTACGTTTGATTGAACATGAGATATGTTTAATCATGCATACGGGGTCCCATATTATTACTTTGTTTCCTCATGTATTATTTCTTGATGCGCATGGGCTAATTATGTAACTTAAAGGTCCTCTATTCAAGGGAAATGCCTAAAGGCTACCTATACTACCATATTTTGCCGCGCCGGACGAAGTATATTTGATTGAACGTGAGATATGTTCAATCGGGCATACAGGGTCCTATATTATTTATTTGTTTAATCATGTATTGATAATCTAGTGCGCATGGGCTAATCACATCAGATTAAAGGTCCTCTATTTGTGGGAAATGCCCAAAGGCTACATTTATCATAGTTTTGCTGCGCATTTCTTCTGTTGATCTCGTCATTTACCCTTTTGGTTATTATGCTTTCATTTTTCACTTTGCATTCATGTTGTGTTAATACTTGAGTGTTGCCTCTTGTGGTATATCGGATGGAAACCCAAACATAAATTCCGTAGCCGAATCTGAATGGATGGTAGTGCGGTCTGTACTTGGGATACAACTCCACGTACCACTTGAGAAGCATTCATGCATGTGTCATTTTGGATACCACTTTGGTAATCTCGTTCGAACGCATTTCCGAATGCTACACGAACGTATGAATTCTGTCTCATTTTCGTTCGAACGTGTTTAAGAACGCTACTCGAACGCGCATGTATTATGCTTTACCATGCATCAGGTCTCATCCCGTTCGAATACGTTTCCGAACGCTATACGAACGCGAACCTTCTGTTTACCATTCGAACTCGTTTTCAAACGCTACACAAACGCACATACAGTGAACATATTTCTTTTCATCACAGTTCATGCATGTTTGCTTCTTTGGTCACTTCTTTTGCATTACATATTTAATTATCCATTTTTTTATTACTACCTTTACAGTTATTATCTATTCACATCTTATGCACTTCTTTGTCTAATATATCCATGGAATTACGCATTTGTCTTCTTTTGTATTTATTTACGTTTATGGGTGTGCAAACTTGTGTGTTGATTACATTACCTTGCATGTGTTGCATAAGACTTAGTTATACTATTGCATAAATCCTTTCATTACAATTGGCATTAGTAAGGGACCATTCCGAACCCAACGGTTTGAGGTATTCCTTTATGAGGGGTGAGTGCGGCCTTAAATCATTTCCCAGTTCACACTGGGTGGCGACTCCATTTTATTTCTCCAGTTTAGTCCCCTACGGGCTACTTCGTACTCCCGACTGGGCCGCGAGCCCAGGACAACGTCACCGATTTTTGTGTCCTACAACGACCAAAAGAATAAAGAGATAAACCCTAAAACCCTAATCCTCTTCTTCTCGCTGCCAATCAACCCTCACTCCTCACGGCTCACCCATCTCTATCAGCCATTCCACAAACCCTTCACGCACACGTCCCCCACCAACAAAACAAAACAAGCCTTTCATCGCACAAACAAACCTAAAAGCCACTCATGCACACGTAAACCATGGAAAGTAACAGCCCTTCACTAGGTAAAACAACATGAAAACACTGCCCCTCACACAACCATTGAAGAAAACATACAATCCCTCTCACTCTCTTTCATCTCGCAATCTCAGACCACAAATAGACACCTTGCACGATCGACTCATACACACACACACACGGCCAGCTCACCACCAACAAAGCAACAAAAACACAACAAGCCGCTGACCAAAACAAATCCACAAAAACCAGCCCCTAAACCACCGAAAATAGCCCCTATGTAGGCATTGTATTTTTGCATATGGTCCGATGATGAGCCTCATATGGAGGTACTACCCAATAAGTTGTGGAAGTCGCGGGAAACAGACGTCGGAAGGGAAAATTCAAAAATTAATACATTGCCAGATTTAATTCGTTTGCTTAGCCTCATGATTCACTCGATTGGTCTCTATTTTAACTGTTAGACTCGGCCCAAAATCCCCACAACCCACACCAAGCCACACGCCCAAGCCCACCATAGAGCCAAGCCACATGCCCAAGCCCATCAAATCCCATCCAAAAATATCCAACACATTAAACACATGTTAAAATCCAAACAAATCACCTTCCAAATTTAAATAAATCACATGCCTAAATTAAATAAATCAAATCAAATCTACTTCCTAAATTAAATAAATCAAATCAAATCTCCTAAATCCATTTCCTAAACTAAATAAATCACATTCCTAAATTAAATAGATCATTTCCTTATAACAAACTAATTAAATATTCCCCCTTATTACACAATCTTTATTTCCTACCCATACAAGGAAAAACCTAACCCACTATTATAAAAAGACACACAAACCAAACCTTAAGAAAATTAGAGAGCTCATTCATGGCCAGACACTTTCCTTGGTCCTAAATGTCACGTAAACAACACACAAAAATAAACCCTGAAGCTCTCACCCTCACAGAAAAAACAAGAAAGAAAAAGAACCCTAATCGCCCTATCTCTCTCACCCTAAAAGCCATCTCACGACTCTTTCACTCATTGACACAAAGCTAGTCACGCACACGACACACACCAGAACACACACACACAACGCCATTACACAAAGCCACTCACGCACACGACACACACACAAAAAAGGCCAAGACACATGCACGCCACTCATGCATAAAACGCACACACACGTCCCACTCTCCACACTCCATACAAACTGAAATAGCCTCACGCACAAGCAGCCCTTACTAATACACACAATTGCACTCAGATCTTCTCTCTACACTCACGACCTAACGCCACAAGGACACACGTCATTTGCCAGATCCACGGCAGAAACCAAAAGGCACGGCTCATTCAACTCGTACACCTTTCACACACTGCCCTGCGGACCGAACCAAAACAAACCAATAAATAGACCCTCACCGAACACACTGTGAAACCAAGTGAAAAATCGATCCAAAACAGTCCCTAAACCAGTCCCAAAAATAGTCCCCAAAACAGCCCCCTGAACCACCGCGAATAACCCTTAAATAGAGGCCAAAACAGCAGTCCAATCATAGAGAAAAACGGTGAAGAAAACAGTGGAAACGACATTCCAAAATAGCGGCAAACCAGAAAAGTTATGGAGCATTAACCCTTCCGATGGCCGCGTAACGCACTTCCAAGAGGCGACTTAAAATGTAAGACCTGAGGGCACCCTTTATTATATTTTATTTTGTCGTCCCAGAAACGGCATGCTTGGTTGGATGTGGAATACGTCCAACCGGGCAGCGAAGTCCTACATTGAAAACGGCCAAATTCTTTGATCACATATTTATTATTTCCGTATTTATCAACTTAATGTGTTCATGAGATTGCGTGCTTGCTTTATTTTTATTTACTTCTATGCATGCAAACTTAGATGTAGGTTTTACTCATATGTATGTGAACTTAGATATAGGTTGTAAGCAAACTTAGATATAGGTTGTATGCATACTGACCGGCGTAAACACACACGTATAATGCAAGCGCACGTATCGTTCAAGTAGTATAAAAATATCGATCCCACGAGGACTTAATTCCTACTGTTATTATTAATTATTGAATCTATTTATTTTCAAATATCTAATTGAGGGTGAAGAGAATGATTGCTTGATTGATTTGGTTGATTGTAGTTTTTCAAAATAAATAAATAAATAAAAAGACAAAAGAAAATACTAAGGAAAATAACAAAAGATACAAAGATCTAGGGTTGTGAATCATTCTAATATCTTTTAAAAGATGAAGTGATTATTTTATGTTGGTGTAATAAATCAGTTTACTAACCTGGAACACGAAATTATGCAAAAGCCTCTGTCGATGGTCAGATGTAAATACCCAGTTTAACCCAATTGAACCATATATTTATGTCAACCAAATTATCTGGATTCATTAAGTTTAAGTTCCAATTATGGATACCCCCCGACAGGTATATGTCTATCCTGTAAGGAAATCTATTAAAGAGTTATCTATCCTCAAGGAAGATCGTGGGCTATTAAGTCTAAGGCTTAAACCTAAAATCCATATGTCTAGTTCATTTTAGATTTACCAAATCAATCTTATTGGTGATCAGACAACAAGAGACATTAAGCTTAAGACTTAATAAGTAAACTTTTAAATTACCCAAACTATAAAATAACCCCTTATAAACCGGTGATATTAGAATTCATCACAACCCCAGATAACTAACACATAACTAGGGCTAGTAAAAACATAAAAGTAAAAGACATAAAATAAAAATGCTGAAAAATAAAAGACATAAAGTAAAAGCTGAAAAGTAAATTGCTGAAAAGTAAATGACGGAAAGTAAATGCTGAAATTAAATACTGAAAATTAAATGCTGAAAAATAAATGCTGAAAGTAAATTACTTAAAAGTAAATACTAAAGTAAATTGCTGAAAGTAAATTGCTGAAAAGTAAATTGCTGAAAATTAAATAAAGTAAAAGTACAATAAAAGAAAATGCTGAGGTAAAAGGATCCACTTTTATTACTTCTATTTTAGATATCTCCCTTAATATAATATATTAACTTTGCATGATAATTACCAACCAGCCATATAGGCGGTATCCAGATTAAGTCAAATTAATAATTAATTACCAACCGACCAATCAGGCGGTATCCAGTTTAGTCATGTTAAAACCAATTTAAATAATTACCAACCGACCAATATGATGGTATCCTCGTTAAGTCAGGTTTTAACTAGTTTATATATTATAATTAAGGGAGATTAATCTAAATATTAGTAATAAAAGTTTTACCTTTTACCCCAGCAAATGGGAGTTACCTCCTCATTACTGAAAAGTAAAAATTGAAAATTAAAGAAAGAAAAGTACTGTGCGTAAAAGTAAATTGCGGAAAGTAAAAACTGAAAAGTAAAGAAAAGAAAGTGCGAAAGCGGAAATTAATTACTAAAAGCTATAAATAAACAAACAAGATACAATCTTCTTAGTATTCTTAAGGAATTCCTTAGAAGAAAGTATGAATTTTACAAATGAAATGGCTTGGTATTTATAGGCAAAATTTTACCTCCATCAAATCATTCACCAAATCAATTATTAATTGCTCCACTAATTGCTCCACCAAATCCATTATTAATTGCTCCACTAATCTCTTATCATGTTTGGTGATTATTTGATAATTTTTATTATTTATTTATTAATTTATTTATTTTTGCTTTGAAATTGATTGAAAGTGACTTTAATAATTACACACAACACACTTCTGGATGGTTCATCAATTTCGGGAATGAATTTTCAAAATTTGAAATTATTTTGTCTTTCAAAGCTGTAGAGATTTGAGTCTTCTTTAATCTGGAACTTGAATTAGCTCAATCCGATATCAGAGTAAAAAGTTATGCCCAAAATACGACAGATGCACAAAATTGGAATTTCCAAAACTGCACTTCGTTAAAACGCCCTTTCAAGTTTCCAATCTCCAAAATTAATAAGTCAAGTACACTTTTTGCCCTTAATTGACTCATATTTCGTCCTAAATGATTTCATTAAGTCCCAATATTATTTTATCTGCAAAATAAACTAAAACATATCAAAACGTTCATCAAACCCGAGAAACTAAACAAAATATTAAGTAAAAGGGGCGGTAAATATTGATATATTTTCCGCTCATCACACCCCCAAACCTAACATTTTGCTAGTCCTCGAGCAAAACAACAAAATAAAATACAAGAAACAATTAAAATTAAACTAAGCCACTTTCGTAGGGATCACGGTTGCATTTAGCACATGCAACAAGCCTTTAAACCCCTAGGTGTCCCTAGTGGACGAGTTATAGTCTCGTGAGGGCTTACAGCAACGATACCCACAAATGTTTTAGAAAAGTAAAAAGATAATAAAACTAATGCACACAAAAGCAAAAAGACAAGAGAAAAGAGAATAAAGAAGTTAGTGACTAATCAGGTGAAACTTCTACTCCAAGTTACTAGTTGTTTTGTTTCTTTCTAAATTGCTGAATAAGTAAATTCTCCGATTATATTTACCATTCTCCATATGCACATCCAACAAAATATTAAAAAACTCATTTTTGCCCACAACAGTCATAAGTACAGTTGATAAAAGAGTACTATTTTTGTTCTAAAGTTTTATCAGAATTCACACATTTTTGTAGAAATGGAATAATTTTTCTGATTTGTTTTTCTTTTTTTTTTCTATTTTTTATTTATATACAATATCTTCCATCTATGTAACGAGCTTTGGGTCGGTGGCTCCCAAACCAGTTGGCTTTAGGGCACCAGGTGTTAAGACACCCCTACGGACTTAATTACTCAGACTTCAGATATATATATTTTTGCAGCATCTTTAATCCATGTTGCGAGCTTTGGGCCAGTGACTCCCAAACCAGTTGGTTTTAGGGCACTAGGTGTTAAAACACCCTTACAGACTTAATAACTCGGATCTCAGATGTTTTTTTTTTTACTCCATTGCTTTTTGAGATGCTTCCTCCAATTAAACTAGAGCACTGAATATTACAAACTTTTCAATTTTATCTCATGTCCGTATGTTACTATGCATGTTGATAATACCTGTCAACTGAGCATATGAAAATCCATTTTAGTTCGTTTTATGGAGAATTTACAAATTAAATAATTTAAAAGGAAATAAACAAAAATTAACTTATTTCGAAAATAGGCTTGAGATACGTCTCAGGAGTGGAAACTCCTTACTCAGCTATCTCTTACCAATTTCACATTTTAAGTCAAAATAAAAACAAAAACGCAAAATATTTTTGTAATTTTTGAAAATTTTTCAATTTTTTTTTATATTTTTCGAAAAATTTTGAACTAAAAATAGAAACAACACAAAACTAAAAACAAGGTACTGGTCAACTAATTCTCTCCCCCAAACCTAAATGAGACATTGTCCCCAATGTCTTATACAGTAGAAGAAGAGTTAAGAAGGCCGTACCTGGTTAGCTGAAAATCTACGAAAAATTAAAGGTTATGATCAAAATTAATCCGACGCCTCTTACCACGATCGTCGTCGGACCAATTTATCTTTGAAATGATAGGGTCAACTTTGTAATTTTCCAAAAAAAAAAAAAAAAAGATAGGGTCAACTTGTGGTTCATAGGCTAAGAGTTGGTCAATTAGATTCGGAGCAGTTCTGGCAGAAAATAGGAGTTCTTTCATAGGTTTTGACACGAACCCATTTCTCCGGGCATCATCAAGAAACACACAAAGAAAATCATAAAATCCTTCAACGTTGTATAGTCCAAGCGGTTTCTGGTGTATGTTCAGGTTCGCCCAAGATAGCACTATAAAAATTTCCTCCAATGTACCCAAGCCACATGGAAAAACAATAAAAGCGTCAGCACGGTTAATCATTTCTACCAGTCGTTCAGACATACCTGACACGATCAGTTCCTCTCCGTTTGATGGTTCAATAAGATTTGCCTCTGCCAAGGGTTTTGGGATGATTCCCAAAACATGACTGCCTCATTCATGTACAGCCTTTGAAACGATCCCCATTAGTCCAAGATTGCCTCCGCCATATATTAAGTGCATATTCCTTGCAGCTAAGACTCGACCCAATTCTTGTGTTGCTTCTACGTATTGTGGCTTAACACCAACACTACTACCGCAAAACACACATATGTTTTCAACTCGTCTTCTTGAAGTGGCTTCCATTTTTTATGTATTTCTTTCTCAACTCTGGATGCCTTCAAAAGTGCAATGACGAGCTGAATTTATAGTACCTGAAAAAGGGTGAGTAATAATAGCACTAGTATCTTCCAGAGGACGTTTGTTTGCTAAACAACAAAAGAAATCGTGAAAGGTCAAAAAGTCTGGATCCTGTCTATGAAAATAAAGATAATTACAACAAAAAAGCGAATCAAAGCAATAATTAATGCAACAGAATTGTGTACGCAATACGCCACTCGCTTAGTATAAATTCATTAGGATGCTTCTCAAGAATTAAATTTTTTACTCAGCCATCACAAATGAATTAGCTCTCTTTTTTCTGATTTCCAAACACCATTCCTTCTGTTCTAAAAATGCTCAGTTTGTGCTTTTCCCTACAAAAATAACACACAAAATTAAAAACTCTACAACATGTATACACAAAATATGAAAACGGAAATTACAACAAATTGCATGGGTTGCCTCACTGCTAGCGCTAAATTTTTCGTCTTCAGCCAGACGTGACTGAAATTCATCAGTTAAGGAGGTTTCAGCGTCGTTTTGGACGTCTTATTAAAGACAGTCCCATGAATGTTGCTTTTGAAGGATCTCTTCCAACGGTAAAGGGGCAAAAAGAGTTTTGTCTCATTCAGTGCTCGTGCCACCTTTTTGCTCCTTGTTGCTCCAGTGGTTCCTGCAAAGAAAGAAAGAAAATCAGGAGGTCTCGTATGGTGCTTGACTTGGAATGGAAGTTCCATTCTGTCAAGCTTCTGGGTGATTTCTTTGAATTGTACTCCCTGTTACAATGATGTTTCTCCTGAATTCACTGGATCTTCAATTTGGTCTGACAATTGCTCCTCTATTTGCTTTGCTTCTTGATCCACCTTTTCTTCACAGATGAATTTTAAAATTTCCGTATTCAATTCTTTATCCGTCATCTGTGAAATGCATGCTCCATAAGTATCTGCTTGAGGATGTAAAGATGTTTCTGACATTAGGTTTTCATCATCTGATACGACTAGAATGGATGGTTCAGGTAGATCTTCATCAAACATCATGAAAAAGCATGCTCCAAGATCTTCATTTTGAGGATTGAAAGTTTGATCCTCCGTTGTTGGTACAGTTGATTCAAATAGATCAGCTTCATCCTCGTCAGAGTCAGAATAATAAAAATCAAATCGAGACTTTGACGGTTCGGGCTCCTGAACTGATACCTCTGGTTGTTGATACTGCTCAGCCTCCTCATCTGTTAAGGTGTCATTGTGGATCTCTGGGTACTCGAAGGCTTCATCAGTGTCATCTAAAAATGCTTCTTGAGGTATGAAGTTCTGGTTTTCTGTTAATTATCTGATCTAATATGTTATTCTCTGTATGGATTCTGTTTGACTCTGAATACTTTCGAGTTGATTCTGGAATGTTTCAAGCATTGTATCCAACTTTTCATCTCGTTTCTTGAACACATCTTTGAGCATGTCAATCATCTGATCTTCTTCTGATTGTTCTGATTGTTGATGAAGATCATTGTAGGATGGTGGATAAGATGGAAAATGTGATGGTTCTTCATACCATGAAGGATTTTGATAGCTCTGTCACCCTGGATTGTAGTTGTACTCGCAATAATCTCTCGGGTGGTTACCATTACATATGTCACATCTCCCCATTACGTTCTGTTGAGCAAATGTAGTATTGCTTGGTTCTGGCATCCAGTGATAGTCGTTGGGTTGGGCAACAGGCCTCAGAAAACCGGACTGTTGCTCCCAGATGTGGGGTGTATCTTCTTGTAAGGCTCGTAATCTTTCAATCTCCCAATATTGTTCCATTTTTCAACCACCTAAAATAAAAGAAAGAAATAAAAATTACAGATAAAAATAAAGAAAATTAGAAACAAGTAAATTAGTCTTTCAATCTCCCATAGTTATCTAACCTCAAGGAAGATCGTGGGCTATTAAGTCTAAGGCTTAAACCTAAAATCCCTATGTCTAGTTCATTTTAGATTTACCAGATCAATCTTATTGGTGATCAGACAACAAGAAGCATTAAGCTTAAGACTTAATAAGTAAACCTTTAAATTACCAAAACTATAAAATAACCCCTTATAAACCGGTGATATTAGAATTCATCACAACCCCAGATAACTAACACATAACTAGGGCTAGTAAAAACATAAAAGGAAAAGATATAAAATAAAAATGCTGAAAAGTAAAAGCTGAAAAGTAAATTGCTGAAAAGTAAATGACGGAAAGTAAATGCTGAAATTAAATACTGAAAATTAAATGCTGAAAAATAAATGGTGAAAGTAAATTACTTAAAAGTAAATGCTGAAAGTAAATTTCTGAAAGTAAATTGCTGAAAAGTAAATTGCTGAAAATTAAATAAAGTAAAAGTACAATAAAAGAAAATGCTGAGGTAAAAGGATCCACTTTTATTACTTCTATTTTAGATATCTCCCTTAATATAATATATTAACTTTGCATGATAATTACCAACCAGTCATATAGGCGGTATCCAGATTAAGTCAAATTAATAATTAATTACCAACCGACCAATCAGGCGGTATCCAGTTTAGTCATGTTAAAACCAATTTAAATAATTACCAATCGACCAATATGGCGGTATCCTCGTTAAGTCAGGTTTTAACTAGTTTATATATTATAATTAAGGGAGATTAATCTAAATATTAGTAATAAAAGTTTTACCTTTTACCCCAGCAAAGGGGAGTTACCTCCTCATTACTGAAAAGTAAAAATTGAAAATTAAAGAAAGAAAAGTACTGTGCGTAAAAGTAAATTGCGGAAAATAAGAACTGAAAAGTAAAGAAAAGAAAGTGCGAAAGCGGAAATTAATTACTAAAAGCTATAAATAAACAAACAAGATACAATCTTCTTAGTATTCTTAAGGAATTCCTTAGAAGAAAGTATGAATTTTACAAATGAAATGACTTGGTATTTATAGGCAAAATTTTGCTTCCATCAAATCATCCACCATATCAATTATTAATTGCTCCACTAATTGCTCCACCAAATCCATTATTAATTTCTCCACTAATCTCTTATCATGTTTGGTGATGATTTGATAATTTTTATTATTTATTTATTAATTTATTTTTTTTGCTTTGAAAATGTTTGAAAGTGACTTTAATAATTACACACAACACACTTCTGGATGTTCATCCATTTCGGCATGAAATATTCAAAATTTGAAATTATTTTATCTTTCAAAGATGTAGAGCTTTGAGTCTTCTTTAATATAGAACTTGAATCAGCTCAATCCGATATTGGAGTAAAAAGTTATGCCCAAAATACGACAGATGCATAAAATTGGAATTTCCAAAACTGCACTTCGTTAAAACGCCCTTTCAAGTTTCCAATCTCCAAAATTAATATGTCAAGTCCAACTTTTGCCCTTATTTGACTCATATTTCATCCTAAATGATTTCATTAAGTCCCAATATTATTTTATCTGCAAAATAAACTAAAACATATCAAAACGTTCATCAAACCCGAGAAACTAAACAAAATATTAAGTAAAAAGGGCGGTAAATATTGATATATTTTCCGCTCATCACACCCCCAAACCTAATATTTTGCTAGTCCTCGAGCAAAAAAACAAAATAAAATACAATAAACAATTAAAATTAAACTAAGCCACTTTCTTAGGGATCACGGTTGCATTTAGCATATGCAACAAGCCTTTAAACCCCTAGGTGTCCCTAGTGGACGAGTTATAGTCTCGTGAGGGCTTACAGCAACAATACCCACAAACGTTTTACAAAAGTAAAAAGATAATAAAAATAATGCACAAAAAAGCAAAAAGATAAGAGAAAATAGAATAAAGAAGTTAGTGACTAATCAGGTGAAACTTCTACTCCAAGTTACTAGTTGTTTTGTTTCTTTCTAAATTGCTGAATAAGTAAATTCTCCGATTATATTTACCATTCTCCATATGCACAGCCAACAAAATATTAAACAACTCATTTTTGCCCACAACAGTCATAAGTACAGTTGATAAGAGAGTAATATTTTTGTTCTAAAGTTTTATCAGAATTCACACCTTTTTGTAGAAATGGAATAATTTTTCTGATTTTTCTGATTTGTTTTTCTTTTTTTTTTTTTTTTTATTTATATACAATATCTTCCATCTATGTAACGAGCTTTGGGTCGGTGGCTCCCAAACCAGTTGGCTTTAGGGCACCAGGTGTTAAGACACCTCTACGGACTTAATTACTCAGACTTCAGATATATATATTTTTGCAGCATCTTTAATCTATGTTGCGAGCTTTGGGCCAGTGACTCCCAAACCAGTTGGTTTTAGGGCACTAGGTGTTAAAACACCCTTACAGACTTAATAACTCGGATCTCAGATGTTTTTTTTTTACTCCATTGCTTTTTGAGATGCTTCCTCCAATTAAAGTAGAGCACTGAATATTACAAACTTTTCAATTTTATCTCATGTCCGTATGTTACTATGCATGTTGATATTACCTGTCAACTGAGCATATGAAAATCCATTTTAGTTCGTTTTATGGAGAATTTACAAATTAAATAATTTAAAAGGAAATAAACAAAAATTAACTTATTTCGAAAATAGGCTTGAGATACGTCTCAGGAGTGGAAACTCCTTACTCAGCTATCTCTTACCAATTTCACATTTTTAGTCAAAATAAAAACAAAAACGCAAAATATTTTTGTAATTTTTGAAAATTTTTCAATTTTTTTTGTATTAGTCGAAAAATTTTGAACTAAAAATATAAACAACACACAACTAAAAACAAGGTACTGGTCAACTAATTCTCTCCCCCAAACCTAAATGAGACATTGTCCCCAATGTCTTATACAGTAGAAGAAGAGTTAAGAAGGTCGTACCTGGTTAGCTGAAAATCTACGAAAAATTAAAGGTTAAGATCCAGATTAATCCGACGCCTTTTACCACGATCGTCCTCGGACCAATTTATCTTTGAAAGGATAGGGTCAACTTGTGGTTCATAGGCTCAGAGTTGGTCAATTAGATCCTGAGCAGTTCTGGCAGATAATAGGAGTTCTTTCATAGGTTTTGGCACGAACCCATTTCTCCGTGCATCATCAAGAAACACACAAAGAAAATCATAAAATCCTTCAACGTTGTATAGTCCAAGCGGTTTCTGGTGTATGTTCAGGTTCGCCCAAGATAGCACTATAAAAATTTCCTCCAATGTACCCAAGCCACATGGCAAAGCAATAAAAGCATCAGCACGGTTAATCATTTCTACCAGTCGTTCAGACATACCTGGCATGATCAGTTCCTCTCTGTTTGATGGTTCAATAAGATTTGCCTCTGCCAAGGGTTTTGGGATGATTCCCAAAACGTGACTGCCTCATTCCTGTACAGCCTTTGAAACGATCCCCATTAGTCAAAGATTGCCTCCGCCATATATTAAGTGCATATTCCTTGCAGCTAAGACTCGACCCAATTCTTGTGCTGCTTCTACGTATTGTGGCTTAACACCAACACTACTACCGCAAAACACACAGATGTTTTCAACTCGTCTTCTTGAAGTGGCTTCCATTTTTTATGTATTTCTTTCTCAACTCTCGATGCCTTCAAAAGTGCAATGACGGGCTGAATTTATAGTACCTGAAAAAGGGTGAGTAATAATAGCACTAGTATCTTCCAGAGGACGTTTGTTTGCTAAACAACAAAAGAAATCGTGAAAGGTCAAAAAGTCTGGATCCTGTCTACGAAAATAAAGATAATTACAACAAAAAAGCGAATCAAAGCAATAATTAAGGCAACAAAATTGTGTACGCAATACGCCACTCGCTTAGTATAAATTCATTAGGATGCTTCTCAAGAATTAAATTTTTTACTCAGCCATCACAAATGAATTATATCTTTTTTTTTTTTCTGATTTCCAAACATCATTCCTTCTGTTCTAAAAATGCTCAGTTTGTGCTTTTCCCTTCAAAAATAACACACAAAATTAAAAACTCTACAACATGTATACACAAAATATGAAAACAAAAATTACAACAAATTGCATGGGTTGCCTCCCTGCTAGCGCTAAATTTTTCGTCTTCAGCCAGACGTGGCTGAAATTCATCAGTTAAGGAGGTTTCAGCGTCGTTTTGGACGTCTTATTAAAGACAGTCCCGTGAACGTTACTTTTGAAGGATCTCTTCCAACGGTAAAGGGGCAAAAAGAGTTTTGTCTCATTCAGTGCTCGTGCCACCTTTTTGATCCTTGTTGCTCCAGTGGTTCCTGCAAAGAAAGAAAGAAAATCAGGAGGTCTCGTATGGTGCTTGACTTGGAATGGAAGTTCCATTCTGTCAAGCTTCTGGGTGATTTCTTTGAATTGTACTCCCTGTTACAGTGATGTTTCTCCTGAATTCACTGGATCTTCAATTTGGTCTGACAATTGCTCCTCCATTTGATCTGCTTCTTGATCCATTTTTTCTTCACAGATGAATTTTAAAATTTCCGTATTCAATTCTTTATCCGTCATCTGTGAAATGCATGCTCCATAAGTATCTGCCTGAGGATGTAAAGATGTTTCTGACATTAGGTTTTCATCATCTGATACGACTGGAATGGATGGTTCAGGTAGATCTTCATCAAACATTATGAAAAAGCATGCTCCAAGATATTCATTTTGAGGATTGAAAGTTTGATCCTCCGTTGTTGGTACAATTGATTCAAATAGATCAGCTTGATCCTCGTCAGAGTCAGAATAATAAAAATCAAATCGAGACTTTGCCGGTTCGGGCCCCTGAACTGATACCTCTGGTTGTTGATACTGCTCAGCTTCCTCCTCTGTTAAGGTGTCATTGTGGATCTCTGGGTACTCGAAGGCTTCATCAGTGTCATCTAAAAATGCTTCTTGAGGTATGAAGTTCTGGTTTTCTGTTAATTATCTGATCTGATATGTTATTCTCTGTATGGATTCTGTTTGACTCTGAATACTTTCGAGTTGATTCTGGAATGTTTCAAGCATTGTATCCAACTTTTCATCTCGTTTCTTGAACACATCTTTGAGCATGTCAATCATATGATCTTCTTCTGATTGTTCTGATTGTTGATGAAGATCATTGTAGGATGGTGGATAAGATGGAAAATGTGATGGTTCTTCGTACCATGAAGGATTTTGATAGCTCTGTCACCCTGGATTGTAGTTGTACTCGCAATAATCTCTCGGGTGGTTACCATTACATATGTCACATCTCCCCATTACGTTCTGTTGAGCAAATGTAGTATTGCTTGGTTCTGGCATCCAGTGATAGTCGTTGGGTTGGGCAACAGGCTTCAGAAAACCGGACTGTTGCTCCCAGATGTGGGGTGTATCTTCTTGTAAGGCTCGTAATCTTTCAATCTCCCAATATTGTTCCATTTTTCAACCACCTAAAATAAAAGAAAGAAATAAAAATTACAGATAAAAATAAAGAAAATTAGAAACAAGTAAATTAGTCTTTCAATCTCCCATAGTTATCTAACCTCAAGGAAGATCGTGGGCTATTAAGTCTAAGGCTTAAACCTAAAATCCCTATGTCTAGTTCATTTTAGATTTACCAGATCAATCTTATTGGTGATCCGACAACAAGAAGCATTAAGCTTAAGACTTAATAAGTAAACCTTTAAATTACCAAAACTATAAAATAACCCCTTATAAACCGGTGATATTAGAATTCATCACAACCCCAGATAACTAACACATAACTAGGGCTAGTAAAAACATAAAAGGAAAAGATATAAAATAAAAATGCTGAAAAGTAAAAGCTGAAAAGTAAATTGCTGAAAAGTAAATGACGGAAAGTAAATGCTGAAATTAAATACTGAAAATTAAATGCTGAAAAATAAATGGTGAAAGTAAATTACTTAAAAGTAAATGCTGTAAGTAAATTGCTGAAAGTAAATTGCTGAAAAGTAAATTGCTGAAAATTAAATAAAGTAAAAGTACAATAAAAGAAAATGCTGAGGTAAAAGGATCCACTTTTATTACTTCTATTTTAGATATCTCCCTTAATATAATATATTAACTTTGCATGATAATTACCAACCAGCCATATAGGCGGTATCCAGATTAAGTCAAATTAATAATTAATTACCAACCGACCAATCAGGCGGTATCCAGTTTAGTCATGTTAAAACCAATTTAAATAATTACCAATCGACCAATATGGCGGTATCCTCGTTAAGTCAGGTTTTAACTAGTTTATATATTATAATTAAGGGAGATTAATCTAAATATTAGTAATAAAAGTTTTACCTTTTACCCCAGCAAAGGGGAGTTACCTCCTCATTACTGAAAAGTAAAAATTGAAAATTAAAGAAGAAAAGTACTGTGCGTAAAAGTAAATTGCGGAAAATAAGAACTGAAAAGTAAAGAAAAGAAAGTGCGAAAGCGGAAATTAATTACTAAAAGCTATAAATAAACAAACAAGATACAATCTTCTTAGTATTCTTAAGGAATTCCTTAGAAGAAAGTATGAATTTTACAAATGAAATGACTTGGTATTTATAGGCAAAATTTTGCTTCCATCAAATCATCCACCAAATCAATTATTAATTGCTCCACTAATTGCTCCACCAAATCCATTATTAATTTCTCCACTAATCTCTTATCATGTTTGGTGATGATTTGATAATTTTTATTATTTATTTATTAATTTATTTTTTTTGCTTTGAAAATGTTTGAAAGTGACTTTAATAATTACACACAACACACTTCTGGATGTTCATCAATTTCGGCATAAAATATTCAAAATTTGAAATTATTTTGTCTTTCAAAGATGTAGAGCTTTGAGTCTTCTTTAATATAGAACTTGAATCAGCTCAATCCGATATCGGAGTAAAAAGTTATGCCCAAAATACGACAGATGCACAAAATTGGAATTTCCAAAACTGCACTTCGTTAAAACGCCCTTTCAAGTTTCCAATCTCCAAAATTAATATGTCAAGTCCAACTTTTGCCCTTATTTGACTCATATTTCATCCTAAATGATTTCATTAAGTCCCAATATTATTTTATCTGCAAAATAAACTAAAACATATCAAAACGTTCATCAAACCCGAGAAACTAAACAAAATATTAAGTAAAAAGGGCGGTAAATATTGATATATTTTCCGCTCATCACACCCCCAAACCTAATATTTTGCTAGTCCTCGAGCAAAAAAACAAAATAAAATACAGTAAACAATTAAAATTAAACTAAGCCACTTTCTTAGGGATCACGGTTGCATTTAGCATATGCAACAAGCCTTTAAACCCCTAGGTGTCCCTAGTGGACGAGTTATAGTCTCGTGAGGGCTTACAGCAACAATACCCACAAACGTTTTACAAAAGTAAAAAGATAATAAAACTAATGCACAAAAAAGCAAAAAGATAAGAGAAAATAGAATAAAGAAGTTAGTGACTAATCAGGTGAAACTTCTACTCCAAGTTACTAGTTGTTTTGTTTCTTTCTAAATTGCTGAATAAGTAAATTCTCCGATTATATTTACCATTCTCCATATGCACATCCAACAAAATATTAAACAACTCATTTTTGCCCACAACAGTCATAAGTACAGTTGATAAGAGAGTAATATTTTTGTTCTAAAGTTTTATCAGAATTCACACCTTTTTGTAGAAATGGAATAATTTTTCTGATTTTTCTGATTTGTTTTTCTTTTTTTTTTTATTTATATACAATATCTTTCATCTATGTAACGAGCTATGGGTCGGTGGCTCCCAAACCAGTTGGCTTTAGGGCACCAGGTGTTAAGACACCCCTACGGACTTAATTACTCAGACTTCAGATATATATATTTTTACAGCATCTTTAATCCATGTTACGAGCTTTGGGCCATTGACTCCCAAACCAGTTGGTTTTAGGGCACTAGGTGTTAAAACACCCTTACAGACTTAATAACTCGGATCTCAGATGTTTTTTTTTTTACTCCATTACTTTTTGAGATGCTTCCTCCAATTAAACTAGAGCACTGAATATTACAAACTTTTCAATTTTATCTCATGTCCATATGTTAATATGCATGTTGATATTACCTGTCAACTGAGCATATGAAAATCCATTTTAGTTCGTTTTATGGAGAATTTACAAATTAAATAATTTAAAAGGAAATAAACAAAAATTAACTTATTTCGAAAATAGGCTTGAGATACGTCTCAGGAGTGGAAACTCCTTACTCAGCTATCTCTTACCAATTTCACATTTTTAGTCAAAATAAAAACAAAAACGTAAAATATTTTTGTAATTTTTGAAAATTTTTCAATTTTTTTTGTATTAGTCGAAAAATTTTGAACTAAAAATAGAAACAACACACAACTAAAAACAAGGTACTGGTCAACTAATTCTCTCCCCCAAACCTAAATGAGACATTGTCCCCAATGTCTTATACAGTAGAAGAAGAGTTAAGAAGGTCGTACCTGGTTAGCTGAAAATCTACGAAAAATTAAAGGTTAAGATCCAGATTAATCCGACGCCTTTTACCACGATCGTCCTCGGACCAATTTATCTTTGAAAGGATAGGGTCAACTTGTGGTTCATAGGCTAAGAGTTGGTCAATTAGATCCTGAGCAGTTCTGGCAGATAATAGGAGTTCTTTCATAGGTTTTGGCACGAACCCATTTCTCCGGGCATCATCAAGAAACACACAAAGAAAATCATAAAATCCTTCAACGTTGTATAGTCCAAGCGGTTTCTGGTGTATGTTCAGGTTCGCCCAAGATAGCACTATAAAAATTTCCTCCAATGTACCCAAGCCACATGGCAAAGCAATAAAAGCATCAGCACGGTTAATCATTTCTACCAGTCGTTCAGATATACCTGGCACGATCAGTTCCTCTCTGTTTGATGGTTCAATAAGATTTGCCTCTGCCAAGGGTTTTGGGATGATTCCCAAAACGTGACTGCCTCATTCCTGTACAGCCTTTGAAACGATCCCCATTAGTCAAAGATTGCCTCCGCCATATATTAAGTGCATATTCCTTGCAGTTAAGACTCGACCCAATTCTTGTGCTGCTTCTACGTATTGTGGCTTAACACCAACACTACTACCGCAAAACACACAGATGTTTTCAACTCGTCTTCTTGAAGTGGCTTCCATTTTTTATGTATTTCCTTCTTAACTCTGGATGCCTTCAAAAGTGCAATGACGGGCTGAATTTATAATACCTGAAAAAGGGTGAGTAATAATAGCACTAGTATCTTCCAGAGGACGTTTGTTTGCTAAACAACAAAAGAAATCGTGAAAGGTCAAAAAGTCTGGATCCTGTCTACGAAAATAAAGATAATTACAACAAAAAAGCGAATCAAAGCAATAATTAAGGCAACAAAATTGTGTACGCAATACGCCACTCGCTTAGTATAAATTCATTAGGATGCTTCTCAAGAATTAAATTTTTTACTCAGCCATCACAAATGAATTAGCTCTTTTTTTTTTCTGATTTCCAAACACCATTCCTTCTGTTCTAAAAATGCTCAGTTTGTGCTTTTCCCTACAAAAATAACACACAAAATTAAAAACTCTACAACATGTATACACAAAATATGAAAACAGAAATTACAACAAATTGCATGGGTTGCCTCCCTGCTAGCGCTAAATTTTTCGTCTTCAGCCAGACGTGACTGAAATTCATCAGTTAAGGAGGTTTCAGCGTCGTTTTGGACGTCTTATTAAAGACAGTCCCGTGAACGTTACTTTTGAAGGATCTCTTCCAACGGTAAAGGGGCAAAAAGAGTTTTGTCTCATTCAGTACTCGTGCCACCTTTTTGCTTCTTGTTGCTCCAGTGGTTCCTGCAAAGAAAGAAAGAAAATCAGGAGGTCTCATATGGTGCTTGACTTGGAATGGAAGTTCCATTCTGTCAAGCTTCTGGGTGATTTCTTTGAATTGTACTCCCTGTTACAGTGATGTTTCTCCTGAATTCACTGGATCTTCAATTTGGTCTGACAATTGCTCCTCCTTGATCTGCTTCTTGATCCACTTTTTCTTCACAGATGAATTTTAAAATTTCCGTATTCAATTCTTTATCCGTCATCTGTGAAATGCATGCTCCATAAGTATCTGCCTGAGGATGTAAAGATGTTTCTGACATTAGGTTTTCATCATCTGATACGACTGGAATGGATGGTTCAGGTAGATCTTCATCAAACATTATGAAAAAGCATGCTCCAAGATATTCATTTTGAGGGTTGAAAGTTTGATCCTCCGTTGTTGGTACAATTGATTCAAATAGATCAGCTTTATCCTCGTCAGAGTCAGAATAATAAAAATCAAATCCAGACTTTGCCGGTTTGGGCTCCTGAACTGATACCTCTGGTTGTTGATACTACTCAGCCTCCTCCTCTGTTAAGGTGTCATTGTGGATCTCTGGGTACTCGAAGGCTTCATCAGTGTCATCTAAAAATGCTTCTTGAGGTATGAAGATCTGGTTTTCTGTTAATTATCTGATCTGATATGTTATTCTCTGTATGGATTCTGTTTGACTCTGAATACTTTCGAGTTGATTCTGGAATGTTTCAAGCATTGTATACAACTTTTCATCTCGTTTCTTGAACACATCTTTGAGCATGTCAATCATCTGATCTTCTTCTGATTGTTCTGATTGTTGATGAAGATCATTGTAGGATGGTGGATAAGATGGAAAATGTGATGGTTCTTCGTACCATGAAGGATTTTGATAGCTCTGTCACCCTGGATTGTAGTTGTACTCACAATAATCTCTCGGGTGGTTACCATTACATATGTCACATCTCCCCATTACGTTCTGTTGAGCAAATGTAGTATTGCTTGGTTCTGGCATCCAGTGATAGTCGTTGGGTTGGGCAACAGGCTTCAGAAAACCGGACTGTTGCTCCCAGATGTGGGGTGTATCTTCTTGTAAGGCTCGTAATCTTTCAATCTCCCAATATTGTTCCATTTTTCAACCACCTGAAATAAAAGAAAGAAATAAAAATTACAGATAAAAATAAAGAAAATTAGAAACAAGTAAATTAGTCTTTCAATCTCCCATAGTTATCTAACCTCAAGGAAGATCGTGGGCTATTAAGTCTAAGGCTTAAACCTAAAATCCCTATGTCTAGTTCATTTTAGATTTACCAGATCAATCTTATTGGTGATCAGACAACAAGAAGCATTTAGCTTAAGACTTAATAAGTAAACCTTTAAATTACCAAAACTATAAAATAACCCCTTATAAACCGGTGATATTAGAATTCATCACAACCCCAGATAACTAACACATAACTAGGGCTAGTAAAAACATAAAAGTAAAAGACATAAAATAAAAATGCTGAAAAGTAAAAGCTGAAAAGTAAATTGCTAAAAAGTAAATGACGGAAAGTAAATGCTGAAATTAAATACTGAAAATTAAATGATGAAAAATAAATTCTAAAGTAAATTACTTAAAAGTAAATGCTGAAAGTAAATTTCTGAAAGTAAATTGCTGAAAAGTAAATTGCTGAAAATTAAATAAAGTAAAAGTACAATAAAAGAAAATGCTGAGGTAAAAGGATCCACTTTTATTACTTCTATTTTAGATATCTCCCTTAATATAATATATTAACTTTGCATGATAATTACCAACCAGCCATATAGGCGGTATCCAGATTAAGTCAAATTAATAATTAATTACCAACCGACCAATCAGGCGGTATCCAGTTTAGTCATGTTAAAACCAATTTAAATAATTACCAACCGACCAATATGGCGGTATCCTCGTTAAGTCAGGTTTTAACTAGTTTATATATTATAATTAAGGGAGATTAATCTAAATATTAGTAATAAAAGTTTTACCTTTTACCCCAGCAAAGGGGAGTTACCTCCTCATTACTGAAAAGTAAAAATTGAAAATTAAAGAAAGAAAAGTATTGTGCGTAAAAGTAAATTGCGGAAAGTAAGAACTGAAAAGTAAAGAAAAGAAAGTGCGAAAGCGGAAATTAATTACTAAAAGCTATAAATAAACAAACAAGATATAATCTTCGTAGTATTCTTAAGGAATTCCTTAGAAGAAATTATAAATTTACAAATGAAATGACTTGGTATTTATAGGTAAAATTTTGCCTCCATCAAATCATCCACCAAATCAATTATTAATTGCTCCACTAATTGCTCCACCAAATCCATTATTAATTGCTCCACTAATCTCTTATCATGTTTGGTGATGATTTGATAATTTTTATTTTTTATTTATTAATTTATTTTTTTTGCTTTGAAAATGATTGAAAGTGACTTTAATAATTACACACAACACACTTCTGGATGGTTCATCAATTTCGGGCATGAAATATTCAAAATTTGAAATTATTTTGTCTTTCAAAGCTGTAGAACTTTGAGTCTTATTGAATCAGGAACTTGAATCAGCTCAATCCGATATCGGAGTAAAACGTGATGCCCAAAATACGACAGATGCACAAAATTGGAATTTCCAAAACTGCACTTCCTTAAAACGCCCTTTCAAGTTTCCAATCTCCAAAATTAATATGTCAAGTCCAATTTGTGCCCTTATTTGACTCATATTTCTTCCTAAATGATTTCATTAAGTCTCAATATTATTTTATCTGCAAAATAAACTAAAACATATCAAAACGTTCATCAAACCCGAGAAACTAAACAAAATATTAAGTAAAAGGGGCGGTAAATATTGATATATTTTCTGCTCATCACATACTTAGATATAGGTTATTCTTTCATGTGTATGTTGCGTAGATTTGGTTATATTATTGCGCGAATCCGTTCATTAGAAGTGGCATAAGTAAGGGACCATTTCGAACCCAACAGTTTGAGGTCTACCCTTGCGAGGGGTGAGTGCGACCTTAAATAATTTCCCAATTCACACTGGGTGGCGACTCCATTATTCTCTGATTTAGTCCCCCGCGGGATACTCCGTACTCCCGATCAGGCCGCGAGCCCGGGACAGCATCGTCAATTTATGTGTCCTACAGTTTGGCGACTCCACTGGGGATAGAGAATCGTCCCCGAAATAATGTCTTGTAATGTTTATGATTTTTGCTTTAGTTAACTGTGTCTACAAGTGGGTTAGGTCTAAGGGGTTTAACCAAAGGCATTATTAGAGTTAGATAATGATTTGGTGCCTTCCTTCACTCACTACCTTTCTATAGCCGAAAGGAAAAGCTGTGAAGACACCTAGATAATCATTTACCCAAAGCTTACTGTGATGGACTAATTTAGAGGATCTATTGTTTATTCTTGTCACCAAGGCGATAAGAGCCTAATAGGCAAAGGTATTTAAGAGAGTTCGCTCCACCCTCCCTCTGGGGAATTTTCAATAAGAAATCCATTTGACAGTCATTCATGTATCATCACTCATTGGCACGTACCTTAGCGTATAAAAAGGGTGCGCTCATTTGGTCGTCCGAACCCATGAGTGGGGAGACCTAGTTGTGGGCAATCCTTCGCCGACGGGAGCCTTTGTCTACACTCCTATGAACCCACATGTGAACCATAGTTGTATGACCAATAGAAGCCATCCCTTTATGCTTGTGTTTGGGACCATCATCATTTGGATTCAGTTGGAATTCTTGTCATGAGATGTGAACTTACTGGGCCATTTAAACTGGGACGAGTTTGTGTCTTATGACAATTAGGCCAAAAGCTTCTAAAATACCGATGGGCCGCTTTGTGTTTGGGCCCCCTATCATTTGAAGTTGTTTAGCCATGTTATCGTAAAAGTGTAAACCTGTTGGGCCTTTTTCAACTGGGACGAGTTTGTACCTCGCAATAATATGATTGAATTATTTGAAATGATAGTGGGCCAACTTGTATGAAAACCTCGATGGGTTTAGAAAGTCCAAACATGATCCAAATATGCTAGAAGCATGAGTTCGATATCCGCACTGGCTTTCATCCAGAAAGGATACGCCTTGTTACGACATATTTGTATACTTTTGGATGCTTCCAAGTCTATCCCCATGACCATGATTACCGAAGACCCAATTCGTCATTTCTAGACAATGGCACAATCCCATAATAGGCTTAGTCCATGTTGAAAATGGGCGGTCTTTGTCTTTTACCGATGGAAAGGGACTAAGGTAGCCAAGGTTCACCCCCGTAGCATAGGAGAGGACGATTTTGTGTACCCACATTGGTGCATGGAATAAACCATACCTAGGACAAAAATGGGCTTACCACGAGTTTGGGAGAAATAAGGTCGGAATGATATATGTTGTTTTGCTAACCACTCGCATCTCATGCATCTCATGCATACACGCATCATGCTAACCCCTTGTCTTAAAAGCCATCATAGATATCCGTTAGGTTAGAAAAGAAAGATTTGTCAATGAGAGTTTAGCAAACCTGGATATCGGGGAAAAGGAAACCGAGGAACAGAAAATTTTACGGCAAGAATAGAAAAACCATTGGGGGGGCCTTCAGCAAAAAAAAAAAAGGAAAAGAAAAAAAAACAAAGAAAAAAAAGAAAATAAAAGAGAAAAAAAAAGAGAAAAAAAAAACATTGTTTGTTTTTAGTCCTTAATAGTTAGACATGAGTCCGATGATGAAATGGTTTGCTTTAGGGTGAAATCTTAGAAACAATAAGTTCTTGATACACTTTTATTTGACGATTTGAGTAATTGATCTAGGTTAGACTCGTGAGCACTTAATCATAGATTTATAGCAGTGAAAACCTGAGTAGTTAGCAAAGTGACTAATTGAAGAAATTGTAGGTCGGTGAATGACCGTTTGCCTAAATGTCTATCCTGATTTGCTTGTGTTATAATGTGTGGTATGGTTGAAAATAAAAGAAAAGTCTCTAAAGAAAAGAATTAAACCACCTATAACCGATAAGCGTGAAGCTACCCATGGGCGAGTATTAGGACCACCATGAGGAGAAATGCTACCTTAAAGGGTAGGTGTGTTGAAAAAAAAAAGAGAAAAAGAAAAGAAAAAAAAAAAAAAAGTTCAAAAGAGAAAGAAAACAATACCACATTGAGCACAGAAAAGCAACTGCAGGCATAATTGAGACATCTAGGTTGGTTTGATCCATCGATCCTAATTTTTTGACGAAATCATTGAGTTGACTTACCTGGGGATGAATCTGCAAAGGAACCTTTGCACACACACACTGTGAGTCTGGCTGAGATCAGTTATTCAAAGACTTGGATTTGAGTTGCATTGAATGTTTCGAAGGTTCTCTAGTTTCAATACTGGGCATTCTTTGAGGGCAACTATATGTATAACTATTGAGACTATTTCGTAAGAGGCAATATAATATGTTGGTATGGAACGTCACATCACATAGAGCAGAAAGCTAAGCCAAGTCTGGGCAACCAGTCTACCACCCCACGAATAAGGGATATACCGAGAACTTGAGCAATGAGACTAAAGAGAACTGAACAATCACCAGAAAAAACCGACGGAAGGAAATTATAAACAGACCCAGGGGCGACCAGAGACATTTGTAGGCAAATGGCATCAAGGAGCACAAGGAAGTCCTAACCCATCGGAATAGGAAATACATCCATGCATACATGCATACACGTCACATACACGCATTTTTTGTTTTGTTTTTGTTCGCAGGTTTTGAAGAAAAGGAAAAAATGGCAAAGACAAGCAGTTTCGGGAATGGATCCCAAGGCCGAGGCCCAATTATCAGCAGCTTCGGTAATGAATCCCAGGGTTGAGGCCCACACTGTCAGTAGTTTCAGGAATGAATCCAAGGGTCGAGGCCCATATTATCAGCAATTTCAGGAATGAATCCCAGGGTCGAGGCCCACATTATCAGCAGTTTCAGGAATGAATCCATCGAGGCCCACATTATCAGCAGTTTCGGGAATGAATCTCAGGGTCGAGGCCCACACTGTCAGCACTTTCGGGAATGAATCCCAGGGTCGAAGCCCACATTCAGTACAGCTCGAGAATAAAGCCCACAGGTGGTTCGGGAACAAAGCCCAAGGGTCGAAGCACCTCACCACCATATCAACTCAGTTCGAAGCAACAACAAGTCAGATAGCAGCTGGTGAGCCAGGTAAGTAAAAATGCATGCATAACTTTGATAGGATTATCATTGTCACACACTGCACAAGTCCCATCAAAGTGGGGGCGACTGTAGGCACTGTATTTTTGCATAAGGCCTGATGATGAGCCTCGTATGGAGGCACTACCCAATAAGTTGCGGAAGTCGCGGGAAACAGACGTCGGAATGGAAAATTCAAAAATTAATACATTGCCAGATTTAATTCGTTTGCTTAGCCTCGGGATACACTCGATTGGTCTCTGTTTTAACTGTTAGACTCGGCCTAAAATCCCCGTAACCCACACCAAGCCACACGCCCAAGCCCACCAAAGAGCCAAGCCACATGCCCAAGCCCACCAAATCCCATCCAAAAATATCCAACACATTAAACACATGGTAAAATCCAAATAAATCACCTTCCTAATTTAAATAAATCACATGCCTAAATTAAATAAATCAAATCAAATCTCCTTCCTAAATTAAATAAATCAAATCAAATCTCCTAAATCTCTTTCCTAAACTAAATAAATCACCTTCCTAAATTGAATAGATCATTTCCTTATAACAAACTAATTAAATATTCCCCCTTATTACACAATCTTTATTTCCTACCCATACAAGGAAAAACCTAACCCACTATTATAAAAAGACACACAAACCAAACCTTAAGACCATTAGAGAGCTCATTCATTGCAAGACACTTTACTTGGTCCTAACTCTCACGTAAACAACACACAAAAATAAACCCTGAAGCTCTCACCCTCACGGAAAAAGCAAGAAAGAAAAAGAACCATAATCGCCCTATCTCTCTCATCTCTCTCTCCCTAAAAGCCATCTCACGACTCTTTCACTCATTGACACAAAGCCACTCACACACACGACACACACCAGAACATACGCACAAAAAAGGCCAAGACACATGCACGCCACTCATGCACAAAACACTCACACACGTCTCACTCTCCACACTCCACACAAACTGACACGGCCTCACGCACGAGAATCCCTCACTAACACACACAATTTCACTCAGATATTCTCTCTACACTCATGACCTCACGCCACCTCACTCGTACACCTTTCACACATTGCCCTGTGGACCGAACCAAAAAAAACCAACAAATAGACCCTCACCAAACACACTGTGAAACCAAGCGAAAAATCGATCCAAAACAGTCCTTAAACCAGTCCCAAAATAGTCCCCAAAAGAGCCCCCTGAATCACCGAGAATAACCCTTAAATAGAGGCCAAAACAACAGCCTGATCATTGAGAAAAACAGTGGAAATGGCAGTCTAAAATAGCGATAAACTAGAAAAGTTGTGGAGCATTAACCCTTCTGACGGCCGCGTAACGCACTTCCAAGAGGCGACTTAAAAGATAATACATGAGGGTACCCTTTATTACATTTTATTTTTTCATCCCGGAAACGGCATGCTTGGTTGGACGTGGAATACGTCCAACCGGGCATGCGAAGTCCTACATTGAAAACGGCCAAATTCATTGGTCACATATTTATTATTTCCGCATTTATCAACTTAATGTGTTCATGAGATTCCGTGCTTGTTTTTATTTTATTTACTTCTATGCATGCAAACTTAGATGTAGGTTTTACTCCTATGTATGCAAACTTAGATATAGGTTGTACACAAACTTAGATATAGGTTGTATGCAAACTTAGATATAGGTTATTCTTGCATGTGTATGTTGCGTAGACTTGGTTATATTATTACGCGAATCCGTTCATTACAAGTGGCATAAGTAAGGGACCATTCTGAACCCAACAGTTTGAGGTCTTCCCTTGCGAGGGGTGAGTGCGGCCTTAAATCATTTCCCAGTTCACACTGGGTGGCGACTCCATTATTCTCCGGTTTAGTCCCCCGCGGGCTACTCTGTACTCCCGACCGGGCCGCGAACCTAGGACAGCGTCGCTAATTTTTGTGTCCTACACCCTAAACCACCGAAAATAGCCCCTGAAACCAGCCCCAAAACCGAACAACAATCGGCACCAAAAACAGTCCAAAACCAGTCCAAAAATCAGCCTTCAAACCAGTCCAGAAAATGCCCAAAATAGCGATGGAAGACAGAGAAAACAGCAGTGAAAACAACAAAACCGCGAAGGAAAATATTGAACTAGAAAACCAGAAAAGTTATGGAGCATTAACTCTTCTGGCGACGTCCCAACGTACTCCCGAGAAGCGACTTAAAAGGTAAGACCTGAGGGCACCCTTTACTATATTTTATTTTGTCGTCCTGGAAACGGCATGCTTGGTTGGACGTGAAATGCGTCCAACAGGGCATGCGAAGTCCTACATTGAAAACGGCCAAATTCTTTGGTCACATATTTATTATTCCGCATTTATTTCGTATTATTAGTCTTTTATTATTTCGCATTTAATTTATGTTTATTGTTGTTTTACTGTTCCGCATTTATTTTGTGTTATTTATCTTTCTTCATTGTTTCGCATGTTTGTCTCTTCGGTTATTTATGGTTATTTGCATTATCATGTTTCATGTATGTCAATATTGGGTTAGTGATTGAGTGTTGCCTATCGTGGTATATCAGATGGAAACCCAGACGTAAATTCCGTGCCGAATCCGAATGGATGGTAGTGCGGTCTGTACTTGGGATACAACTCCACGTACCGCTAGGGGAAACACTCATGCATGTGTTTATGTGATTATATATGTCTTTTTTGTGATCTCGTTCGAACGCGTTTTCGAACGCTACTCGAACTCATGCATTCGGCCTTACCCCGTTCGAACGCGTTTCCGAACGCTACTCGAATGCGCATGCATTCTGTGCTGTCATACATGATATCTCATCCTGTTCGAATGCATTTATGAACGCTACTCGAACGCATATATTCGGCATTATCCCATTCGAATGCGTTTATGAACGCTACTCGAACGCGTGTATTCTGTTTACCATTCGAATGCGTTTACGAACGCTACACGAACACGCACACACTGGATATATTCTTTCCTCATGTTTCATGCATGTTTGCCTCTTTGGTTATTCCTTTCCGCCTCATGTCCTTAAATATCCCTTCTTTAATGGAATATGCTTCCATTGTTTCTATTAATGTTCATGGGTATGCAAACTTGTGTGTTGATTAAATTATCTTGCATGTGCTGTATAAGACTTGGTTATACTATTGCATAAATCTTTTCATTACAATTGGCATAAGTAAGGGACCATTCTGAACCCAACGGTTTGAGGTATTCCCTTGCGAGGGGTGAGTGCGACCTTAAATCATTTCCCAGTTCACACTAGGTGGTGACTCCATTTTATTTCCCCAGTTTACTCCCCCGCGGGCTACTCCGTACTCCCGACCGGGCCGCGAGCCCGGACAGCGTCACGCACCTATGTGGCATGCCTACAACTTGCATAAGAATCTAATACCTAAATATATGAGAACTATGCCGTTAAGCTTCCATAACACACACAAGTGTAATACTAGTTTATTCCGCATTATCAATGTCCAGTCTCGATAATACTATGACTAGGGATATTTAATGATTAAACCGTTCATGGATTAATATTGTCTCATATCTTATTAATCTGATTTAACCATATGGACTTTTATCATTAATATATATCCAAGTAATCCAATTATAATAATGATAAAATAACAATTTCCTTTTGCCACATAGTTAATTTGTACAAAAACACAACGTTCTTTACAAATAGTGATGCTATGGGTCATAATTGTCCAATAATCTCCCACTTGGCCTATAAACAATCTCTCAAGTATCTAATACCTGAACTATGTACATGTCGCTCAAACTTTTGCTGAGATATAGCATTCGTCAGCGGATCTGCAATGTTATCATCTGATGCGATCTTTTCGATCTTCACATCGCCACGATGTATGATCTCATGAATCAGATGAAATCATCGAAGTAAATGCTTGGATCGTTGATGAGACCGTGGTTCTTTTACCAGTGTGATAGCCTCATTATTGTCTCAATACAAAGGTATGGGCTCAACTGCTAACGGAACTACTCCTAATCCAATTAGGAATTTACGGATCCAAACTGCTTCTTTTGCTGCCTCAACTGCAGCAATATATTCCGCTTCTGTTGTTGAATCGACAATATTAGTTTGCTTGGAAGATTTCCAGCTCACTGCTCCATTGTTCAAACAAAATATGTACCCTGATTGCAACTTACAATCGTCTTTGTTGGTTTGGAAACTTACATCGGCGAACCCAGTCACCTCAAGTTCTCCTTCCCCATAGACTAAGAAAGCATCTTTAGTTCGTCTAAAATACTTAAGGATTTTCTTTACAGCAATCCAGTGACCATTACCTGGATCGGCCTGATAGCGACTGCACATGCTCAAAGCATATGAGACATCAGGTCGCGTACATATCATGGAGTACATGATCGATTCGAATGCTGAAGCATACGGGATCCGAATCATTACATCTCTCTCATCTTTAATTTTAGGACACATATCCTTCGATAGAGAGACGCCATGTGACACCAGAAGCAACCCCCTCTTGGACTGATCCATGTTGAATCTCTTCAACACTTTGTCAATGTACGAGCTCTGGGAGAGTAGCAGCAGCTTTCTAGATCTATCCCGGTAGATCCTTATTCATAGAATAAATGCTGCCTCTCACAGGTCTTTCATGGAGAAATTTAATGAAACCTAAGCTTTCACCGATTGTAGCATTGGAATGTCATTGCCAAGAAGCAATACATCATCAATGTATAGGACAATGAATGTCAGTGCGCTCCCATTAACCTTCTTATATACACAAGAATCATCTTCGTTTTGAATGAAACTGTAGGCACTGTATTTTTTCATATAAGTCTCGATGATGAGTCTCACATGGAGACACTACCTCTTTAAATTATGGAAGTCATGGGAAACGGACGTCGGAAGGGAAGAGTCAAGAATTGACATTTTTGTTGGATTTAGTTCGCTTGTTTAGCTTCGGGTTCGCTTGTTGGACCTCTATTTTAAAACACATCCTTAGCCCAAACTCCCGCAAGTCACACACCAAGCCCACATATCACCAAACCATACACCAAGCCCACCAAAATGAATCAAGCCCATGCCCAAGAGACCAAGCCATACGCCCAAACATATCCAAAATAACAAAATCACACATTAAACACATGCTAAAATCAAGATAAATCACATTCCCAAATTAAAAGATTCAAATCAAATCTCATCAAACACTTTCCTAATTCAATTAAATCATATCCCTAATCAAAAGAGAAGAAATCAAATAAAATCAAAGCATATCCCTAATCACAAGAGAAGAAATCAAATCAAATTAAAATACATTCCTAATTAAAAGATATCTCCCATAATACACAAATCTTTTCCTTATTCGCACAAGGATTACCCCTCATTTGCTTATAAAAAGAAGCCTTAACCCAACCTTGAAACCCCTGGCTCATTCTCAAGAAAACAAACCCTAAACAAAAAATACTCACGGCAGCCTTCCTCTCTCATATTCGGCTCTCTCCTTGACTGCATTTCTCTCGTCTCACACCTACGCCTAATAACACTTTCACAAGTCACCCACTCACGCAAGCTCTCAAACCTCATGCATAAAGACAACCCTCATACCACTCACAGACCCCTCAACACGTTCACACGGTAAGCCCTCAACACGTCTCCAAGCCATTCACGTCATTAGCCTTCATAACGAATAAGCCTCATCCACACGTCCCCACACACAGCCTTCAATTCCTTCACGCATCCAACGACCTCACACAAGCCTTCAATTACTTCACACACAAACAACCCTCACACAGTCTTCAACACCACATATAAACAGCCCTCGGTAACCCCTCTACACTACCGAAACTGCACTGAAAATAGCCCCCCCAGACCATTGAAAACTGCACTAAAATTGCAACCCCTGACCACCGAAAATTCTACCTGAAACAGTCCCCTTTTACCGTGAATAATCCCCCTTGAAACAGTCCAGTTTTGCCGCACTAAACTGCCCAGTTTTCTACCATATAAACCCCCACAAATAGTCAAATTTTCTTCCCAATTCTGCCGCACATTCAGCCCTAAAAAACTGCACTATTTTACCGCAAAACTCCACCAAAAACATCCCCGCATTACCGCAAAATAGTAAGCCTAAGCCATGACCAGAAACAGCCGTAAAATAGAGTAAAACAGCAGCCCAAACAGCGAAACAACGAAGGAGAATGTTGAACCAGTGAACCGGAGGAATTACGGAGCATCAACCCTTCCGACAACCGCGTACCGCATTTCCGAGAGACGACTTAAGAGGTTAGACCTGAGGGCGCCCTTTTTATTTATTTATCATTTATTTTTATTTATGTTCTTACTTTATTTCGCATGAGTATTGTGGATTGGTGCATGATGTGATTTTCGGATGAACGAAATATGTGTTCTCTCTTGCGGTATATCGGATGGAAACCCAGACGTAAATTCCGTAGCCGAATCCGAATAGACGGTATTGCGGTTTGCACTCGGGATACAATGCCACGTACCACTTGAGAGATTCACATGTTTCGTTTCATCCAACCTTGTGTTCGAGCATGATTTAGTCTAATAAGTTATTTATTTTCTTAAGCATGATTTAGTCTAATATGTTATTTATTTTTTGAGCATGATTATGTTATTACTTTATGCATGATTTAGTTGTTTTTCTTTTGCAATAGGAGTTTAATTTACGTTTGTGTTTAGGTTGTTATCTATTTTTCGTGCTTGATAATTCAACATGCTTATGAGATCATGTTGTGATATCGTATGTTTGCCGTTATGATAACTTACTTTCAAAGCATGCAAACTTAGACGTAGGATTTACTTTCTTGAATGCGAACTATATCTAAGTTACTCTTGAACATATATGTTGCGTAGATTCGGTTAAGTTATCGCACAAGTCATTTCATTACAAGTGGCATAAGTAAAGGACCATTCTGAACCCAACGGTTTGAGGTATTCCCTTGCGAGGGGTGAGTGCGGCCTTAAATCATTTTCCCGGTTCACACCGGGTGGCGACTCCATTATTCTCCGGTTTAGTCCCCCGCGGGCTACTCCGTACTCCCAACTGGGCTGCGAGCCTAGAACAGCGTCGTCAATTTCTGTGTCCTACAGTCTGGCGACTCCACTGGGGATAGAAAATCGGCCCCGAAATAATGTCTTGTAATGTTTGTGATTTGTGCTTTAGTTAACTGTGTCTATCGTGGGTTGAAGGGATTTAATCAAAGGCATTATTAGAACTAAGTAATGGACTAATTTGGAGGATTTGTTGTTTATTCCTGTCACCAAGGCGATAAGAGCCTAAGAGGCTTGGGTATTTAAGAGAGTTCGCTCCACCCTCCTTTTGGGGAATCTTCAATAGGAAATCTATTTGACAGTCAGTCACGTATCATAACTCGTTGGCACGTACCGTAAGGTATAAAAAAGATGTGCTCACTTGGTCGCTCGAACCCTTGAGTGGGGAGTCCTAGTTGTGGGAAATCCTTCGTCAACGAGAGCCTTTGTCCATACCCCTATAAACCCACACATGAACTGTAGTTGTAGGATTAATAGAAACTATCCCTTTATGCTTGCGTTTAGGACCATCGTCATTTGGATTCAGTTGGACTTTTTTTCATGAGGTATGGGCTTGTTGGGCCATTTAAACTGGGACGAGTCCGTGCTTTATGACAATTGGGCCAAAATTTTCTAAAATGCCAATGGGCCATCTTGTGTTTAGGCCTTTTATCATTTGAAGTTGTTCAGCCATGTTATCGCAAAAGTGAAAACATGTTGGGCCTTTTCAACTGGGAAAAGTTTGCACCGCGCAATAGTATGATTGAATGCTTTAAAATGATAATGGGCCGACTTATATATTCCATGCATCGCACGCATCTCATGCATACATGCATCATGTTAACCCATGTGTCTTAAAAGCCATCGTAGATATCTGTTGGGTTAGAGATTAAAAAAAAAAGGTTTGTCAAGAAGAGTTTAGCAAACATGGATATCGGGGAAAAGGAAACCGAGGAACAAAAAACTCTACGGCAAGGATAGAAAGACCATGATGGGCCCAAAAAAAAGAAAAAAAAAAGAGAGAAAAAAAAGAAAAAAAAAACAAAAAAGAAAAGAGAAAAAAAAAAAAAAAAAAAAAAAAGAAGATTGTTTTTAAGTCCTTAATAGTTAGGCAGAAGTCCAATGATGAAATGTTTGCTTTAGGATGAAACCTTAGAAACGATAAGTGCGAGATGAACCCTCATCCGATATTCTGAATGGATCGATCTTGACTAGACTCACGAGCACTTGATTACGGGATCTCAGCAGTAGAAGCCTGAGTAGTCGGTGAGATGACTAGTTGAAGAGATGGTGGATCAGTGAATGACCGTTTGCCTGGATGTCCATCCTAGTTTACTTATGCCACGATATATGATATGGTTGGGAACAAAGAAAAAGTCTCTACAATGAAAAGAAAAGAAAAATAGACTATCTATAACCGATAAGCGTGAAGCTACCCATGGGCGAGAATTAGGACCACCATGAGGAGAAATGCTACCTTAAAGGGTAGGTGTGTCAAAGAAAGAAAAAGAAAGAAAATAGAAAAAAGAAAAAAGAAAGTTCAAAATGAAAAGAAAGAGAAAAAAGGAAAAAGAAGAAGACCATATCATGTTTAGAATGACGAAGTAATCACAGAGTGTGATCAAGACATCTAGGTTGGTTAGACCCACCGATCCAATTCTCCGAGACAAAATCATCGAGTTGGCTTACTTAAGGATTAAGCTGCGAAAGAGCCTTGGCACACACACACTAGGAGTCTAGTTCAGATCGCTCATTCAGACGAGGGGATCTAAGTGTATTAAGTACTTTGAAGGTTCTCTGGTTTCGACGCGAAGCATCCGTTGAGGACGAAAATATATTTAGCTATCAGGATTATCTCGTGAGAGGCAGTACAGTATGTTGGAATGAACCACCACATCAGCATCATCATCAGTTTTGGGGATGAATCCCAGGGTCGAGGGCCACATCAGTATCAGCTTGGGGATGAGTCTCAGGGCCGAGGCCTACATCAGCATCAGTTTGGGGCGAAGCCCGCATCAGTATCAGTTTGAGGGCGAGGCCCACATAAGTATCAGTCTGGGGGCGAGGCCCATATCAGCATCAGTTTTAGGGATGAGTCCCAAGGTCGAGGCCCACATTAGTATCAGCTTGGGGATGAGTCCCAGGGTCGAGGCACACATCAGCATCAGTTTGGAGTGAGGCCCACCTAAGTATCAGTTTGAGGACGAGGCCCACATAAGTATCAGTCTGGGGGCGAGGCCCGCATCAGTATCAGTTTGAGGGCGAGGCCCACATCAACATCAGTTTGGGGCGAGGCCCACATCAGTATCAGTTTGAGGGCGAGGCCCACATAAGTATTAGTCTGGGGGCGAGGCCCGCATCAGTATCAGTTTGAGGGCGAGGCCCACATCAGTATCAGTTTGGGGGCGAGGCCCACATCAGCACTCCGGGTATGGAGACACACATCATCAGCACGCCGGGTATGGAGAGACACATCATCAGCACTCCGGGTATGGAGACACACATCATCAGCACTCCGGGTATGGAGACACACATCATCAGCACTCCGGGTATGGAGACACACATCATCAGCACTCCGGGTATAGAGACACACATCATCCGCACTCCGGGTATAGAGACACACATCATCCGCACTCCGGGTATGGAGACACACATCATCAGCACTCCGGGTATGGAGACACACATCATCAGCACTCCGGGTATGGAGACACACATCATCAGCACTCCGGGTATGGAGACACACATCATCAGCACTCCGGGTATGGAGACACACATCATCAGCACTCCGGGTATGGAGACACACATCATCAGCACTCCGGGTATGGAGACACACATCATCAGCACTCCGGGTATGGAGACACACATCATCAGCACTCCGGGTATGGAGACACACATCATCAGCACTCCGGGTATGGAGATACACATCATCAGCACTCCGGGTATGGAGATACACATCATCAGCATTCCGGGTATGGAGACACATCAACATCAGTATCAGTTTTACCGGGTATGGCACTCCGAGTATGGAGACACATCAACATTAGTATCTGTTTTGCTGGGTATGGCACTCCGGGTATGGAGACACATCAACATCAGTATCAGTTTGGGGATGCGTCTCAGGGCTAAGACCCATATCAGCATCATCAATAGTTTTGGGATCAGTAAACGATCTACTTTGACCTAGTGCAAGAAGCGAAGAACAAAAAGCTAAGCTAAGAACTGGGGGCGACCAGTCTACCACCCCATGAATAAGGGATGTACCGAGAACTTGAGCCGTGAGACAGAAGAGGACTGAATAATCACCAGAAAAGAACCAGCATGAGGAATCTGTAAGTAGACCCAGGGGGCGACCAAAGACAGTTATAGGCGAAGGACACCGAGAGAATTGGCAGGAGACCTAACCCAACGAAATAGGAAATACATCCATGCATACATGCATACATTTCACATACACGTATTGTTTTGTTTTTGTTCGCAGGTTTTAAAGAAAGGGAAAAAAGTGGCAAATACGAGCAAGCCGGGAATGACAACACACACCATCAACAGTACGGGAACAAGACCCACAATTCAGGGAATAAGACCCTCAACGTAAATCGGGAACAAGACCCACGGGAACAAGACCCACAATTCAGGGAACAAGACCCTTAACTCAAATCGGGAACAAGACCCACGGGAACAAGACCCACAATTCAGGGAATAATACCCTCAACACAAATCGGGAACAAGAACCACGGGAACAAGACCCTTAACTCAAATCGGGAATAAGACCCACGGGAACACGACCCACAATTCAGGGAACAAGACCCTCAACTCAAATCGGGAACAAGACCCACAATTCAGGGAATAAGACCCACAACATAATCGGGAACAAGACCCATAATTCAGGGAATAAGACCCTCAACACAAATCGGGAACAAGACCCACAGAAACAAGAACCATAATTCAGGGAACAAGACCCTCAACTCAAATCGGGAACAAGACCCGCAATTCAGGGAATAAGACCCTCAACACAAATCGGGAACAAGACCCTCAACTCAAATCGGGAACAAGACCCACAGGAACAAGACCCATAATTCAGGGAACAAGACCCTCAACACGAATCGGGAACAAGACCCACAATTCAGGGAACAAGACCCACAACTCAACTTGGGAACAAGACCCACAACACAACTCAAATTGGGAACAAGACCCAAAACTCAACTCAAATCGAAAATAAGACCCTTATCTTAACTCAGTAACGGTTTGGGAATGGACCACCTCAAAGTAACGGTTCAGGAATGAACCTTGGGGTTGCAGCACCTCACCACCATATCAACTCAGTTCGAAGCAACATGCGAGTCAAGCGGCAGCTGGCGAGCCAGGTAAGTAAAAATGCATTGCATAAACTTTGATAGGATTGTCATTGTCACACACTGCAGAAGTCCCATCAAAGTGGGGGCGACTGTAGGCACTGCATTTTTGCCTTTAAGTCCCGATGATGAGTCTCATATGGAGACACTACCTCTTTAAATTATGGAAGTTGCGGGAAACGGACATCGGAAGGGAAGAGTCAAGAATTGACATTTTTGTTGGATTTAGTTCGCTTGTTTTGCTTCGGGTTCGCTTGTTGGACCTCTGTTTTAAAACACATCCTTAGCCCAAACTCCCGCAACTCACACACCAAGCCCACATATCACCAAACCATACACCAAGCCCACTAAAATGAATCAAGCCCACGGCCAAGAGACCAAGCCACACGCCCAAACATATCCAAAATAACAAAATCACACATTAAACACATGCTAAAATCAAGATAAATCACCTTCCCAAATTAAAATATTCAAATCAAATCTCATCAAACACTTTCCTAATTCAATTAAATCATATCCCTAATCAAAAGAGAAGAAATCAAATAAAATCAAATCATATCCCTAATCAAAAGAGAAGAAATCAAATCAAATTAAAAGACATTCATAATTAAAAGATATTTCCCATAATACACAAATCATTTCCCTATTCGCACAAGGATTACCCCTCATTTGCCTATAAAAAGAAGCCTTAACCCAACCTTGAAACCCCTGGCCCATTCTCATGAAAACAAACCCTAAACAAAAAATACTCACGGCGGTCTTCCTCTCTCATATTCGGCTCTCTCCTTGACTGCATCTCTCTCGTCTCACACCTACGCCAAATAACACCTTCACAAGTCACCCATTCACGCAAGCCCTCAAACCTCACGCATAAAGACAACCCCCATACCACTCACAGACCCCCAACACGTTCACACGACAAGACCTCAACACGTCCCCAAGCCATTCACGTCATCAGCCCTCATAACGCATAAGCCTCATCCACACGTCCCCACACACAGCCTTCAATTCCTTCACGCTTCCAACGACCTCACACAAGCCTTTAATTACTTCACGTACAAACAGCCCTCACACAGTCTTCAACTCCACGCACAAACATCCCCCTGAAACGCCTCTACACTACCGAAACTGCAATGAAAATAGCCCTCCTCTGACCACTGAAAATTGCACTGAAAATTGCACCCCCTGACCACCGAAAATTCTACCTGAAACAGTCCACTTTTACCGTGAATAATCCCCCTGAAACTGTACAGTTTACCGCACTAAACTGCCCAGTTTTCTACCGTATAAACCCCCACAAATAGTCCAGTTTTCTGCCCAATTCTGCCGCATATTCAGCCCAAAAAACTGCACTGTTTAACAGCAAAACTGCACCAAAAATAGCCCGCATTACCGCAAAATAGTAAGTCTAAACCATGACCAGAAATAGCCGTAAAATAGAGTAAAACAGCAGCCCAAACAGCGAAACAGCGAAGAAGAACATTGAACCAGTGAACTGGAGGAGTTACGGAGCATCAACCCTTCCGAAAACCGTGTACTGCACTTCCGAGAGACGACTTAAGAGGTTAGACCTGAGGGCACCCTTTTTATTTATTTATCCTTTATTTTTAATTATTTTCTTACTTTATTTCGCATGAGTATTATGGATTGGTGCATGATGTGATTTTCGGATGAACGAAATATGTGTTCTCTCTTGCGGTATATCGGATGGAAACTCGGACGTAAATTCCGTAGCTGAATCCTAATGGACGGTATTACGGTTTGCACTCGGGATAAAATGCCACGTACCACTTTAAAGATTCACATGTTTCGTTTCATCCAACCTTGTGTTCGAGCATGATTTAGTCTGATAAGTTATTTATTTTCTTAAGCATGATTTAGTCTAATATGTTATTTATTTTTTACCATGATTATGTTATTACTTTATGCATGATTTAGTTATTTTTCTTTTGTAATAGGAGTTTAATTTACGTTTGTGTTTAGGTTGTTATCTATTTTTCGTGCTTGATAATTCAACATGCTTATGAGATCATGGTGTGATATCGTATGTTTGCCGTTATGATAACTTACTTTCAAAGCATGCAAACTTAGACGTAGGATTTACTTTCATGAATACGAACTAGATCTAAGTTACTCTTGAACATATATGTTGCGTAGATTCGGTTAAGTTATCGCACAAGTCATTTCATTACAAGTGGCATAAGTAAGGGACCATTCTGAACCCAACGGTTTGAGGTCTTCCCTTGCAAGGGGTGAGTGCGGCCTTAAATCATTTTCCCGATTCACACCGGGTGGTGACTCCATTATTCTCCGGTTTAGTCCCCCGGGGGCTACTCCGTACTCCTAACTGGGCCGCGAGCTTAGAACAGCATCATCAATTTCTGTGTCCTACAGAACCATATTCTTTTAAGATCTCATCAAAACATTGGTTCTAAGAACGTGATGCTTGCTTTAATCCATAAATGGATCGGTTTAACTTGAAAAACTTGTTTGCATGTCTTATTATGACAAAACCATCAGGTTGTTGCATATTAATATCCTCCAAAAGGTTTCCGTTAAGGAAAGCGGTTTTGACATCCATCTTCCATATTTCATAATCGAAATATGCAGCAATAGCAAGCATTATCCGAATAGATTTAATCATGGCAACAGGAGAAAATGTCTCATCGTAATCGACACCATGTCGTTGATGATAACCTTTAGCTATAAGCCTAGCTTTGTACGTTTGTATGTTGCCTTCCATGTCTGTCTTCTTTTTGAAGACCCATTTACTACCAATAGGCTTAATGCCTTCCGGTACATCAACCAGTGTCCAAACTTGGTTGGTATACATGGAATCCATTTCGGACTTCATGGCTTCTTGCCATAAAGTGGAGTCGATACCTTGTATCGCTTCCTCATACGTAGCTGGTTCATCTTTCTCAATAAGATTAATGTCTACATGAGGTGAGATCAGAAACTCATACCTCTCAGGTTATTTTCTGACTCTCTCCGACTTACGCTGTTCTTATGTATCAGAAGATTATGGAACAGTCTCATCCCTAATGGACTGTTGGTGTTCCGTGAGGGGGTTGGTACCAGGAACAATATCACTTCGATTCTCATCGAGTTCTACTTTCCTCCCACTTAACATTGTTGGGTTCCTAGAACATGCCAAGGATCTTCTAATTAGAAATGTGTGTGAATAATTCAAGAAGGTACGGAAAAAATTACATTGATCGGTTTGTGGATGTATGAAAGTTCAAAACTTTTGAATCCTTTGAGCTCCAAGCTTCAATGTTTGTGTTCCAAACTCTTGGGATTAGTTTCCCTAACACCTTTGATGACTCCTTTAATGTGCTAGCAATGAAGATTTTTGAAGCAAAATCAAGAACAATGAGCCACAGGCTCACGACAATAGAGAGAATGAGAGGGAGAGATTTTCGGCTTTTTCAATAGGGAGAGGAGAAAGTTGTTTGTGTTGTGTAATTGGTTTTCCAAAAACAATTACCTATTACCAAAAATCCAAAAATGGTATTAGTCTTTCACAAATCAACCTTGTGTGATTTACAAGCTACCAACTAACCACCAACTTCTATCAACCAAAAGTTTGATAAAGTTGACTAGTGATGTGATTTGGGCCCCACTTAAAATTCAAAATTCGAGTGGGCCCGCTTAACACATTTCGGGCTCAGGTTCGTTAATTCCGAATTAACAAATTTTCCGTTGTGACATAATTAAATCTAATTTAATTAAATAATTATGCCTAGCAAAATTATTATTGAAGTCGCTTGCGAATTAATTCTAAATTAATTCGTTTGCCCAAATTAAAATCCAATTTTAATTCCGCTTTGAAATCTAATTTCAATTAATATATCGAATATAATATTTAATCGATTAATTCCAAATTAATCGTTCTCTCTCTTATAATCGAATTTTATCCCAGATAATCATGACCTTGTCATATTATCTCGATAGTTGCAACATATTAGAGTACCAGTTTTGTATCACTGCGCGATAATCATCTCCATATGACTGAAGTGATACTTCCATATTGGTAGTCCGGGACTTTAACAGGTTACCTAACGCTTATCTTTCTCTTTAATCGGATAATCATGACCTTGTCATATTATCCCGATAGTTGCAACATATTAGAGTACCAGTTATGTATCCCTGCGTGATCATCATCTCCATATGACTGAAGTGATACTTCCATCTTGACATCACACCCAATACACGACGATTCTCAATAAACCCAGAATAGGCGTACACAGAACCTGTTAAAGTCCCGGACGACCAAAACCAAAGCGTACTGATTGTCGCAAGTATTAGCGATGCAAGTCTCAGGTTAAGACCAAATATACATACCCTGATTCGGATTCCCATAGACACATAGTCATACTACCAATGGGATTCCGAGGGGTCTATCCAGAGCGAAGCTGTTTCCGTACCATCGGCAAACACAACCTCATATCGCACTTGCATAAGTATCCAATACTTAAATATATGAGAACTATGCCGTTAAGCTTCCATAACGCACACAAGTGCAATACTAGCCTATTCCGCATTATCGATGTCCAGTCTCGATAATACTATGACTAAGGATATTTAATGATTAAACCTTTAGTGGATTGATACTGTCTCATATCTTATTAATCCGAAACTAATCATAAGGACTTTTATCATTTATATATTCAAGTAATCTAATTACAAAATGATAAAATCGCAATTTCATTTGTCACATAGTTAATTTGTACAAAAACCACAATGTCTTTTACAAATAGTGATGTTATGGGTCATAATTTTCCAACAACCACTGCATTCATGAATTCCTTTTCGAGGAAAACTGCATGAATAGCAACAAATATTTTGTGCTCTTGTGGGTTGTAGAAATAATATCCTTTCGTTTCCTTATGATAACCTACAAATAGGTACTTATCTGATTTGGGTTCTAGTTTGGTATTATCCAAACGTTTAACATATGCCCAGCATCCCCAAATCTTCACGAATGAGAAACCCGGTTTATTTCCTGTCCATATTTTATATGGAGTCTGTTCAACAGACTTTGACGGAACCTTATTCAAAATAAGTATTGCACTGTTTAATGCGTATCCCCAGAAGGAAATTGGTAGCTCTATGTGACTCATCATTGACCTTACCATGTCCAACAAAGTTCGGTTTCTCCGTTCGGACACACCGTTCAATTGAGGTGTTCTGGGAAGAGTCCAATGTGAAAGAATACCATATTCTTTCAAGTAATTTTGAAACTCATTGATTAAATATTCTCCACCACGGTCCGACCGTAATGTTTTAATACTTTTGCCGGTCTATTTTTCTACTTCGTGTCGAAACTCTTTGAATTTCTCAAAAGTTTCCAACTTGTGTTTCATAAGATACACATAACCATAACGCGATGCATCATCCGTAAAGGTTACGAAGTATTCATATCCACCTCTAGCCTGGCTAGACATGGGCCCGCATATATCAACATGAACGAGGGCTAACAGCTCGGTGGCACGTACACTTTTACCATTAAAAGTTGTTTTAGGCATTTTGCCTAATAAAAAAAATCCGTAGACATCATATGAATTATGATCAAATCCGTCCAAGTATCCATTCTTCGAAAGTGTGGATATACGAGTTTTATTTATGTGTCACAGATGAAAATGCCACAAATAACTCTCATCTATTTTACTCAATTTGAGCTTTTTGTTTGTCATGTTATATGTTTGAGATTCGTTTATATTCAAAATATAAAGACCATTATTCACATCTGCTGTACATATCTCAATATCATCTTTATAAATAAAACATCCAGTGTTCCTGAATACAAAGGTATACCTGCATCGGGTTAAACTAGATACAGAGATAATATTCCTAGTCAAACTAGGTACAAAATAACAGTCCCCTAATGTAAGTACATGCCCCGAGGGAAAATTCAAAACATAGGTGCCAACGGCCAAAATGGTGACTCTCGTCCCATTTCTGACTCGCAGGTCGATCTCTTATGAAGCCAGTCTCTTGCTAATCTGCAGATCCCGCACATTAGTACATATGTGAGTACCAGATCCAGTATCAAAAATCCAATTTTTAAAACCAGTTGGGGACATGTTTATTTCAATAACAAACATACCTGAAGCCGGAGCCTTGCCCGCCTTCGCTTCCTTCAAGTCCACCTTGAACATACGACAGTCACGCTTCCAGTGACCCCATTTGCCACAGTGTAGGCAGACATCTTGAGATTTTTCCTTTGTCTTCCCAGAAGACTGTGACGATTGAGCCTTGCCATTCTTCTTCTTCTTCTTCACACCCCCATAAGCCTTCGGCCAAGCCTTGGCCTTCTTGGATGTCGAAGTAAGATGCGCCTCGCACTTCTTGCCTTTTAGAAGATCTGGCTCTACCTCTTTTTGCATAGCCATTAACCCTCCATGAGTTTTCTCTTGGTTCATCATATTATAGTTCATGACGAACCCGCCCCAGTAGTCGGGCAGAGACTGTAAGATCAAATCTATGGAAGTCTCGGCCTCGAAGGTAATGCCCAGCTGACCCAGCTGTTCGATGTCAGCAATCATCTGCGACACATTGTGTTCGACAGATGTACCCTCTGACATACTAGAGCGAAAGAGTTTCTTATGCACATCATACTTCTGAGATATAAGATTAGATCTATGAAGATCCTTCAACTTCAACATCATCGCATAAGGATCCAATCTCGTTGTTTTGACGATGAAACTGGGGAGTCATTGCAGCAAGCATAACAGATTGAGCAGTAAAGTTATCATCACGATGAGTCTTCCAAAGCTCATGCTCTACTGACTGCTCAAGTCCGGGCTCAGGCCCGAGAGGTCTCTCTATTACATAGAGCAACTTCTCAGCTCCCAGGACTATCCTGAGGTTCATTTCCCGGTCTCGAAAATTTACGCCGTTAAAGACATTCTCTCCCATGATAATGTCCCTAACGCTTATCTTTCCAGCCATTTTGATTGCTATAGTCCAACTATCCAATCAAATATTTCGGGTACACTCAAATGCAATGGTTACTATAGTCCAACTATATAACCAACTACAAATGAAGTATTGTTCAGTACAATTTAACTGTTCAAAGAAAACAATAAATAATATTAGTCCAACTAATATATATAATAACGAGAAATAATAATAGAGCACGCATTTTAGCGAGTATTAAACGAAATTGCAAATTTAATACTAGCCTCCCACTAATTTTCGGCGACCCTCTAACCCTTCGTTGAGTACTCGGGAAACCTAATTTCCTAGTGGGCTAGGATCCCGTTAAATAATACACAACCTTGACTTTGGCTAACAAGCTGTATAAAATTTAACTAGGTAGATCTCTAAGATCAATTAGATCCCATCCAATTCCTAGATCCGGTAGGTGGACATCCAAGTCCGAAACATATATCCAATATATTTCCTAACCTATTTCCTCTGAATCAACTAAGCCTTGGCTTTGGCTCAACAAGCTTAATGATTCCAATTAAGCGCGACCCATTGACAGTGGGAAAACTTCGTAATCCACGTCGATGATCATGAGTGACCTTGACTTTGGCCAACAAGTCACAACTGCCCAAGACATGCGATATTAACAAAGCTTTCATGGTTCAAACACATCCGCGATAGACAATGATCTTGACTTTGGCCAACAAATCAAAGCCAATCTTGGATCTTGAGAGAGAACCACTCAATGGAAGGAAACATTTAATATTAAATGTGAGGCCGTTTTCGTAAATTGGCAACCAATTTATTATCTTTGATTAGGTATCATCATATACCCTTAAACATGCATTCTAAAAGCATAATAAGGCGCGATAAATTGAACAATGATATGCGGATGGATATATACAATTTGTTCCTAGAAACAGATCTCTCTCTCTTCCTCTCTCCCGCTAGCACTATACATTCTTCAAAGTACCCAATTACATAACACTATAAGAAACCTCATTTACATTGAGGGTAATTAGTGAGAAGAGAAATATAATGAGAATGAGAGGTGATAGGCTGGACACGCAGGTCCAATTTCAAATAAATACCATATTTACAACAATTTCCAAAATTACCCCACCCTTGTAATAGCCATCTGATATACATTATTCAAACAAATACATCCAAGCATTCACACATAGCATGTTGTCAATCAATCTAATCCAATTAATTAATTCTTCAATTAATGACCATCCAATGTTCATACAACGATTTGATTTGAGCGAGTCCAACTCGTTTAAGAATAAATACTCAAAGTAAGTATTCTTGAATTATATCGAACTACAATATTAAATCCAATTTTAATTGTATTCAATACTAATTCAAATTTAATTCCAAATTAAACAATTACACTTATTTTATTAATGCCTTTTTAGACTTGGATTCCAAATCCAATCCAAATGGTCTCAAAGGCCCATTTAGCATCCAATGCCAATTCTATTAGGTCCAATGGGCTTTAATTAATTCTTTAGGCATGGACTTTTGGCCATTATGGATCAAGCCCATAATGCCTTGGCCCATTTAGGAATCACCATATGTCATAAATTAATTTTGGCCCATTAGGCCCAATAAGATTGTTAAAGGCATAAAAGTTATATTTTGGACTTTATGTAAATATTTTAGGCCCAATTGGATCCAACCCAATTGTCCACAACCATACTTGGCCCAACCAAGCTCATTAATCCAAATATAACCAAATTAGCCCAATTATTATTTTATGGACTAATTTACATTAATACAATATTTCAAACATTACATTAACTCAATTTAAGTGTAATTAACATAACTAATTAATTAATCTAACATTTCCAAAATATTAATTAATCTAATTAATCATGCTTATCATTCCAATTCATGTCCAACACAAATTGAAGCAAAATCAAGTCTCCAACAACATGCTCATTCACGGCAATTGACAAGAAATTAACATGCAATTTGATTCCAATCCAATTAAATCAACATTCAACATATATTTCATGCCATTAACACATCCAAGTGTCAAATTTTAAAAATCACCATGAGTAAATCTAGGGTATAGTTTCGGCCAAGCTAAGGGATTTAGGGAAATTTGATCCAATCAATTTTTCAACAATCCAACAATGCACAACTCTAAGTTATCATCATCTAACATCAACCAACAACTCAATTTTGAGTTTTCATGCTCCAAGCAAAAATACCCAATTAAAGTTTATAAACCCTAGATTTCAAAATCATGTTTAGCAAGGCTCTAGATACCATTGTTAGTCTCTAAGACATGCCACAAGATCCTAAACATGATTCTATGTGTGAAATTAACAAGAAAAGTGGCAGAATTACTTACATTGTTCTTGGAGAAATTCGAAGTTTTGCTAATTTTGGATGAAGCTCCAAGCTTGTTGTATGTTGTTTGTTTCTTGGGTGAGTTTCCCTATCACCTCAAATGACTCTCCAAGTGCTAGCTTTGAGAATTTTTTGAAGCAAAAATTCACTTCCAAGAGAGAAGAGAATTCGGCAAAATATGAGATGAGAGAAGAGAGTGAATAGTTGTTTCCAAAACTTGGTTGTTGTGTGTGTTTAATGCCTTTAATTAATTAGCCAACTACTTCCATCAAATATTGACATTTGATGTAAGTCAAGTGGTCCCACAACTTTTTAAATTCAAAATTTAAGTTGGCTTCTCCAACACACAACTAGACTTGAGCCCGGGTTCATTTAATTCCGAATAAATAAATTTGCCGTCGCGATATAATTAAATCCAATTTAATTAAATAATTATGCCTCGCAAAATTATTACGATAGTCGCTTTCGAATTAATTCTAAATTAATTCGTTCGCCCAAATTAAAATCCAATTTTAATTTCGTATTGAAATCTGATTTCAATTAATATATCTGATATATTATTTTATCGATTAATTCTAAATTAATCGTGTTCTCTCTTTTATACGAATTTAATCCCAGATTAATTCTTGCCGCAATTAATCCCAAATTAATTTTCCCTCTCATAATTAATCCCAGCTTAATTCTATCTAGTCAAATGTCATTGGTGAATCTTTGGGAAGCGACCCAAATGATTCCTGGATATGTTGGCAGTAAATACGGTTATCGGACTATCCGAACACATGCGTACCCCGTACCACATTTTCACCGATTTACAAGACATAGTTGGCTTCTAGCAAAGAACCGTGCCTACCCAATTCTCCAGAAATATCCGTCAAGGAATATTATCTGTATCAGGCATAATAATACTATGTAATGCGTAATACGATCCAGTATCGGATGTCACATGCTAGGCCTAGGGCTGGCTCTGTGTCTGCCCCGTACGAAGCATCTATCGGATCCCGAGTAACTAATCTCTATAATCGGAAAGTCATGACCTAGTCATACTTTCCCGATAGTTGCAGCTTTTAAGAGTACTAGTTCCATATCCTATGTAACCATCATTTCCATATGACTGAAGTGATACTTCCATCTTGACATCACATCCAATACACTACGATTCTCAGTAAACCCAATACAGGCGTACACAGAACCTGTTAAAGCTCCAGACGAGCAGTAGCAAAGTAAACTAATTTTCGCAAGTAATCGCGACGTAAGTCTCAGGTTAAAGATCACATACACTAATTTTCGCAAGTAAACTGATATGGATTCCCATAGACGCATAGTCATACTACCAATGGGATTCCGAGTGGGTCTATCTAGAGCGAACTGTTCCCAGTCCAACGGCTAACAGAACCTCTTATTACACTTGAATAAGTATCCAATACCAAAATGTATGAGAACTATGTCGTTAAGCTTCCATAACACGCACAAGTGTAATACTAGTTTATTCCGTATTATCAATGTCCAGTCTCGATAATACTACGACTAGGGATATTTAATGATTAAACCGTTCGTGGATTAATATTGTCTCATATTTTATTAATCTGATTTAACCATATGGACTTTTATCATTAATATATATATCCAAGTAATCCAATTACAATAATTATAAAATAGCAATTTCCTTTTGTCACATAGTTAATTTGTACAAAAACACAATGTTCTTTACAAATAGTGATGTTGTGGGTTATAATTGTCCAACCGTGTCGAGAGAGAAAGAAAGTCTGAGCTGGCTGCTTTGCTAGTTAGGGCTCGGCTTGCTCATTTCCATCCACATATAATGATAAAAAATGACAGTTGCTTGTGAAATTACGTGTAGATCTTCTTACAATTAATATAATTGGATTCAATCTATTTTTTTTTGAAAGAACGACTATCATTACTTTAAAGAAGTGAAAAAACACCTAATGTTTGAAGGAAAGTTATCTTTCAAAATAACATGATAACAAACGCTAATTTCCAATTTCGCAAGAGCCTGAGCAATAAGATTACAAAAATGAGAAGCATAGCAAACAAAATATCTATCTAACCTAGCTAGATTTCCAATAATATCTTCAATAATCCATTAAGTTTCTGTCATTGTGCCATTCCTGTTATAAATCAAATCCACAACCTGAATACAGTTAGTTTCCACCACCAAGTGACGCAACTTCAGATCTTCGCAACTTGGGGGCCAAACTTGACGGCTTCGGCTTCCGCAACCTAGACGTCCCCATTGAAGGTAATGTTTTTAACTGTTACAAATAACACATCCCCATCCGGATCTCTAAAAACCACCCCCAGGCCAGCCTTGCATGTGCAAACGTTCACTTCTGCATCTGTGTTTATTTTTATCCATCCATCTGGAGGAGGTTTTCAAATTCGGTTTTCATCATTTAGCCGCTTGTTTGGAAGTTTTAGCTATGAGATTGACAAAAATTGGCAAGATTCAACCATTGTTTCAACTTTTACAAAAGATCTAGAAGGATCTCTTTAACATTTCCTTAAAAAAATTGGTGGTTTCGCCCTTGCCAAACCACCCAACAAATAGCCCTAAATAACTCAATCTTCCCATCTTCTACTGATTTCACCATTCTAGTCATCACCTTTATCAGGTCCACTGTTATAGTAACCTTGATTACCGAGAAGAAGTGAGACATCTTCCAGGTTCTGTGAGCTACCTTGCATTGGAAGAGTGCATGAGAAAGAGATTCACAAAGAGCGCCACATCGTAGACAATACAGGTCATCAGTCACCCTCTTCATCTATAGGTTCTCAGCTGTAGGTAGCATGTTAACAGCAGCTCTCCAGAGGAAAATTTTGATCTTCGAAGGAAGTACATTATCCTAAATAAGTTTCCAAAGCTCCTCTACCCTCCGAACTATATAGTACATGAGAAAGCTTTTCCTTCCATGCCAATTGGTATCCACTTTTAACTAAGTACTGCCCTCTTTTATCAAAATGCCAGATCTGATGGTCTTCTCTCTGTTCAACTGGCAACATGATCTTTATTATCTCCTCGGCATCTATTTGGTGGAAGTTTTCCTTTACAAAATCCTCATTCCAGTTGTTTTCTACCAACAACTCAGCCACAGTTGCTTCTACCCCAACTATTAAGGGCATGATTGGTTTGAAAAAGCTTGGCCTAGGGATCCACTTATCCTCAAACACCTTTACCTTTTTCCTATTACCTATTCTCGATCGCAATCCTTTTTCGAATAGATTTTTACCCTCAAGATGCTCTGCCATATAAACGATGGATTAGATAGCTCTCTCAAAATCTGAGTTTGCAAAATACCTTGCTTTCATGATTCAGGCTACTAATGAGTTTGGTTCTTGTATCGCTATCCATCCTTGTTTTGTCACCAGAGCTTGGTTAAAAGATGATAGATCCCTTAAACCCAATCCTCATCGAGCTTTCGCAAAACATAGCTTTTCTGATTTAACCTAGTGTATCCTCTTCTTATGCTTATTCGACCCCCACCAAAACCTTGAGATTTCTTTCTGGATATCATCACAAACACACCGTGGTAAATTAAAGACACTCATAGCGTATGCTGGTATCGCTTGAGGCACTGCTTTAATAAGAACTTCCTTGCCCATATTCGAGAATAGTTTGGTGTGCCAATTAGTGATCTTGCCATGAATTTGAGCCTGATCTCATTAAAGAAACTCGACTTCTTTTTTCCAATCATCGCAGGTAATCCTAGATACTTCTCATATCTTGACACTACTCTTAATCCGAAAATACTTTTAATAACCTCTATTTGCTCTGGCATTATCTTGTTATTGAAGAACATGGAACTATTGTCAAAGTTAAAAATATGCCCTGATGCCGCTGAGTACTTGTCAAAAATGATCTTCAAAGCTCGGTAATCTGTGACCTTTGCTCTGGAGAAGATTAGACAATCATCTACGAATAATAGATGAGAAACCGAAAGCTCCCTACTGAACCTCAATCCTCGAAACAATATTTGATTCTCAACGCTTATAATAGTCTATGAGAACACTTTTGCACATAGGATAAATAAGTAAGAAGACATGAGACATCCTTATCTAAGCCCCCTTTGTGTAGTTATATATCTCCTTGCTGAGCCATTGAGGATCACCAAAAAAGAGGCAGTTGTGATACATCCCATAATCAGCCGCAACCATTCCATCCTAAACCCTAATTTCAACATGGTCTCTTCCAGAAAACACCACTCAATTCTATCATAAGCCTTACTCACATCTAACTTGAGCGCAACCGGGTTATTTTTCTCTTTTTTTTTTCGAATTTTTTGCAAACATTCATAACCTATGATGATGTTATTCGTAATAAGCCTCCCTAGAAAAAAAAAGGCACTTTAGGTGGGTGAAATGACTTGGTGGAGAATGGCTTTAAGCCTACCATCAATAGTTTTGGTGAACAAACGGTAAATGACATTGCATAAACTAATCCGTCTAAAATCAGACACTTTTTGTGGCTTTATGATCTTAGGTATCAAGGAAATATAAATGTGATTGAGATGACCTATATTCCCTCCCCTGTTAAGCACCTGTAGACATGTTTTTGTGACTTCAGTACCCCCAACCTCCAATGTCTCAGAAAAAAGATCGCTTGTAGTCCATCCGGTCATTGAGCCTTTGTTGGACACATCTGTGAAAGGGCTTCTATGACTTTCTCCTTGGTGAAGGGCTTCCCCAGTTAATTATTCATCTCCAGAGATACTCGAGGCGAGATTCTGCTAGTAAAACCTTCTATATTCTTCCAAGAGGGATTCGAGATGGTGAAAACACTCTGAAAATACTCACAAAAGATTCTTTTCATATCTTATTCATTCTCAATCCAGCAACCCTCCTAATCTCTCACCCCTCGAATGTTATTTTTCCTTTTTCTTGCCAAATCTTTTTTATGAATAAACTGTGTTTTTATCACCCCTTTCAGCCAATCAGCCCTTGACATCTGTTTCCAAAACATTTCTTCTTCAATCAACCATTTGTCAATCTGCCCCTTGATCCTTCTGATTTCTCTGCCCTTATTATAGTGCCCGTTTCGTCCTTACATAACCTAAGCTCTCGCAACAGTTTCTCAATATCCTTATTTCACCCCTTAAATTCTTGTTGACTCCAATCATTAAGCCTTTTCATTGCTTTATCTACTGCTTCTTTGAAGCTTTGAATTTTGTCTGCATTGTTCCTCCTGCCTACTGGCTGCCATTTCCTCCTTATTATTTCTTTGCATTTCTCGTAATTATTCCACATATCTTCGTAATGAATCCTCTTAGCCTGAAAAGTTCTATGTCCTCTATTTTGCTTTCTTTTTTTCACCTCCATTAGCACTAGACAGTGGTCAGAGCTCCAAGAATCAATGTTAATTGCATGTCAATTATAGAAATATTATGTCTACTTCTCATTACACATAAACCTATCCAACCTCTCCTCAATCAGGCTAGGACCAAATCTTATGTTTGGCCACGTAAAAGGGTATCCCTTTCATCCCAAATCACTCATCGAGCAAGCTCTGATAGTTTCTTTGAAGTCAGCAATAGCCTACCAGCATCTTTCAACCCCCTCTTTCTTTTCATTGACATCCATTATCGCATTGAAATCCTCAAAACATAGCCAAGGCAGAGAGAACAACTTATTTAAACATTCCAAAAAACACCATGTGTGCATGTTCTGCTTATTTTCTGGATGTCCATACACCCATGTGCGTCTCCAAACCCTTTGATTTTCCCCTTTTACAGTCGCGTCAATATGATGTGCACTGTACGATTTTACCTCCACCTTAACACTAGAGTCCTACAATAATGCTAGCCCTTAACTCATCCCAATTCTATCAACACTAAAGCAGCAATCAAACTTTAATTTTAAACTAACCATTCTCATTTGTGCACCCGTTAACTTCGTTTCACACAAGAAGATGATTTTTGGCTTGTGCACTTGGAGAACTTCCTTTACAGTTAAGAACGTTCGGGAGTTCCCTAGTCCCTGAACGTTCCAGCTTAGCACATTCATGGAGATCGGTGGGACTGGGATCTAGCCTCTACCATGGAAGTTTTCACTGCATTATCCTTCTGTTGTGTTTGTACCTCATTTCCTGTTTTCCTTTTCTTCTCAATTGAAGCTAGGTTGGTATCTTCCTCTCTATTTCTCTTGCCCAATTCCAGCCAATGCTCCACTTCCATAGACCCAACTGCTTTCCTAGCATGCACTTTCCACTTCTTATTTTTTTTTTACCCTAGATACTCATACTTGCCTTTGTCTATCAAGTTAGGCTGTTTGAAAGTGGCCCATTGCAGCCCCCTTATTTCCCATCACCTCTCTCTCATTCTCCCATCCCTCTAAATTTCCCGCTAAAACTTTACTTTATTTGACTAAGCTTCCCGCCATAGTGTTCATTTCCCCCAAAATTTACTTACATGTTGCATCAGTCTCTGAGACCACCCTATCAAAATCTGATGTAGCTGTCTTCTTTTAGTAATCCATCGAGAGCTGTTCACCTACCAGTTCCACCTCAGCATCATATTCCCTTCCCCTTTACCTCTTCATAGCCTCTTGTGTTGGTTTGGAACCAACCTGACTTGTCTCAACCATCCAATTTGCACTACCCGCTCTTGAAACCTCACATTTCTTCTCCATTACATTAACAGTACTAACCTCTTCTATCTGATCCTTATCTCTACCCTTCCACCTTCCACCTCTGTAGTTTTCCTCCTGGGGCTGCTTTTAACCACTGCCCATAGGGAAAATACTGTTGCGGTTGACCCGAGTAATGATTGCATTCCTTGAAATGATACCCAATGCATCCACACCAGTACCAAAAATCTAGCAATTACTCATAAGTTAAGGGCATTATGACTTCCTTGTTACCCTCTTGTTCTATGATTATGTCATTTTTTAAGGGTTTGGTAATGTCAATTGAAATTCAGACTCTACCATATCTTTTATAACAATCACCCGCAGCATTTACACTTACATTTTCCACCCTACCAATCTTACTACTCAGCTCTTCCAGCATATCTCTGTGCATGTAGATGATAGGAACATTGTGGATTTGAACCCAAAAAGAAACATGCACAAACACTTATTTTGTTACATCTCTAATACTTGAAGGTTCTCTTAACACCAATAAAGCCCCGTCAAAATGCTATGGCCCTCCAGCCATTATTCTTCTTTTGTCCATATCTGTGCCAAACTTAAACAAGAAAACATTTCCCCCAGTCATTCTTGTTAGGGTTGGTGCTCGGAGTGCCAATCCAGATAGTAACGAACAATTCTTTTTGCCTTAATATTACTTATTTAATGGTAGCACCTCTTGTCTTTTATATACACATTCGATCTAATTACGATTAGATATCTAATTATGATTAGATTGAAACTAAATCTGATTTAGTGATACGTGTTGATGTGATCCATAATGAGCTCGGTTTGTTGGGCCAGGTTAACTTGAAGTTGTGGCTAATTGCATGGCTTGGTCAGATTGATGTATTTGGGCCATTTTGGTGGATTTGGAAGATTCCTTGGGTTCTAGAGTTTGTTCCACGCATGAGACTTTATGTGAATGCTTTATTATGTCTAAGGCAAGATTAGAATGGGTCTTGGACATGCATAGGCTGGCTTGATTGATTTTGGGCTTAATTCCCGAATGATACATTAGTAGTGGTGAGATTTGCGCAGTGTTAGTATTTTGGTGATTCAAGTTGCACTGGAAAGAAGACTCATGGAGCTACAACTTTGTAGTTTATGTCAAACTCTAATTCATAATCCTTCATGGTCCAGTTGCGGATGCAAGTTATCCCTACAGCTCTTGTGTTATATTTTTTTTAAGGTTATGTAATGTTTAAGTGTTGGGCTGAACTTTAATTAAATTATAAAGCCCATGTACGAAAATTTGAAGGATTTTAATTGTTATTGGGTTTATTTTGCTAAGGTTTTATTATGTTTAAGTAGAATTAAGGTTAACCACCTATTTAAAGGGGGATTATTCATCATAACAAAAAAATTCATTTTTTTAAATAAAAATCACTATTATCTTGGACTTGAATAACCCTCAACGTTTCTCATTGATTTTGGCTTATCAAAGGCTTGTTAACCCTTTGTGGCGCCCCCTTAGCACTCTAGGTTTCTGTTGCTTGCTCTTCAGAGGTTTAGAGTTTTGATTATGTTCTGCCTTGGCTTTCTTGGGAATGATTTCAATCTTTTGTGGGTTTGCTTGGCTTTGTTCTAGGCAGGTTTTCATCACGTGTATATTAGACAGAGACCCTAAGATTTACAAACTAGTGCGTAATTACAATGTAGTTTGTAATTGACATTGGGAAGCGTCACTATTAGTTGTATATCCTTAAATATAGTTCCTGGTCAAGATTTACTAACACGGATCGATTAGTAAAATCCGCTAAGACCAGTACATGTCGTATATCGTGACTTGGTCCAATGGTTTATCCCAATGAACCATGAGTCTCAGGAGACTCGTATAGACATATAGGTTGTTTATTTGATAAACACTGATTGACTAACTAAAGATTTCCTAATGGATGGTACACCAACGTCAATAGGAATCTTCTCGAGTTGAGCGAGCATAATGGTCCTTTGACTTGAGATACCACAATGGATATATGAGTTATCCTCCACACTTTGATGGCAGTCACATCACCGATCTTTTTAGTTCAAACCTTCGCCTATTCGTTGGGTGTGGACTGATGCTCATGATATCCAGTGTGTAACAAGATAGAATCCGTCAGTCCTGTGTACATGACATATGTATCATACACGTGTTTACGATCTAGTAAATCCATGGCCGTGGTATAACTTCGGAAACAAGTTCTGAGTGTTATTTAGATATCATAAATTTGAAAGTCCATTGTATTATACCATAAGGATTTGACGTTCTTATCTATATCCCAGGTATAATATGGATAGCCTGTGACAGAGGGATTATAGGTATGCAATGACCTTGAATTGTATAGTTTAGGGAGATTATCCATAGTCATCATAATTTACGAGTGGGTGAATTATGGACACGAAATTAGATTCTGTGACGGATAAACCTAAACTTAGAGAGTCCCACAATATGAAGTGTACTCGTTGAGCACTTAGGCAGCGCATTATGAATAATACTGATTATTTATAATATTTTATCAGATTAAATTAGTTAATTCGAATCGTTTAATCGGTAAACGAATTTACACATGCCGGGAAAATTTTGGTCATTCTAATGTGTATTTGTATTTGATATATAGTTAGATTAGATATACATTTATTAATAAATGATGGCATGAAACTTTAAAAGTAAATAAGTAATTTGTCTAATTAATGAATTAGAAAATTTGTTTTTTACTTTACAAGTGTAACAAGTCTATTTGTTGTTGTAGGACACAGAAATCGGCGACGAATTTCCAGGTTCGCGGCCCGGTCGGGAGTACTGATTAGCCCGCGGGGGACTAAACCGGTGAAATAAAATGGAGTCGCCACTCAGTGTGAACTGGGAAATGATTCAAGGCCGCACTCACCCCTCGCAAAGGAATACCTCAAACCGTTGGGTTCGGAATGGTCCCTTACTTATGCCACTTGTAATGAACGGATTTATGCGATAATATAACCAAGTCTACGCAACATACATACGCGAGAATAACCTATCTCTAAGTTCGCGTACATAAAAGTAAAAAATCTATAGCTAAGTTTGCATGCATAAAAGTAAGTCGACATAACGGCAAGCACACAATCTCATGAACATTTTAAACTGATAAATGCGGAAATATAAAGAAATAATAATTGTCTAAACATAAATATTGAAGAGATACAATTAAGCTCATAATACGAAAGAAACAATTAAATCATGCATAAAAATAACATACTATTTCTAATAAACAATGGATAAACGCAAGATTAGATGAAACGAAATATGTATGTTTCTCAAGCGGTACGTGGAGTTGTATCCCAAGTTCAGACCACAATACTGTCCATTCGGATTCGGCTACGGAATTTATGTCTGGGTTTCCATCCGATATACCGCGAGAGATAACACGTGGCTGTTAGCGGCTTGGTGCATGGGCTGCTGCCGAAGGGTTTAGTGTGTTGTGTTTCACAAGAGAGAGAGGGGTTTGTTTATTGCCGAGTTGGTGTCAAGGTTCGAGAGAGATGGAGAGTGGCGCGTGTTCTAGGGCTTGATCTTTGGTCTGTGCGCATGTCTTGTTTTCTTCTTGGCTTTTTGTGGTTATTGTCGATCAGTGGGCAATTGTTTATGAGCGTGGCTTCACGTGTGTGTATGGAGTGTGTGTAGCTGCCGTGTGGTGTATTTTGTTTGTTTGGCTTTTTGGGTGGCTTTGTTTGTATTTTTTTCGTTCATGGGTTGAAGGGAGTTGGTTTGTGGCAGTTTTGTGGGTGTTCGGTTGGCCGATTGGTGGAGGGCCGAAGTAGTGCTTTAGGATTTTGTTGGTTAATTGCCGAGAGTTTGTGAGAGTGAGAGAGAGAGAGAGGAGAGAAGCGAGAGCTTTGGAGAGTTGAGAGAGATAAATATTATTAGGGTTTTTTTATTATTTTAGAGAGAGATGGGCGAGAGGTTAAGAAGGAGTTAGAAGTGAGCTCTAAGGTCTAAGGGTTTGGCTTTGGGTGTCTTTTTATAATAGGGGCTAGGGTTTACCTTGTATGGGTAGGAAGGAGATCATGTAATTATGGGGGGTATCTCCAATTAGTGTGTCATAAGGAAAATATCTATTCAATTTAGGAAGGTGATTTGTCTTAGTTTGGGAAAGGGATTTATGGGATTTGATTTGATTTTATTTAATTTAGGAATGAGATTTATTTTAATTAGGAATGTGATTTATTTATATTTTGGCATGTGTTTAATATGTGGGATATTTTTTGAGGGGATTGATAGGCTTAGGCGTGTGGTTGGTGGTATTTTGGGCCGAGGATAAATTTTAAAACAGAGATCCAACAAGCGAACCCGAGACTAAGCGAACGAATTAAATCCAACAAGGTATTGATTTTGGAACTTTCCCTTCCGACATTCGTTTCCCGCGACTTCCACAACTTAAAGGGTAGTGCCTCCATACGAGGCTCGTCATCGGGTCTTATGCAAAAATACAATGCCTACAGTTGTCTAATATATATTAAAGTAATATATATATTTTTTATCAAGCCAAGTGTTGGTTTTATCACCTAGTATTTTAATATGATTAAAATTAAACAAATTTGACCAAAAATATGACCCACCACTCACGCCACTTTTACAAAAAGCTAAGAAAAAAGTTCTTCTTTGTTTTTGATATATAAATGGAAGAATTGAATTTTCTTTCTAATGAATTCACGCCACTTTTGGCCAAAAATAAAAAGAAAAGTTTTTATTTTCCTTTGGGCTATGGTGATGCCGAATTAAGCCAACAAAAATGGCTTCCAAATTTGAGAAACAAAAGAAAAGCAAAAATCAAGAATAAGCATAGGGATTTTGAAGTTTTGTGAGGTAAGCTTTGATTTCCTTTAGCTTAAAAAATTATTTTTGATGTTCTTGAGCTTCTACAATAGTTGTAGGGTTTCTTTTGGTTTCTTAAAATTGGGCCTTTTTCATTTGGATGATGATTTAAGTGGCTTGATGCATGTGTAAGTAAACTTTGAACTAGATTAAGGTAATTTGAGTTCAATTTGTTGTTGGACAACTTGGTTGCCATTAAAGAGTTATAGATCCACTCTAAAATAACCTATAATTTTTCTAGAGATATTTCATGATTGTGGGACTTAATTGGTGATAGATTAATTAGATTAATCTTGATAAAATTGGGTTTAAGTATGAAAAATGGACTGTTTTGACATCCAGATCAGATCTGAAAAATCTGATATTTTGGTGATGAAAAATATGATGTTTAAATGTATTGGATGTGTTTTGGGTGTTGGAAAATTACCAGAAATTATTTCGGAGTTGAAATAAGTGAAAACGGTGAAAAACGGCGTTATCAGGTGATTTTTGAGCCAACCGGGTGACGGCTGCCTGAACAGTGAATTGGTCACTGTTAGGGCAGCCCATGAACTGCCCTAGTACTATTGGGGCTGACCGGGGCAGCCCTCATGTGCATTGGGTGGTCGATTCGGTCAAAAACGCGTTTTATGCCATTTTGCGGAAAAATATTTTTCGTAAAAGTTTCGCGATGTTTCTTAACTATTTATGTCATTATTTGATATCGCATAAATATGTTTAGGTGAAATATGAATGAATTATTCATATTGGATATTGAATAATTTATTCGGTAATTTAAAAGTTTTAAAATTACGATTTCACCCGAACCGCGAACTTCCGATGCGCCCGCGCCAAAACCCTAACAAAAATGGTATCAGAGCAGGTATGATCCTTCATCCATTATATTTTTCATGCTTGATATATGATATATAATCCAATTTTGATGTTTGCACATGCATGTAATTTAGATGTTTCTTGACTTTTAGTTCTACGCTTACGGGAATCGTAACGGAAATTTAATGGTTAAATTAAGTTATGTTTTCTAATGTAGAATTGAACTGTTTAGAAATTGATCTAGATTAAATTCTACATTTGATGTAGAGCAATGCTTTCTTGAGGAATATCCCCGCTTAAATAAGGCATTAAAGTGACATGTATTGGATATATGTTTCTTGGTCTGTCTTATCAATACGGTTTATGGATATCTTTCTATTGCTGCATCCGAGATCGTGCCAAAGCAGTTTGGGTGTAGTTGATAGAATTTTATCGATACCGGATGTATATTTGATACTAGACAAATTCAAGTGAAAGTGGAAATCCTGAACGTGCCAAAGCTGTCAGGACTACATCGGTAGCTTGAGTTTGTCATTGGCAAGTGAAGCCTTGATACGCCTCCTTGTGAATGTGCCAAAACTGTCATAACGAGAAACGGTCAGGACCAAAATATGGAGTCACAGTGAGTGTGATTGATAATGAGTTGTCTACTTAATGAATATACGTAGGCGAGATCGTTCCAAAGCTGTGAGTCGAAATATATTCATGGAGTCCACTTCTCACTATGGAATTCGATTTAATTATTGAATTCTCATTTTCCGTTGGGGATTACGGTATTACGTAAAGTAGTGAGAGACACTACTGGGTTAAAAATCCATAACTAAAGCAGTGTGTAATATTATGGAAATTCTTGCTTTTATTTTTCTTTTATTCTATATTGTTAATAGAATTATACTTCTAATCTACTGCATGCATATTATTTGAATATGTTTTCTGACCTCACTTATGGTTGCGTATTTCTAGAATAGGTTCTAGAATGTTAGTAAACTTGGATATTGTTAGATTAGTCTAAACCATCGAGAACTGTTGTTCCGATTTTCTTGAAAATCAAGATGGTTAGTGACTTAGTTACTAAGTCATGATAAGTAATCTAAATAGATATCTGTTTTAGGATATAATTGTCTAGAGAGAATAGTTTCTTGTGCAGTAAGAATTGACGTGAATTTGTTCATGTATCGAGATTCTTGACTGGCATTAAGAATTCACATTAGGTATTTGTTTATCTTATAATGACGTTTCTTGACTTTAATGACTTTTAGAAGTCACAAGTTTGACACAGTTTGCTAATCAATTATTTATAATTGTTGTGAATAATTGAAGGCAAATTATAGAGCTTAAGAAAGGAGATGTGTATAGTTGTGTATAGAGAATATCGATTCTCACAATACGACAACTGTAGATATTGGATACCAGATCTCCCGTCTAGTTATTTAAAATAGTGCTTAATGGTTGTTTTTGATATTTGATATCAGAACTTGTGACTATTGGATAGTTACTTGTTCTATATAAACAGTTGTTACATTTTTTAAAATGACTAGTAGTGTCATTGATAAGAGATAAACATTAAGAAAAAAAATATCGGTTAACTAAATAACTTAGAATAGTGCTTTATGAGATTTTATCACATAAGTAATATATGCTTATTCGGTATGGTAAATGATGGTCTGATACAAGATCACACCATATATCCTTATTCATTTAATGAATATTGTATTCAGGATGTGATTAACTCTCATTTAACCAATGATCATCATTGGACCACAGATTTATTAAACTAATACATTAGATGTATGTAGTTTAATGAATTATAAATTACCTTGGATAGTTTTTCTTTACTTCGTAACTTAGTTAATGAATTGTCATGACTTAGTTACATGTTTCTAAAAGAATATATATTGAACGTCTTGAATGGTTCGAGAACTTTCAATATGTTTCTGATAAAACATGGATAGAATATTTTGAATGGTTCAAAGATATTCTATTTGAAGTGTTGAAAACTATATTTTAAAATTCATTGTGAGTCTTTTAATTGTTCAAGGTTGTTTGATATGATCAAACATATGAATTTATGACAATTAGTTCTAAAGTTATTTAATGAATGTGATTCTTACTCAATATTATTCTTCTACGATTCCATCGTGATGGAATTGATCAGTGGGAGAAATCGAATCTTTTATGATTTGATTCATTTGATATTAAATGTTGCCGAATTAGTTTCAATACTCTTCAGGATATGCTCCAGTAACAGTAATTCATCATTTTAATTAATGTTCCATTAGTTTCTACAGTTACGTATATGATATGTATAGGTAGAAAATTCGAATCTTGAAAAGTTTTGAGATTTGAATCTTTCTTTTGTATAATAGTTATATAATTGAAAGTACTTGCGCCTTGGAGGTACAAGTAAAAGTCTATCATTTATTCTATTTAATAGAATATTGTATTATATTTGATAGAATATCTTTTCTACGATCCCGAGCAATAAAATAGTTTTATTACTTGATGTGTAACATTGGATGTTGACAATTGTAGAAAAGACTTGACTTATTTAAGTTAAATGTGAGAATGATAAACTATAAATGGAACTACATAATTAATAAGATGAAATGACCCTAAGATATCTTTCGTATAAGTTCAATAAGATGTCAGAATCATTCACAAAGTATTTGATACTTAATGATTCTGTTGTTTTCTTATCTAAGAAAATTATCCTATAGCTTATAGTGGGAGCGATATTTGATATCGATCTCGAAAGTAAACATTGAATCATAGATCTAAGATTGTTCGTAGCTTACTACAATCAAGTTTTGAACTTGATTAAGCTTTCATTATGAATTGTTCATAAAATGTGCAAATTATTTGCGCAGCAAAAGCAAAGTGAGCTTATTAAAGGTTTGACCTTTATGGTATGACAGTGAGAAAGGTTATACTCAGTAATCTATTGTAGATTCTGAGAAAACTTGTCTCTAGTCGCACTATTTGAACAATTAAAAATCTGTTGGTTAATGTTGATATTATACTATGTATTTTGGCTAAAGAATGCAAAGTGGCGTTCCTGAATGATTTCTTCGAAGAAGAGATCCATTGTGATTTCTTTGCTTGAAGAGTTCGTTCTGGAATGGCCCTGGAGTTTGTATTCTGCTAAGATCGCAGTTTGGTATAATGTCTTATAGAGCCTATTGTAGACTCAGATAAGCTTTCCGAAAATCCGTGTTCTCTAATTTTGATATAGTCAGATTGTCTGATTTTATCAAAGCATAAAGAATACATATATGATAGTAGGGTCAGTGGGAGCGTACAAATTTCTTTCTAGTGTTATATATCCTAATGACATTATCATTATTAATGTAATAATGATATGTTTATAAGGTAAAAGGTTTACCTAAGTCTTCTTTTCTCTGTGAATGCAGTGGGAGTAGTCTCTGTTATATTTGATATAAGGTTTCATATATGATATAAAACTAAGAGACTTGTGAGATACTCATATTAGTTGTGCATTAGATATGATTTAATAAATGACACATCAAGACTATTTGTGTGACAGTTAGTATAACTGTTTGACAGTTAGTGTGTCTCTTAAATATAGTATTTATCTTTCGTAAATGATTATTCCTTTGTCGAAAAAGATATGTCTAGTCAATCTTATACATCATAGGATGATGGCATAATGAATACTATATTATGTGCGATGAAATGTATCAATTTGATCGTAATTGTTACGAACTATTTTGATACCCTGTAGATCATAGGATGGGTCTTGAAATATTTTCTTTGTTATCTTTGAGATATTAAGAACGAGTTTCTTATTCATAGAGAATAAAATCTGTAACCATTATGATCAAATTAATTTTTGAGTCTAATTATGACATTAGAAGGTCTATGTCATATAAAGTCAGAAAAGATGCAGTGGGAGTGTCACTGTTGACTCTACTGAATTAGTAGAATTAGTTGTAACTTATGAAGTATTGACTTATGAAGTTACATAGTGACCTTATAGATTAGAAGTTTTGATATTAGTATTATGCTTGCGGTTGTCTCATAATATCTGGATTTGATTTCTAAATACATAGACAACTCAGTAGCTGTAGCACAATATTAATATCGCATCTGAGTCATATTAATGTAGAACTTGGGTTCCGCAAAATATGAATGATGATGGCTAAAGGAAACGATTGGGTTTGTTGGACAGACTCAATTTGCTATAGCGGGTTTACTTGTTATTGCCTACTTTTTGAGTGCTAGGTGAGCTCTTGAGGGCCATGTGTATGTGATACACATTGAGATGTGTATATGATACCGTGGATTGGCACTAGAGCAAGTGGGAAAAATTGTTAGGGTTGGTGCTCGGAGTGTCAATCCGGATAGTAACGAACAATTCTTTTTGCCATAATATTACTTATTTAATGGTAGCACCTCTTGTCTTTTATATACATATTCGATCTAATTACGATTAGATATCTAATTATGATTAGATTGAAACTAAATCTGATTTAGTGATACATGTATATTAGGCAAAGACCCTAGGATTTACAATGTAGTGCGCAGCTACAACGTAGTTTGTAATTGACATTGGGAAGCGTCACTATTAGTTGTATATCCTTAAATATAGTTCTTGGTCAAGATTTACTAACACGGATCGGTTAGTAAAATCCGCTGAGACCAGTACATGTCGTATATCGTGACTTGGTCTGATGGTTTATCCCAATGAACCATGAGTCTCGGGAGACTTGTATAGACATGTAGGTGTTTATTTGATAAACACTGAATGACTCACTGAAGATTTCCTAATGGATGGTACACCAACATAAAAAGAATCTTCTCGAGTTGAGCGAGTATAATGGTCTTTCGACTTGAGATACCACAATGGATATATGAGTTATCCTCCACACTTTGATGACAGTCACGTCACCGATCTTTTTAGATCAGACCTTCGCCTGTTCGTTGGGTGTGGACTGATCCTCATGATATCCAGTGCGTATCAAGATAGAATCTGTCAGTCCTGTGTACAAGACATAGGTATCCTACACGTGTTTGTGATCTAGTAAATCGATGGTCGTGGTATAACTTCGGAAGCAAGTTCCGAATGTTATTTAGAGATCATAAATTTAAAAGTCAGCTATATTATACCATAAGGATTTGACGTTCTTATCTATATCCCATGTATAATATGGATAGCCTGTGACGGAGGGATTATACGTATGCAATGACCTCGACTTGTATAGTTTAACGAGATTATCTGTAGTCGTCATAATTTACGAGTGGATGAATTATGGACACGAAATTAGATTATGTGACGGATAAACCTAAACTTAGAGAATCCCACAATATGAAGTGTACTCGTTGAGCACTTGGACAACGCGTTATGAATAATACTGATTATTCATAATATTTTATCAGATTAAATTAGTTAATTCGAATCATTTAATCGGTAAACGAATTTACACATGCCGGAAAAATTTTGGTCATTCTAATGTGTATTTGTATTTGATATATAATTAGATTAGATACACATTTATTAATAAATGATGGCATGACACTTTAAAAGTAAATAAGTAATTTGTCTAATTAATGAATTAGAAAATTTGCTTTTTACTTTACAAGTGTAACAAGCCTATTTGTTGTCTAATATATATTAATGTAATATATATTTTTTATTAAGCCAAGTGTTGGTTTTATCACCTAGTATTTTAATATGATTAAAATTAAACAAATTTGACCAAAAATATGACCCACCACTCACGCCTTTTTTACAAAAAGCTAAGAAAATTTTTTTTTCTTTGTTTTTGATATATAAAAGGAAGAATTGACTTTTCTTTCTAATGAATTCACGCCATTTTTGGCCAAAAATAAAAAAGAAAAGTTTTTCTTTTCCTTTGGGCTATGGTGATGCCTAATCAAGCCAACAAAAATGGCTTCCAAATTTGAGAAACAAAAGAAAAGCAAAAATCAAGAACAAGCTTAGGGATTTTGAAGTTTTGTGAGGTAAGCTTTGATTTCCTTTAGCTTGAAAAATTATTTTTGATGTTCTTGAGCTTCTACAATAGTTGTAGGGTTTCTTTTGGTTTCTCAAAATTGGGGCTTTTTCATTTGAATGATGATTTAAGTGGCTTGATGCATGTGTCAGTAAGCTTTGAACTAGATTAAGGTAATTTGAGTTCAATTTATTGTTGGACAACTTGGTTGCCATTCTAGAGTTATAGAGCCACTCTAAAATAACCTAGAATTGTTATAGAGATATTTCATGATGGTGAGACTTAATTGGTGATAGATTAATTAGATTAATCTTGATAAAATTGGGTTTAATTATGAAAAATGGACTGTTTTGACATCCAGATCAGATATGGAAAATCTGATATTTTGGTGATGAAAAATATGATGTTTAAATGTATTGGATGTGTTTTGGGTGTTGGAACAATTGCTGGAAAATGTTTCGGAGTTGAAATAAGTGAAAACGGCGAAAAACAGTGTTACCGCGTGACTTTTGAGCTAATCGAGTAACGGTTGCCCAAATAGTGAATTGGTCATTGTTCGGGTAGCCCATGAACTGCCCTAGTACTATTGGGTGGTCGATTCGGTCAAAAACGCGTTTTATGCCATTTTGCGGAAAAACGTTTTTCGTAAAAGTTTCGTGATGTGTCTTAACTATTTATTTCGTTATTTGATATCGAATAAATATGTTTAGGTGAAATATAAATGAATTATTCATATTGGATATTGAATAATTTATTCGATAATTTAAAAGTTTTAAAATTACGATTTCATTCGAACCGCGAGCTTCCGTTACGCCTACGCCAAAACCCCAACACTTCTATCTTCACCTTCTTTACTGTCTTCCAAATCTGCTGCAAGACTCTTTTCAATCCTTCTTTATTCGCTAATCTAGTCTGAATAACCTTCCCAACCAAACACCCTGCCACCACCTTCTCCCCCTTCTCTTTCATTCTACTACTAATGGGGATTTTTATCCCCTAATTATTACTAATTTTTATCTCCTTACACTTTTTAATTAGCTCATCGGTATCCATCTCCCAACTACTGAACAAACAACCGCTATGTGTTTGGGAAAATGCCCCAGAGAACAAATATGAAAAACCACTCTAAAGCCAAAGCCCCGAAAAGGAAAAAAAATGATAGAACACTCTATGGCAAAGCCACCACCAAGTAAAATGGAGAGGGAGCCCCAACTACGAAGGGCCAGTGAGCAGCCTGAGAAAACTTTCACTCCATAATTTTAGAGAAAAAACAGAGGAAAGACTTTTATTTCATTGTCACATTGCCTCACCACGCATCTACATGCAAGTCGATCTATTTGTTATCATACAAACTGTATAAAGATGTTTTTTTAAGAAGAAATTTAACTATTAATGACAGTCCAATCACCTCCATACCCACGTGAGTAGGGATCGACACCCTCACCTACCTATTCATCATTCCTTGCCACCTACTATACAAAACTACCAACCCTAAAGATTTTGTAACCTCTGCCCCACCACAGTAGCAGAAACTGTATACGAGTAATGTTCATTGGAAGTAAGCAATGGAAGTTGAATATGATGCATTGGTAAAGAAAATAACACTTGGAAGCACAAGATTAGATTAGTGGCTAAAGGATTTCATCAAGCACCTGAAGTTGATTTCTCATAAACCTATAGTCCACTTGTCAAAAGTTTCAGTGAGACTGATACTTAGTCTAGCTATGATGAAGGGTTAGAAGATTAGGCAAATTGATTGATATATTAATTATTAAAGATGCCTGTATGGCTCAACATGACGGCTTTGTAAATGATATTTTTTAAAGATCAAAGAATGTCAAAGGCAGCTCATCTTTTTTTAGAGATATGTTTTGAAGTGTTTAAAATTACATTAAAAATATTTTTTAAGATTACAATTATTTAAAACACTGGGGAAGCTACATGGGGATGAATGGGGACAGTTGCTCCCACTACGCCACTGATTTAAAATCACTTCATAACAAGTTCAAAAGCGCTGGTTAAATACTTTTAGAACCAAATTCGTTTACAGTTTATTTCCAAAAGGATAACCCAATTTAGTTTAGCTTTAGTGATTTTATTTGATCAGCTGCCACTTCACCCTTGTGTCTGAAATAAAAGCTGATGATATAATCATCCACAACTGAAAACTCGTATTCATTGTTCAAGCCCACAATCCTTCATCCATTACAAGATAATTTCAACTTCTATATTACATCTTTAATCACAAGAACAGGGGAAAAGGAGGAAGATAATTTTTTTTTTATTTTATTTTTTAAAAAAAAAACACTCTCAAACAAATTCAAGATTCAGGACACAAACTTTGTTACTTCTCAAATGTTGAGACTTGAGAGACAAAATCACAAATATTGATTCAGGCACAACATATCACAAGGAAGCTATGGACACGTCATTGATTCATGTACACTTATTTACCCACCATTTGATGGAACTACAGAACTTCTCAGACATGCATATAATTATATACATACATTAGCTTGTTCGTAAAAATCTTCAGTTGACTCAGAGGATACAACACTTCAGCACCAACCCCTTGTGATCCATCCTTGCATCTTCATTACCTGCAAATATAACTCCCACGTGGTTTGTAAAACTTGAAGATAAATCTATTCTTTTGTGCATTTATGCATTATGTACACATCATCAACTGTCCTTGTTTCTTCATGATGTTCTGTTTTCTCCTTGTTGCTTTTTTTTTTTCCCTTAAGAGGGTAGTGGGATTGAGAGAAATAGTTCACAATATCAAATTAAATTATGCATGAAGCTGATATATAAAGATGTTCAACAAATAGAAGGCAACAATTCAAAGTTGACACACCTTCAGGAGGTTGAGCAAGCTTCCAGTTTTGTGGAGACTTCATTTCTTTCTTCAGTTGAGTCAATATGTCCTCCATTGTATACTCCCTTTGCCAATTGGCAAGCATAGGGAAAAGACTTGGTTCAACCTTGTATTTATTAATCCGTAAATTTATCAATTTCAAACATATTGCAAGCATATAAACATCAATATCTAAGAGTAACAACACTTACCACTCCTGTCTCCTGATTGACACATGTCATGTTTATCCTGGTCTGAAACCTTACACTTGGTGGATTGCCTGGATAATCCGTGCCACAGAAAAGTTTCAACTGGTAGATACGTCCTTCATGAACAGTCTGACATGCAGAATCAATAGATTAAATTTTCCTTTTGAAAAATACTGAAAGATTGAGAATGCTAAAATAGTGCAAAAATTACGTGCCAGGTTGCAAAATTTCATCCAGGAAGATATGGAACTGCAAACTGTATAATCACACCCCATAAAATGATACCTAAGTGTATCTCTATCCCATATTTAGAAAATACTCTCAGGTAAATCTGTAAAATATCAAGTCTACTGGTATTGTCAAGGTGATATGTCTCTATACTTCAAAAATGTATATTTATAGTTCAACAATGGAGTAAAAGATCAAAAGTAAAATCTCATTGTTTTCCCAAGTAATCTGACTTTCAACTGATCCCCAAATACCATGGCCAAGACTAATTTCTATTTTTAAAATCCCAGTAAAGGAAGCAGAGAAGATTTAAAGTTCGAGATGTATCCACTAGCATCTGAAAAAATTAAGTTATTGTCACCAATATGTTCAAGTGTCATATTAGAAAGAAGAAGACGCTCATTCAGATAGATTCTTAGCAAAATATGATAAGAGTTCAGGTTATCAACTGGTAATATGCTTCACCATTACAAGTAAAACTGGCTGATCCATTTCAACAGGCCAGTCAACAACAGCCGCCCACAGTATAAATCAGGTGTTCCACGGTGAATGATTTTGACATCTCAAATTTCTAGGTCTAAAAAGATATCTGATGTGTGTGAACACAACCTTTTTTTTCCCGAAATGAAACAGAAAAATAATATCATGTTGGTAAAAAAAAAAAAAAGTGAACAACCTGACTACAGTGCGTGCTATATGAGTAAAGATCAAGACAACTCAAAAAATCAAAAGTTCCACAGGAAATAAGGACATGTGAGGGAAAGGTTCCCGAAAACATCAAATGCAGAAGAAACAACATTAGGACATATATGTAGAGAGAGAGATTAAACATACATTAGGGGGTCCTATAATTGTTCCAGTCCATGATTGCATTAATATATCATCAGAGTCATCCATTCCGTAGCTGACAGTTCCATCACCAATTCCTTTCTCCCCTCTCTCAAGCTCTTCCAGTAATCTGAAATTCCTAGGCACTGCAGAAATCCAAAATTTCAGTCAAGCCGATCAAGACTAATAGTGCATGTAAGTTAAATAGCCACAATCAGTAATAAGGAGAAGTCTTTCAAAAAGAAAATTATCATATATTTACAAATGAAGATTGTAAATATCTGAAACATTACTCATATACACCCGTTTATGTCAAAATCACAAAGTGGTGTAGTTGAAGCAGTGGCAAAACGACAAACAATATGTTAAACAATTCTGAAAATAACCTACAATTGTTTCTTATTGGAGTAAATTTGCTACTGGAGCAAAAATTTAAGGCAAAGTTCAAAGTTCCATATTCACTGATGCAACAATGATTTGGTAACCCTTTAGAATAAGAGGGGACTAAGAGGCTATCTTGCTAGGGAGGTAGCGGGAACCAAAGAAAGAGAGCACAAAAAAAAAAAAGAGAGGTTTTGCTTAAAATGTAGGAAGGATCCTGGATTTCTGAAAAATGGATTAGTACAGAATTTCAAGAGGAAAATACTAACATCCCAAGGAGAAAGAAAACTTATTCTTGAAGATCAGTAGAAAGAAGACAAAAGGACAACATTCGGGAGAATGAGAGCAGTGTTCTAAAAATAGGGCTAGGGGGCCCCTAGGCACTAGGCGGTCCTAGCCCATCCCGAATATGGAGAAAATCTATCATCTAGGCGGTCTGCGGGTCTAGGCGGGCAGGTCAAACAATTGTGTTATTGGTATGATATCTGATCCAGATCCATTTTTCTATTTTATTTTATCATAAAATCGTGAATATAAAACACTGACTTGATGAAATAAAGCTTGTAGTAATTACTGAATTGATCAAATATAATTACTGAATTGATTAGTTAAAATAATTGTTATTTGTTGGCTAATTTGAGATTGCAGTGTGTGATTACTGAATTGATCAGTTAAAATAATTGATTTTTATAGTTCTTTTCAATGACAAACTCCTTTGTTTTTTATCATGTATTGCTTACTTGTTTATGGGTTGTTCCAAGGTATAAAGCTATTGTAAATTGCACGAGATAAAAAAGATTACATGAATACAATTTTTTCAAATAAAGAAAGATAACATAATTACAATTTTTTTTCAAATAGTCCATTACATAATTACAAAAATAATTACAAATTTTTTGAATAAAATAATAAAATCGCCTAGCACCGCCTAGTCCGTCTGTCTAGGCGCCACCTCGAAGGCCTAGGGCGCTCAGCACTCCCTCACCACCCGACTAGTGCCTAGCGTTTTTTATAACATTGAATGAGAGACAAAACACAAGTTACACAACATATACTCAACTATACATAACTTTCCTTCAATATCGTATCTAGTACGCTACTTGTAAGCCGCTTTATTTGATTACTTAACAATGAGAAATTATTAAGAATCAGAGACAAAAGTGTCCAAAGCTTAAATACTAAATGAACTAGCAATAATCAAAGCATTCCAATATGTTATCACGAACTTCAAAACCCAAGATACAAAACAAAGGTTGTGATATCCTAAAAAGGTTGTCACTGCTTTATGCATCTATAGTTGTCATTAGGCTTGGACTCAGACTACTGCGCCTTATTAAAGGTCAAGTGAGGAGACCTTCATCAGACGTGCGCCTTTTGCAAGAGGCGCGTGCTTTCGAGATGCGCCTAGGTGCACTTAGGTGTGCCTCACAAAAATGGATGAGAAAAACCCTACCCAAATTAACCAACCCAACCCGAAATAATATTATAAAATATTTCTTTAATACATTAAGATAGGTTTTCTGCAGCATTGTCAAAGGCGCGCCTAGGTGGAGGCGCCAGCCACCGTGCTCGGCAATACCCAAGGTGAGGCGATGTGTCTAAGGTGCGAACCTAGGCAAAGAAGAGAGCGCCTGAAGCAGTCTCCCAAGGAGAACCTAGGCTCTAAAACCCGATCCGCATTCAGCCAACCCAAATCGCTGATATCCAACCCAAATCACCTTAATCCGACCCAAATATAACCCAAAATCTGACCCTAAATTAGACTATTTAATAAGCCAAAAAAAAAAAAAACTAAACTAGCAACCTTCTCCAATTCTGCTTCACTGCCTTCACCAAGCTCCATAGACGTCACGACCTTAGCCATCTCCATCAGTAATCGGTAAGTGACGATTTCCTTTTAATTTTTTTTTTGTATTCTATTTTTTGTATTTTTTTTGTATTTCCTTAGCCATCTCCTCGTCTATTATTCGTTTTTTTGGTATTCTTTTAAATTTTTCTCCTATTTTTTCTTTTCGGTCATACCCCTTCCTTTCTTTTCTCTTCTATTTTTTCTTTTTATTCTTGTTATTATTCCACTCCCACCTGTCTTCTTAATATTTTCGATTGTTGCTGCTTTTATAATAACAACAATAGCTTGCTTACAACAGCAGCTCTGTTGTTGTAATTGTTGATATTGATATGAATTTTTGTTGATATCAAATTGTTGATTATAATGAATTGTTGATATTGAGATGAATTTTAGGATAATATGGATTCCAGTACTGGTTCCAGTAAGTCAAGAAGGGATCCTGCCTGGAAATATGCAAGTTTGGCAAGCCCAAACAATAAGAATGACTTAGAAGTGCAATTTTTGTCACAAAGTTTCAAAAGGAGTATATCAAGCGAAACATCACCTTATAGGAGGATTTCGAAATGTAACTAGTTGTACGAAATGTCCTCCTGTTGTTCATGAAAAAATTAAAGACTATGCCTAAAAAAGCGATGGCGAGCATTGAGAAAGAAAAGAGGATTAATGTATGACATTGATGAAGATTTAGGGTATAGTGATGAAGAAGATATAGATGTTTGAAATTACTCGAAGTGGAAAAAGAGTTGTAGTGGGGAGTTCTAATATTGTTTCAAAAAGGAAAAACGTAAAGCGAAAGGGGCCGCTTCACTTGTTTTTACTCCTAACACCTGAGAAAAGGCCAAAGGATGAGAAGATGAGGCAAACATCCATCAATGAGGCATGTAAGAATTAAGGGGGAGAGTTTGTGAAGATATCGCTAGGTGGATTTATGATTCAGGTGTGACTTTCAATTGTGTCAAACATCTAACTTTTAAGACAGTGATTGATTCTATAGGATAATATGGTCCTGGAATGAAACCTCCAAATTACTATGAAATAAGGGTGCCTTTGTTGAAAAAGGAGCCCGTACTCAAGATTTGATGAAGAGTCACGAAGAGGAATGGATAAAATATGATTGCTCTATTATGGTGGATGGGTGGACTGATAAGATGTACAAGACCTTGATTAATTTCTTGGTCAATTCTCTTAAAAGATCTGTATTCATTAAATCAGTTGATGCTTCAAGTTATTCCACCACTGGAGAAGCAATGTTTTCATTACTTGATAACATTATTGAGCGCATTGGAGAGGCTAATGTTGTTCAAGTTCTCACAGACAATGCAGCATGTAATATTGCAGTTGGTTAGTACTAACATTTTATCCAATTCATATTTCATTTTTATTTTTAGAAACTTGTTTAGTAATTTAATTGTTAATATTTTAACTATAGAAAGACTTTTCGAAGCCAAGCGCCAGAAATTATATTACACACCTTGTGCTGCCCATTGCATAGAATAGATTTGATGCTTGAAGACATTAGGAAAATGTCCATAGTTCATTCAACAGTCAAAAAAGCGTCTGCTTTCAATGGCTATGTTTATAGTAGACCACGTGTTGAATATGATGATGAAATTCACAAGAAAGAAGTTGCTTAGATATGGAAAGACGATTTGCAACAACCTATCTCACTCTCCAACGCATCCATAAGCAAAAGAACAATTTGAGAAATATGTTTACATCAGAGAAGTGGGCAACATGTAAGTGGGCAAAAGAACTGACGGGTAAGCGAACAACTAGTATTGTTCTTATGCGGTTATGCCTAGTTTACGGTGTAATATTGTCCATATCCTAAAGGTGTTTGGTCCTCTTGTTGGAGTGCTTCGAATGGTTGAGTGAGAAAAAGTCACCGATGGGATACATATATTAAGCTATGGATAGAGCTAAAGAGTGTATCGCCAAGTCCTTTTAATAGAAGGGAGGAGAAATATAAGGATGTCTTTGAGATCATTGAAAGAAGGTGAGAATGTTAACTTCATCACCCATTACATGCAGCTGGGTATTATTTGAATCCTGGGTACTTTTATTCAAACTCAAATATTGAGAAAGATCAAGAGGTAATGACAGGATTGTACAAGTCTTTGCAAAAGTTGGTTCCAAACCTTGAAGAGAAAGATAAGATTACCGATCAATTTACAACATACCGACTAGGTCAAAGAGTTTTCGAGATGAGCGTAGCTATTAGACATAGAACTACAAAGTCACCAAGTAACATTTCATTAAATTTTTTTTTAGAAAATAATTATTTGACATCTTCAAACTATAATTTTGGATTTAAGACTCCACTTTGTAATTAACAACTGAATGGTGGACTGGATATGGGCCTTCTACTCAAGAGTTGCAAATTTTTACGATTAAAGTTTTAAGTCTCTCTTGTAATGCATCTGGATGTGAATGCAATTGGAGTGTTTTTTAGCATGTAAGTAATTAGTTTATATTTTAAACCTACTATTAAATTCCTTACTCGGATAACATATTAACATCTATAACTATATAATGACATGGATTGAAAATTCGAATCGAGGCGGTGCCACGAGGTTATGTGGGCCGCTTCTGTCATTTGAAGTCAGGGCGTCTAAAGGCGGTGCGAGATGGACGCCTAGACTCCAATCGATCTCATTTGCAACCCCAACTGGATCTGATCGCACCATCTGCTTACTGCTCAGCCATCACCGACGCGCAAAAAAAAAAGGAAAGTGGACTTTTGGTTAGCCAGCTAACTATGGAGAATAATGGCGTACAGCTGGGTTTATACTGCTTATATTAATTTTTTAATAGGGTGTGGTGGTGGGGACCATGATCTAGAATATATTTTTGAAAGGATTATTAAGAGTTTGCCACAATGTGCTGCTTGAAGGACACATGGCGAATAAGTAAAAGAATACCAGATGATGTTATCAAGTGGGCCAACAAAGAGTCTGAGACCATTGTTTTGTTTTCAAAAGCAAAAAAAAAATCCCAATCAGAAACATGGAACTAAATTTAACTTTAATTTTCAAGTTGATTACTTTTATTCATTTGATTACTTTAATTACTTTAATCTATTAATTAATTGATTTTTTATTTAATAGTTAAAGTTTAACTAATAAATAATTTTATACTATTTTTTTAGTCTAACTAATTACTTTAACGGTTAAAGTTTAATTATTTACTTTAATTTTTTAATCTATTTTTTTACTATAATTTTTTAATTGGTTATTTTATTTCATTTGATTAAGTTTGATTAATTTTTTTAATCTATTTATTAATTAATCGATTAATTTAACGTTAAAGTTTAATTAATTGATTAAGTTTAACAGTTGAAGTTTAATGTAGTGTAATTGAATTTAGGAGAATCATTTTTAATGTAATGCAGTTGAATTTAAAAAAACAATGAATGATAGCAATTTTGTTAACGGTAAGACCTTATTAGGGTTTTGATCAAAATTATTGAAATATCAAATGTAATTGTTTTACCTTGTTTCTAATAACATTAACTTTTAAAAATGCTGGGTTCTTTTTCTTCTTCTTCTTTTTTTAATTTCTGAAAAATTCAAGTTAATGTGAGAAGTGGGTATTTTGATTATTGTACGATTGTATGTTTTATTATTTTTTATTTTTTCCGTGTTCGGATTGAGGATGTCGCCTCAACCGCTTCGAGGCTATCCGTCTCGCCTCACGCAAGGGGATCGCCTCGCACCGCATACTAAATTTTCGAACCTTGTATAATGATACATTAATATTGTGTAGAAAAAGGAATAGGCTGGATCAAAAAAAAATTATATGATTTGGTTTTTGTTAAGTACAATAGAACACTGAAGCTTCGACACAAATATCGTAATGGCATTGATCCCATTTCCTTGAAAACTATTGATTATAGTAATGAGTGGTTGTTGAGTAGAATGGACGAGGAAGAGGAAGAGGAAAAGGATGAGGAAGTGGAGCTTGTCATTGAAGAAGATGATTTAACTTGGGGTACAGTTGTTAGATAGAGCGAGAGATGCTCTATATAAAACTCGAACTACCTATTTTGCTAATAGAGCCAACACAGTTTCAAAGGGAAAAGGAAAAGAATCGGCCTCATCTTTTAGGCCAAAAACAAAATCCACCAGCCGTATTGTTCTCATTGATGAAGAAGAATCTCAAGAAGAAATCGATGAAGAAGATATTGGTAAATATAATAGTGATGGAAAGTCAAGTGAAGAAGAGTTAGAGGATTGTGTTGAATTATATGATGATGACGATATGTAGTTGGATCGGATTATTGGAAGTTGAAATTCTTCTTGATGAACTTTGCTTTGTATATGAAACTTTAGTTGCTTGTTTTATTCTATAATTTTGATGAACTCTTTGCTTTTGGATATGTAACTCTTTTGCTCTTGGATATGAACTTGTTATTTAGATGTGATTATATGAATATTAGATATGGAACTCTTGCTTTTGGATATGAACTTGTGATTTTTATATGAAACTTTGGATTGGAACTCTCAAAATAATAGTTAAAAATCATTTATTGTTAATTGATAGTTTAACACACACTTGTATATAGTTTTTCTATGCATATTTATAAATTTTGTAGCATTTTGCACCTTACATTCACCAGGCCCGCGCCTAAGCTCCAAGACTGTTTGCGCTTTAGCGTGCCTTGCGCCTTTAATAACATTGGGTTTTCGAGTGGCCTTCAAATTTCGATAAATATATTAATTTTATTATTAGTATTTGTATTATTATAATTGTGTTTGATATATTTTCAGTGATTTCTCTTTATTTTATTTGACCGGATACTTGTATTTTTTTCTTGCAATTTGCCCCTCACTTAGTGCCTCTTGCTCCTTTAACAATACCGACTCAACGCAACTGGTTCTAGCCTTTTTTAAAAGAAGGTATAAGTCTCTTCCCTCTATATATCTATCGCACAAGGTTCTAAAAAATGTTAAGCGCTAGTCGGGCGATAGCCCGGTGCCTAGGCAAAAAATTTATCAGAAATTATGGATTTTTGAAATTAGGGTTAAGGTTTGGTAGAATTTGGAAAATTAATCACGTGAAAATGTTATTTGAGTTATGGGTAAGCTTTCAAAGATTAAAGAAATTAGCGGTTTTTTTTTTTTTAAATTAGGGTTTTAGGAAAATTGAGGATTTCCAACAACTCGTGTAATTAGAAAAAAAAAAATTAAGCATGGAAATGGCAAGAGGACCCAAAAATCGGTGTCGATTTGATGCTAATTTCGAAATCAGTGCCACAATGTCTGTTGACCACCAAAATGGATGATTTTGGATATGAAATTTTGCCGGAATGGATAGAAAAAGCCACTCATTCCAGCGAACACCTACCCTCAATGATTTGGGCTAGGTGCAGCGGCCTAGGATCTCAGAGCGAAAGCGCGCCTAGGGGACACGGTTTAGAACATTGAAGATATTGCACCCCAAACCCCAAATTAAACGTATCCCTTAGGACTTGAACCTGTGACCTCTAACTTCCACTGTAAGAGTTAAGACAACTAGGTTATCATTTAGGGGATACGCAACTGGTTCTAGCTAACTTCACTATAAAACAATGATAACTGATATAGGTCAATCGGCACTAACCCTAGGATCCCTTGCATTTCATTTTTGTTTCCAAAGAGAAAGCAATTGCTCAGCCATGCTATAGCCAAGGTTCGAAAACTCAATATGCAGTGCAAGGCGATCCCCATTTGAGGCGAGGCTACAGCTGTTGTACTGGTCTCAATAGTATCATCATGATTCATGACACCCATCAACTGGGAGAGCTTAACCCGTAGTAAAACTATACGATATAATTGGAAAAATGAGTTTCTACATCTAGGATGCCACACAATGCTAACATCTAAGCAGATAGAATCAACAAGACTATGCCCAACCACACCTAAAATTGGAAAACAAATACAGGCAAAATGTCACTGCAAGTCAAATCAGTTATATGTAACATATATCTTCATATATGCACAAACATAGCCGCGCATGAACATGTCAAAAATGTACAATGATCAAATTTAACTTCACATTACTATTTCTTTAGTACATGACAAAACATTCTATAATTAGAGTATTTTTTTAGAATTTTGTAGGTAATATCCAGAAATGACGGACAGCAAAAACGTCAAAAGCCAGGGATCCAACAGTAATTTCGATCTACATAAATCACAACCTAGAAACAAGATCGTATACAATAATCTCAAAAAACCTTTAAAAATAATAACATTTTATTTTAGAAATCTACAATCAGTGCTCCGGTAATACTGAAATTCTAACGAATTTTAAACAAAATATAAATAGAATCGAAGAGGGGACTTACCTTCAACTGTCGATCCTTCAGAGCCCATTTTGTGTGTCAAAATTTGGAGAGTGATTTAGAGTTCTTTCTGTTAAGGGTTTACAGCTGAAAACTAGCGATGGAGATAATAGGCACTGAATAAAATAAAGAGTAAGAGAGGATTTTATATGAAGGCGGTCTATGTTGTTCCTGTGGACCTTCAGATCACAACCTTTGTTTTGTGATGATCGCTTTTGACTATTTTGTATCATTCAATAGCTTCGTCAATCTCCAATATAGAAAAAGACGAACGTCAACACACGTGTAGATTCAAAGTTTCAAGCTCGGAACTACAAGTAATCTTAATCGGAATAAGTTAAAATGATAATGATATGTGTTGACGGCGGATTTCGGTCTCAGGGGCAATATGAGAATATTACTCCCGAGACAATCCTCCCTCAATAGTGAATTTGTTTGGTTATGGGGGACCAAAAGCAAACTTAGCAAAAGACAGATAAATACACCAATCGACAAAGAGATTTAACGTGGTTCGGTGGATCTTGGTCCGACCTACGTCCACGGGCACAAAAATGATGATACTTTTATTACTCAAACACGATTCTCAGCTCTCTCTTTTGTTTACAAGTCTCACAATAATGATCTTGATCTCAACTTTTTACTTCCTCTCCTTATGCACACTCTACCCTTCTATTTATAATAGTGTATAAATCATATTCCTATTTGTACAAGAATTTCCTAGTTGAAACAATTTCCTTTTCCCATAAGGATTCCTAGTCAAAACTATTCACTTTTCCCATAAGGATTCCTAATCAAAACTACCCTTACTTTCTTTATCCTACTAGGACTCTGACTCACCAGTTTTCCCCATGAAAATAGGATAACTTGTCATCTTATCCGCAAGAATAGGGTGTCATCTTCTGGAGCATATCTCGCTATCTGGTCGGTCTTCATGAGGTCGGTCATAATAGTTCTTTGAACTGAGAATGCTGTTGTCGATCTGATAATGGCCGGTCATCCGATCTTAAGTGGTCGGGTTACCGATCATAAGCGCTCGACCCCTAACTCATGTGGTCGGGTCGGTATTAATGATCTCGATCAACAAGGGAATTTACCCTTTTACCCATCCCGTGCTGCTTAAATATCATAGTGCTTAAAACACCATCAACATCTATCCCCTAGTTCTCGGTAACAACGAGTTTGCGAGTTGATGCCGGGAACTATAAAAAAAGATGGTGTGCCGATGAATCCGTCGGTGGTCACTCCAGGAACCGCAGAGAAAAATGTATTGGCTGTAAATCTGGTCCTTCCTGCTACCTTCATGTGCTCAGTCAACGAGGATCCCGATATCTACCCATGGAGAAAATGCTTTGCCCTTATGCTGATGACGATCGACTCGGTGGGACGTAACCCGACCCCGAGCTGAGAAGAACATTTGGCTCTGGGGGAATGTCACCTCCCCAGACCAATAAAGGGTCGACCATGGGGGATCCCATGCCGATGATAAGTCTCTCGGTGAGACGTATCCCGACCCCGAGCTGAAGAAATACTTGGCTCTGGGGGAATATTACATCCTCAGTCCAAAGAAGCCGACTCGGTGGGACGTAACCCGACCCCGAGCTGAAAGAAAGACTTGGCTCTGGGGGAATGTTACATCCCCAGTCCAAAGAAGCCGACTCGGTGGGACGTAACCCGACCCCGAGTTCAAAGAAAGACTTGGCTCTGGGGGAATGTTACATCCCCAGTCTAAAGAAGCCGACTCGGTGGGACGTAACCCAACCCCGAGCTGAATAAACAAGCGGCCTCGGCGGAACGAAATCCAGCCCCGAGCCGAATAAACAAGTGGCCTCGGCGGAACGAAGTCCAGCCCCGAGCCGAATAAACAAGTGGCCTCGGCGGAATGAAATCCAGCCCCGAGCCGAAAAGAGACATCGGTCTCGGTGGTACAAGAGCAGACCCGAGTCGGAAAAAGACATCCGTCTCGGCGGTACAAGAGCAGACCCGAGCCGGAAAGAGACATCGGTCTCGGCGGTACAAGAGCAGACCCGAGCCGGAAAGAGACATCGGTCTCGGCGGTACAAGAGCAGACCCGAGTCGGAAAGAAACATCGGTCTCGGCGGTACAAGAGCAGACCCGAGCCGGAAAGAAACATCGGTCTCGGGGGTACAAGAGCAGACCCGAGCCGTAAAACAAATATCAAAACCATTGTGTGAGCCATAACAAACAAGCATAATCAAATGTCAACCTAAGTCAGAAGAGATTTTACTCACCTTTTTGGGATCCGTTGCATTTCTTGCAACTCTACAAGGGTCACTACAAGCAAGGATCTTCTTAATACATCCTTTCTGCATCTCAGCATTCCACGCATCCGACCGGATGACTTCCGCTATCAACTTGGTCGACCTCAAAAACCGAATGGTCTATGTACACACTTAGATAGCCTTCTTTCACCAAGTCTTCCACCTGCTCCCTCAGGTCTCTGCACCCATTCGTGGCATGTCCCCTTACGTTATGGTAGAGACAGTATGCCCTACTATTTCCCTCCTCAATCGGGAACCTCCTCAAATTAGGCTCGGCCAACAGACCTTTATCCTGGATTTCCCGAACTATCTGGTGAAATCCCTGACGATCGGTGATTTCCATCTTCTGCCATCGTCTTACTACCGGAGCTGCTTTTTGTTGAGTTCCCCACAGACGGCGCCAACTGTTGACAGCGGATTTCGATCTCAGGGGCAATATGGGAATATTACTCCCGAGACAATCCTCCCTCAATAGTGAATTTGTTTGGTTATGGAGGACCAAAAGCAAACTTAGCAAAAGACAGATAAATACACCAATCGACAAAGATATTTAACGTGGTTCGGTGGATCTTGGTCCGACCTACGTCCACGGGCACAAAAATGATGATACTTTTATTACTCAAACACGATTCTCAGCTCTCTCTTTTGTTTACAAGTCTCACAATAATGATCTTGATCTCAACTTTTAACTTCCTCTCCTTATGCACACTCTACCCTTCTATTTATAATAGTGTATAAATCATATTCCTATTTGTACAAGAATTTCCTAGTTGAAACAATTTCATTTTCCCATAAGGATTCCTAGTCAAAACTATTCACTTTTCCCATAAGGATTCCTAATCAAAACTACCCTTACTTTCTTTATCCTACTAGGACTCTGACTCACCAGTTTTCCCCATGAAAATAAAATAACTTGTCATCTTATCCGCAAGAATAGGGTGTCATCTTCTGGAGCATATCTCGCTATCTGGTCGGTCTTCATGAGGTCGGTCATAATAGTCCTTTGAACTGAGAATGCTGTTGTCGATCTGATAATGGCCGGTCATCCGATCTTAAGTGGTCGGGTTACCGATCATAAGCGCTCGACCCCTAACTCATGTGGTCGGATCGGTATTAATGATCTCGATCAACAAGGGAATTTACCCTTTTACCCATCCCGTGCTGCTTAAATATCATAGTGCTTAAAACACCATCAACATCTATCCCCTAGTTCTCGGTAACAACGAGTTTGCGAGTTGATGCCGGGAACTATAAAAAAAGATGGTGTGCCGATGAATCCGTCGGTGGTCACTCCAGGAACCGCAGAGAAAAATTCATTGGCTGTAAATCTGGTCCTTCCTGCTACCTTCATGTGCTCAGTCAACGAGGATCCCGATATCTACCCATGGAGAAAATGCTTTGCCCATATGCTGATGACGATCGACTCGGTGGGACGTAACCCGACCCCGAGCTGAGAAGAACATTTGGCTCTGGGGGAATGTCACCTCCCCAGACCAATAAAGGGTCGACCATGGGGATCCCATGCCGATGATAAGTCTCTCGGTGAGACGTATCCCGACCCCGAGCTGAAGAAATACTTGGCTCTGGGGGAATATTACATCCTCAGTCCAAAGAAGCCGACTCGGTGGGACGTAACCCGACCCCGAGCTGAAAGAAAGACTTGGCTCTGGGGGAATGTTACATCCCCAGTCCAAAGAAGCCGACTCGGTGGGACGTAACCCGACCCCAAGTTCAAAGAAAGACTTGGCTCTGGGGGAATGTTACATCCCCAGTCTAAAGAAGCCGACTCGGTGGGACGTAACCCAACCCCGAGCTGAATAAACAAGCGGCCTCGGCGGAACGAAATCCAGCCCCGAGCTGAATAAACAAGTGGCCTCGGCGGAACGAAGTCCAGCCCCGAGCCGAATAAACAAGTGGCCTCGGCGGAATGAAATCCAGCCCCGAGCCGAAAAGAGACATCGGTCTCGGTGGTACAATAGCAGACCCGAGTCGGAAAAAGACATCCGTCTCGGCGGTACAAGAGCAGACCCGAGCCGGAAAGAGACATCGGTCTCGGCGGTACAAGAGCAGACCCGAGCCGGAAAGAGACATCGGTCTCGGCGGTACAAGAGCAGACCCGAGCCGGAAAGAGACATCGGTCTCGGCGGTACAAGAGCAGACCCGAGCCGGAAAGAAACATCGGTCTCGGCGGTACAAGAGCAGACCCGAGCCGGAAAGAAACATCGGTCTCGGCGGTACAAGAGCAGACCCGATCCGTAAAACAAATATCAAAACCATTGTGTGAGCCATAACAAACAAGCATAATCAAATGTCAACCTAAGTCAGAAGAGATTTTACTCACCTTTTTGGGATCTGTTGCATTTCTTGCAACTCTACAAGGGTCACTACAAGCAAGGATCTTCTTAATACATCCTTTCTGCATCTCAGCATTCCACGCATCCGACCGGATGACTTCCGCTATCAACTTGGTCGACCTCAAAAACCGAATGGTCTATGTACACACTGAGATAGCCTTCTTTCACCAAGTCTTCCACCTGCTCCCGCAGGTCTCTGCACCCATTCGTGGCATGTCCCCTTACGTTATGGTAGATACAGTATGCCATACTATTTCCCTCCTCAATCGGGAACCTCCTCAAATTAGGCTCGGCCAACAGACCTTTATCCTGGATTTCCCGAACTATCTAGTGAAATCCCTGACGATCGGTGATTTCCATCTTCTGCCATCGTCTTACTACGCGAGCTGCTTTTTGTTGAGTTCCCCACAGACGGCGCCAACTGTTGACGGCGGATTTCGGTCTCAGGGGCAATATGGGAATATTACTCCCGAGACAATCCTCCCTCAATAGTGAATTTGTTTGGTTATGGGGGACCAAAAGCAAACTTAGCAAAAGACAGATAAATACACCAATCGACAAAGAGATTTAACGTGGTTCGGTGGATCTTGGTCCGACCTACGTCCACGGGCACAAAAATGATGATACTTTTATTACTCAAACACGATTCTCAGCTCTCTCTTTTGTTTACAAGTCTCACAATAATGATCTTGATCTCAACTTTTAACTTCCTCTCCTTATGCACACTCTACCTTTCTATTTATAATAGTGTATAAATCATATTCCTATTTGTACAAGAATTTCCTAGTTGATACAATTTCCTTTTCCCATAAGGATTCCTAGTCAAAACTATTCACTTTTCCCATAAGGATTCCTAATCAAAACTACCCTTACTTTCTTTATCCTACTAGGACTCTGACTCACCAGTTTTCCCCATGAAAATAGGATAACTTGTCATCTTATCCGCAAGAATAGGGTGTCATCTTCTGGAGCATATCTCGCTATCTGGTCGGTATTCATGAGGTCGGTCATAATAGTCCTTTGAACTGAGAATGCTGTTGTCGATCTGATAATGGCCGGTCATCCGATCTTAAGTGGTCGGGTTACCGATCATAAGCGCTCGACCCCTAACTCATGTGGTCGGGTCGGTATTAATGATCTCGATCAACAAGAGAATTTACCCTTTTACCCATCCCGTGCTGCTTAAATATCATAGTGCTTAAAACACCATCAACAATATGAATTCAAAATATGAATCAAAATTTGAATAAGTTGAATATTTTTATGCATGAATCATATTCGAAATAAAATAATATTTTTTCTTATTAATGTGTTTACTTTATTAAGTTATTTGAATGGATTAACAAATTACAAAAATGACATTAGTGTAAAAAATAAAATAATTTAATCAATGCTTATTAATTTATTAATACATTAGTTATTAATTAATTTAATATAAATTATGATGGATAGTATTAAATAAATTTTTTCTTGCTATATAGTTATATATATGAGCGTGAAGATTATAAAAAACGAGTACAAAAAAAATTTTATCATCAAAATTCAAAAAATACCAACGCAATAAATTATAAATTTTATTAATTATTATTGTGATATTGCATTAATTTATTAATTTAAGAGAAAAATTATAATTTCATCTTTATTATAAAAATGAAATTCCTATTTTCATGGGTGGCGAGAATGCATTCCCATTCTTAAATTAGAGTATGATCAATCATTCCTACTTCTGTCAAATGAAAAAATGGAAATAAACAATCGAAATGAAAATCATTCCTCATATCCATTCCTAATTCCATAAATTAACACACTTTGAGTGATTTTCAGACAATAGTTTTTTATTTGCCATTTAGATTCGAATCTTAAAAATGAAAAAATTATATTATGTTTCGGGTGTATATGTTATCTCTCTCACAGTAGTGGGATCCCACACAGTACTATCTCACTAAAAATGATAGGGATTTAAAAAAAAAAAAATAGCCATTAATTACAAACCTCGGCCATTTCATATGATAGAGCAATATTTTTCAACCAATCAATTCAGTGACGTCATATCAATTTACATAAAATGGGTATGAACAAAAAATTAAGGATATATTTCTCATTTCATATTATCTTGTTTTTATAAAAAGGGACCTCACATATGTATAATTCAAGATAAATTATGGCAAATTGTGGTCCACAACAATCATCTGTTACTCCCTATTTTTAACTCGATTTTCTTGGGGTTAGTGTTCTGATCGTCAATTCGTATTGTATTTATGAGAAGTTCATGAATACGAACAATTACTTTTCCATAATATTATCTATTTAATGATTGCACCTCTTGTCTTTTATATATACATGATTTAATTTAGATTATATTGAAACTAATTTAGGTTTAGTGATGTATATATTAGAAAAAAAAATCTGAAAATATACAGTAATTACACAGTTATAACGAGGTTTGTAATTGACATTGGAAGGTTTCACTACTTGTAATATATTCTCAAATAGAGTTCTTGGTAGAGATTTACTGACACATATCGGTTAGCAAAATCCGTTGAGATTAGTATATGTCGTATATCGAGACTGAGTCTGATGGTTTGTCCCAATGAACCATGAGTTTCGGGAGACTTATATAGATATGTAGGTGTTTATTTGAAAAACACTTAAAGACTCACCGAAAGAATTTCTAATAGATGGCACACCAGTGTCAATAGGAATCTTCTCAAGTTGAGTAATACAGTTAGTCTTTTGACTTGAGATGCCACCATGAATGTATGAGTGATCCTCCATACTTTAACAACAATCACGTCACCGGTCAATCTAAACCAAACATCCGCTTGTTTGTTGGGTGTGAACTGATTTTCTTGATATCATGTGATATATCCAAAGAGGATCCGTCAGTACTGTGTGCAGGATTTAGGTATCCATTTCGTGATCCTTTAAATCTTTGGCCGAGGTATACTAAGGAAATGAGTTTCGAGTATTTATCTAAAGAATCATGAATATGTCGCGACACATACATTAATTATACACTACGAAAATTTGAAGTTCTCATTTATATCTCTGGTATAATTCAGATAGTTTATGATAGAATGAGTCCAAGATATACAAGCGAAGGCCTCCAATAGGGGCTTAACGTTTGTGTTTATTCTAGAATGAGCCGAATGCTAAGGGCCCAAGGTTTTTATTTTTGTTATTTAATGAGCCATGCATGAATTCATAATTAGGTTATTTAATTAGCCATGCATTGTTGCTTTAGGATTTATTAACATGATTTTCGCTCTGAATGCTTAACGTGAGCCATGTGATTCATGCAATATTAGCAATTCATATGGCCATGCTAAGTGGTTTAATCCATTAAGGTGGGCTAGTAGGATTATTAGCTAGGTTATTTTTAGTTTTTAATAAATTACAATTAGTGTTTCTATTGTACTATTTAAATAAGCATTTCATTAATAAAATTGGTGAATGTTTGACCCTAAAAATTAATATTGCCATAAGGCACATTGATGGTGAGGCCGTAGATGGCTAGCCAATAGTGGATTCTCTTCAAAATTTATCAAAGTAGGTTGTTGTCCTTTGTAGCGTTTCAAGCAATTAGGGGTTCGTAAGACTTTATTTTTCACAGGTTTCTAATCTTCAAACCTCGTTGTGCTTTATTGGATGTTAATAAAAATCTTTTGTGGGTTTCATGGGTTTTGTTCTCGCGGGGTTCACATAAGTTGCGTGCATAAAAATCTTTTGGGAGTTTGCTTCGCTTGTTCCATACAAGTTCTCATTAAATGATAATTATAAATACTTAATCACAGTTACATAGTCAGTCATAATTATAATATTATTTTACATACCTAAAAATATATTTTAACATATCCAACCTTTTAAAAAAATCATTGTTCACGTGAATAGTTCAGAAATGGAAGGATGATGACCTAAGGGTTGGGTCATATATTCTCAGTTCGTTGACTCCCAAATTGAAAAGGCAATATATTGATATTGTTGACGCTTATAGTATGATGACATGGTTGTAGGAGTTATTTGTAAATCAAGAGCAAGACTTGGTTCACAAAGTATATGTGAAATTATTTTACTCTAGACTAGATGAAGGTTAACTAGTCAGCGCTCATATATTGGGATATATGTCCTAGAGCTTCATGTAATGTAAACGCTTTTATATGTTATGAAATAAAATGATGCATTATTCATTCATCAAAGTGTTTGTTTAAATTTCGCATATTGTAAATTATCTTGATTACCCTAGATTACTTATGTGTCTTCAGACTTAGTGTATGAATGTCATACACAAGAGGATTTAAGTCTGAAGTTAGTAATCCAAAATAGTCCATAGAGAGCAAACAAAGTGGGTACTTTGTTTGTGATTTATCTATAGCTGCGGTTCATTCTATATTTGTATGGTGACCTTGATCCGGGATCGTCCATGTGGAGACATGAGAATGAAGACACCTTGTATGATGTGATCATATAGGACTAGACCCAGATAGAAATGACATACTTATAATATCCGTTAAATAAAGAAATTCATTTCGATCTACTAGATGGTCATATATGGATTGATCTTAATCATGAGTGTACTACGAACTCCTGCATGACAGGCTATGTCCTTTGATTTACAAAGGTGAGGTTGGTGTAGCAATCCCGACCAATAACTACGTACTTTGGGGGCATGGTCTGGTGTGTAACTGGGGACGTTTTACATAGACATGGAGTTCACTCCTTCTTGCGAGAAGTAGAAGAGTATATTCTTTAAGGGTTGATTCGGTTTAGAGTGCTCAAGTCTTTCTGTTACGAATAGAAAGATTAAAATTCATTATGGTTTTGAATAAATCATTCATTAGAGAATCAATGGTACTTAAGGTAAAAATAATTAGAGGGGTATAACAAATATTATGACCCGGCTCTAATTACGAGATACTTGATCGGTGAAATCACACACGTAACGCAAGCACACCTTTCGCTCAAGTAGTATAAAAATATTGATCCCACGAGGACTTAATTTCTACTGTTGTTATTAATTATTGATATTAAATATTTGCAAGTATCTAATTAGGGTGAGAAGGGAATGATTGCTTGATTGGTTGGTTAAATATGGATTTTCTAAATAAATAGATAATTATAAAACAAATGAAATTAATAATAAAGAAAATAAACATCTAGGGTTGTTATTCCACACAATATTATTCTAATGATGAATTGATTCTCTTATATATGTGTAATAAGTCAGTTTGTTAACCTAGAACACGAAGATATGCAAAAGCCTATGTCGATGGTCAGATGCAAACACCCAAAGTAACCCAATTAATCATATGTCTATGTTAACCAAGTTATCTGAATTCATTAAGATTAAGTTCCAATTGTGGCTACCCCCGCCCGACAGGTATATATCTATCCTGTAAGGAAATCTACCTAAAGGACATCTACCCTAAGGTGAGATCGTGAGATATTGAATCTAAGGCTGAAACCTAAAATCTCTTTTCCAAGTTCATTTTAAGTTTACCACATCAATCTTATTATTGATCAGAAAACAAGAAGTATTAAGCTTAAGATTCAATAAACAAGCCTAAAGTATTACCCATAATATTAAGAAAATCAATTATTAAACTCAAGAAAATTGTGCTTCATCACTTCCCTAGATTAAAAATAAAATATTGGGGATTAGGTGTCACACCCGTCCCCTTAGGTAGAGTAGGGGTGAGACAGAGACTAGAAACTGGCAGAGTTTCCCCTGTAATATGGACTAATCCTCCAAATACAAGGAAAAATCTAAACTGAAAAAAAATAAAATCTCATCATAAAACTAGGATCTCCATGATCCAACTCAACATAATATCCATAAAGGAAAAACAAAAACCTCAGAATCAATTAAAGGCTCAATGCCTATAATCACATAACAAATTCTTCCAAGAAATACATAACTAGAAATACAGTCTCAAAACATAACAAGACACTCTACTGTTGGCACAACCTTTCTCTACTGGCAGGAATGATGACGAAACAGCAGATGTAAGAACGATCTAATAATCTGCTAAACCTGAAATGTTAAGGAGTGGGGGGTAAGCTCACGCTTAGTGCAATGGATCACAGCTCAGTGCCGTGGATAATCAAGTAACAAAGTGGATCGAACAAGTCTTTCATAATATATATAAATCACATAAGCTGTAAATCAATATCTCAAACATTTACTTGAAATCATAAATCTCATTTCTCATAAAGCTCAAATCATAAATCTCATTTCTCATAAACTCATATCATAAATCTCATTTCTCATAAACTCATTTCTGCTCAAAAATACTCTGTAAAGATAAATCTGTTTATTCATCTATATGCACAACCTCATGACAAATACGGCAAAGCTGGCAACATGGGGCTTCCCCACGGCAAAACTGGCATCCGGAGCAAACTGGCAACGTGAGACCTTATCTCACGGCAATAACTGGCAACATGAGACCTTATCTCATGGCAATAATCTGGCACATATAAGTACACGGGGTGCATCCTAACATAAAAATCATTTCCAAAATCCATGCTCATATATCTCAAATCATGCAAGTTTCTCATATATCACAAATCATGCTTTCAACATAATCAATATTCGATCCATACCTTATAGCAAAATATATAAACTTTCTGAAAACAAACTCATTTAATGCATTACCTTAAAATTCATTTAAGAAAACATACATACTATATACTTTTGAAAACATCAATGTTACAGGTTTATCCACGCACCTGGTGAGCTGACTACTGAGAAAGGAACTAGGCAGCAGGACCGTCCCTGCTTACGGTATCACGATCACCTAACAGACAAAAGAATTTACTATAAGGAACATAATCCTAACTAGAATAGACGAAAGAATATGCAAGAAACGTGGTTTGGTCGTTCTCGCAAACTTAACGAAAATTAAGATTCGGAGGTCCGTTACTACTCGGAATGGTCTGAAATTCGCGGAGGAGACTCGGGAAGTCGGCGCGAAGATACTGTCTGGCGAGTGGGTTCCACGCGCCACCTCTCCCGTCCGCGCGTGGGCCTCACGCGCCGCCACAAGAGTGGCGCGTGAGCGCCACGCTCCGGCCTAAAACCAGCTTTTCTGGTGGCCGTGAATTCCTCTCCTCATTTCGGTTCTAATGGCACTGACGGTTTGTCGATCGGAGTTCCGGATCAACGGGAAATCGAGAAAAACCATAAAAAGTTTCTTACCGAGATTTCTACAAAAATTGGAAGTTTCCTGAAATGAAACTACCACCAAAATGATCCTCTCGACGAGATCTACACTTTTCCTTAAAGGCTCGGTTGGGTTTGAGCTACGGATTGGTCGGATCAAGACCAAAACTAAATTTCCTCTTTTTTTCTTCTTCTCTCTTTCTTCTCTCTCTCGTGTCTGCTTTTCTTTCTTTCTCTCTGTCTCTTTCCTTCTTTCTTATCTCTAGTATCTTTTCTTTCTTATTTTTTTTTATCTTTTGTATATGCTAACAGTGTGTGTGCGTAAAATAATAAATAAAAACTAATATGGCAAAATTCGTTTGCCACCCTAAACTTGATCTTAAACGCATCTTTAATACCAACTTCCACAAACTTAATAAATTTAGTCCGTAAATTTATTTGGGGTGTTACATTAGGGGATCCACCTTTACTATTTCTAATTTACAAATCTCCTTATTATAATATATAAATTTGCATGATATTACCAACTGACTATATAGGTGGTATCCTGATTTAGTCATGTTATAATTAATTCCAACCAACCATATAGGCGGTTTTCAATTTAGTCAGGTTAAAATCAATTTAATTAAGTTCAACCGACCATAAAGGCGGTATCCAATTAAGTCAAGTTTTAAGATAATTTATATATTATAATTTAAAGGAGATTAACCTAAATTATCATAATAAAAGCTCCACATTTCCCATAGCGGAAATTAACTATAAAAATAAAAGAAATATAAAGTAAATAAACTACTATTACTAAAAATAAAAATACATAGTTAAAATAATAAATAAAACTAAACAAACAAGATACAGTCCTTAATCCTATATTAGGAACCTCAGGAAAGTATGAATTTGGAAAATGAAATCAGCTTCAATTTATAGGCATAGTTCATCTTTGAGCGTCGCGACGAGCCGTTGATTTGTGACATGTGTATACGACTTTGACGAGATGATGACACGTGGCTGTCGGTAGAATTATTGGCTCGGCATCGTGACGCATGAAGGCTTGCGCGTCGTGATGCGGACATCATGTTGACGTAAGCAATGACGCGTGTTGGCAGAGTGAATTATTATGCTGACGTCATAATGATATCATGATGACGCAGGTGCTGACGTGGCGATGAAGAGTGTCGGTGGTATAGTGTTTGTGGTGTGTCGTGACGCAGAGGATGTGCGAGTCGCGATGTGTGAAATTATAATTGTGCCCTTTTGTCAGTTTTTCGATGTTTTGGCCCTGATTTGATTCCAGTGAGTCCTGAAATCTTATTTATCTACGAAATACACAAAACACATCAAAATATTCACAAAACTCAAGAAACTATACAAAATATTAAGTAAAAGAGGCAGTAAATATTGATATATTTTCCGCTTATCACACCCCAAACTTAACATTTTGCTAGTCCTCGAGCAAAACAACAAAATAAAATACAATAAACAACTTTAAAATAAAATTAAACTAAGCCAATTTTGTAGGGATCACGGTTGCATTTAGTGTATGCAACAAGCCTTTAAACCCCTAGGTGTCCCTAATGGACGAGTTATAGTCTCGTGAGGGCTTACAGCGACGATACCCACATACGTCAATCAAATGTAAAATCAAACACACAAAACAAGTTAGTGACTAAACAAGTGAAATTCTTATCCAAGTTAATAGTTGTTTTTTTTTCAAAATTACCAAATAAGTAGATTCTTCGATTATTTTTACCATTCTCCATATACATAACCAACAAGGTATTAATCAAATCATTGTGCCCACAATATTCATAAGTGTAGTTGAAAAGAGAGTAATATTTTTGTCCTAAAGTTATATTAGAATTCACACATTTTTTGGTAATGAATTTTTTTTTTATATAACATCTTCAATGCATGTAGCGAGCCTTGGGTCAGTGACTCCCAAACCAGTTGGCTTTAGGGAACTAGGTGTTAAGACACCCTTACAGACTTAATTACTCGGATCTCAAATGTTTAAAGGTTCTACCGTTTGATGCGAACAATCTCTTCTTAGTGAGGCAAGACGCCCGGTTACTAAGTAGAAACTTTATTATAATTAACTCAAGCTTTTATCGTTTGAAGTGAACAATCTCTGCTTACTGAGGCAAGATGCCCGATTACTAAGTAAAAGCATGGTTTATTATTTATATACACAATTTTTTTTATTCCATCACTTTGAGATGCTTCCTCCAATAAACTAGAGCACTGAATATTAGAAACTTTTCACTTACAACTCATGTTCGTATGTTACCATGCATGTTGATAATACTTGTCAACTGAGCATATGAAGATCCAATTTAGTCAGTATTATGGAGAATTCACAAATTTAAATAATTCAAAAGGAAATAAACAAAAATTAACATGTTACGAAATAGGTTGAGATACGTCTCAGGAGTGGAAATTCCTTACACAGCTATCTCAAACACCATTTCACCTGGTTAGTCAAATTAAAAACATAAAAATCAATTTTTTTTAAATTCTTTTAAATTTTTGAAATTTTGATTAAAAACCAAGCAAAAACAATACAATGAAAAATAAAAATAAGATACTAGTAAACTATTCCCCTCCCCCAAACCTAATTGAGACATTGTCCCCAATGTCTAAAAAGAAGAAGAAGAGTTTAGAAAACAGTATCTGGTTAGCGTGAAATTCTATATGTAAAAAGAAAACTAAAGGTCAAGATCCAGATTTATCCGACGCTTCTTACCACGATCATTAGCAGACCAGTTTATCTTGGAAAAGATATGGTCAATTTTTTATTCAAAGGCTAAAAGTTGGTCAATTAAATCATGGGCAGTTATGGCAGTGAAGAAGATAACTTTTACAGGTTTTGAAAGGAACCCATTTATCTGGGCATCATCAATAAACACACAAAGAAAGTCATAAAATCCATCAACGTTAAACAGTCCAATTGGTTTCTGGTGTATGTTCAAGTTCGCCCACGATAGCACTGTAAAAATTTCCTCCATTGTGCCCAAGCCACATGGCAAAGCAATAAAAGCATCAACACGGTTAATCATTTCAACAAGTTGTTCAGACATACCTGGCATGATGCATTCATCTCCGTTTGATGGTCCTATAAGATTCGCCTCTGCCAAAGATTTTGGGATGATTCCCAAAACTTGACTACCTCATTCCTGTACAGCCCTTGAAACGTACCCCATTAGTCCAAGATTGCCACTGTTATATACTAAGTACATATTTCTCTCAGCTATGACTCTACCCAATTCATGTGCTGCCACAGCGAATTCTTGTTTAAAACCAGAACTAGTATTGTAAAATACACAGATGTTAACAACTCGTCTTCTTGAAATTACTTCCATTTTTTTTTATATATTTCTTTCTCAAATCTGGATGACTTCAAGAGTGCAATGACGAGCCAAATTTATAGATCCTGAAAAAGGGGTGAGTAATAATAGCACTAGTACCTGGCAAATGATAATTATTAGCTTAAACAGTAAAATAAATCATGAAAGTCAAAAAGTCTGGATCCTGTCAGCGAAAATAAAGGAAATCACAACCGAAAATCAAATCAAAGCAATTATTTAAGGCAACAGAATTATGTACGCAATACGCCACTCGCTTGGTATATATATATCCATCATGATGCGTCTTAAGAATCCATTCCTTACTCAGCCATCACTAATGAATTAAATCTCATCTTTGTGATTGTCAAACATCATTCCTTCTGTCTTGTTCTGCCTTAAATGCTCCGTTTGTGGTTTTCCCTGCAAAACAACACACAAAATTAAAATTGCTACAACATGTATACACAAAATACAAAAATAAAAATTTAAATGGGTTGCCTCCCTACTAGCGCTAAATTTTTCATCTTCAGCTAGACGTGACTGAAGTCCATCTGTCAATGAGGTTTTAGCGTGGTTTTGGACGTCCGATTAAAGACAATCCCATGAGCGTTGCTTTTGAAGAGTCTCTTCTAATGATGAGGTGGCCAAAAGAATTTTGTCTCATTCAGTGCTTGTGCCACCTTTTTAAACTTTGTCGCTCCAGTGGTTCCTGAAAGAAAAAAAAAAAAGAAAATCAGGAGGTCGCGTATGGTGCTTGACTTTGAATGGGAATGTCATTCTGTCAAGCTCTTGGGCGTTGTCTTCGATGTGTACTCCCCAATACAGTGATATTTATCCTAAAGTTATAAGATTTTCAATGTGGTCAGACATTTGCTCTTCCTTTTGTCCTCCTTCTTGCTCAATTTTTTCGTTACATATGTATTTTATAATTTTATTGTTCAGTTCTTCATCCGTCATATGTACAATGCATGCTCGAAGATCCTCTTTTATTGGTGTGGATGGTACAGATAGCTCTGCCACTTGTTCTTCCTCATAGATGTAATCAGCGACCAAAGAATTATCCAGATCAAATTGAAACTCTGCTGGTTCGGGCTCAAGAACTGATACCTCAGATTCTTGATACTTCTCAGCCTCTTCCTCTGTTAAGGTGTCATCGTGAAATATTTGGTACTCGAAGGCTTCGTTAGTGTCATCTGAAAATGTTTCGTGTCGTGTGATGTTTTGGTTTTCTATTATTTATCTCGTTTGATCTGTCATTCTTGATTCTAATACATTTCAATCATTGCATCCCATTTTTCGTCTTGTTTCTTGATCCAATTTTTTATCATGTCAATCACCCGATCTTCCTCTGATGGTTCTGATTCTTGATGAAAATCGTAGGTTGATGGTGGATAAAATGGAGAATATGGTTCAGTGAAATATGCTGGTTCATCATACCATGAATGATTTTGATATTTTACCACCCTGAATTGTAGTTGTACTCGCAATGATCGATAGGGTGGTTACCTTCACATATGATCATTGTGTTCTGAAATGGTTGAGCAAATATTGTGTTGAATGGCTCTGACATCCATGGATAGTTGTTGGGCTGGACAACAAGCCTCAGAAAACCAGACTGATGCTCCCTGATATGGGGTGTATCTTCTCTTTGTAAAGCTCGTAATTCTTCCATCGCTCAATAATGTTCCATTTTCAACCACTTGAAAATAAAAGAAATAAATAAAAATTACAGATAAAAATAAAGAAAATTAGATAGCTTCAAAATTAATAGCGCAAGAAAAATAAATCCCTGGTAATGGCGCCAAAAACTTGATCAGTGAAATCACACACGTAAAGCGAGCGCACGTATCGCTCAAGTAGTATAAAAATATTGATCCCGCGAAAACTTAATTTCTACTGTTGTTATTAATTATTGATGCTAAATGTTTATAAGTATCTAATTAGGATGAGAAGTGAATAACTGCTTGATTGGTTGGTTGAATATGAATTTGCTAAATAAATAAATAATTATAAAACAAAGGAAATTAATAATAAAGAAAATAAACATCTAGGGTTGTTATTCCACACAATATTATTCTAATGATGAATTGATTCTCTTATATATGTGTAATAAATCAGTTTGTTAACTTGGAACACGAAGATATGCAAAAGGCTCTGTCGAAGGTCAGATGAAAACACCTAAAGTAACCGAATTAATAATATGTCTATGTTAATCAAGTTATCCGAATTCACTAAGATTAAGTTCAAATTGTGGCTACCCCCGCCCGAAAGGTATATGTCTATCTTGAAGAAATCTACCTAAGTGACATATACCCTAAGGTGACATCGTGAGCTATTGAATCTAAGGCTGAAACCTAAATTTTTTTTTCCAAGTTCATTTTAAGTTTACCACATCAATCTTATTGGTGATCAGGCAACAAGAAAAATTAAGCTTAATATTCAATAAACAAGCCTAAAGTATTACCCATAATATTAAGAAAATCAATTATTAAACTCAAGAATATTGTGCTTCATCACTTCCCTAGATTAAAAATAAAATATTGGGGGTTAGGGGATCCACCTTTACTATTTCTAATTTAGAAATCTCCTTTATTATAATATATAAATTTGCATGATATTACCAACCGACCATATAGGCGGTATCCTGATTTAGTCATGTTATAATTAATTCCAACCAACCATAAAAGCGGTATCCAATTTAGTCAGGTTAAAATCAATTTAATTAAGTTCAACCGACCATAAAGACGGTATCCAATTAAGTTAGGTTTTAAGATAATTTATATATTATAATTTAAGGGAGATTAACCTAAATTATCATAATAAAAGCTCCACATTTCCCATAGCGGAAATTAACTATAAAAATAAAAGAAATATAAAGTAAATAAACTACTATTACTAAAAATAAAAATACATAATTAAAATAATAAATAAAACTAAACAAACAAGATACATTCCTTAATCCCCTATTAGGAACCTCAGGAAAGTATGAATTTGGAAAATAAAATCAGCTTCAATTTATAGGCAAAGTTCGTCCTTATGCGTCGTGACGCGTGAAGGCTTGCGCGTCGTGATGCGCCGTTGATTTGTGACACGTGTATGCGTCTTTAACGAGATGATGACCCGTGGTTGTCGGTAGAATTATTAGCTCGACGTCGTGACACGTAAAGGCTTGCGTGTCGCGACGCTGGCGTCATGTTGACGTAAGCAATGACACGTGTCGGTAGATTGAATTATTGTGCTGACGGTATGATGATGTCATGATAACGAAAGTGCTGATGTGACGCTGATGTGGCGATGACGAGTGATGTGGCGATGACGTGGATGTACGCGTCGCGACGCGTGAAATTACAATTGTGCCATTTTGTCGGTTTTTTGTTGTTTTGGCCCCGATTTGATTCTAGTGAGTCCTGAAATCTTATTTATCTATAAAATACACAAAACACATCAAAATATTCACAAAACTCAAGAAACTATACAAAATATTAAGTAAAAAGGGCTGTAAATATTGATATATTTTCCACTTATCAATACTCGTGAAGGGTTAATCTGTATGTAATGACTATATCGATGGACAACGACTTAATATACTATTTGCGGCAACGAGAGTGCAGCTTTAGGTTTTTAGTGGAATAACCAAGAGTTAATAATTAGGAATATTTAATTAAGAGCTTAATTAATATTTTGAGATTATTGGAGCTCGGAACCGTAGGTCCATTTGGTCCTCGTGCTAGCTCAATATACTGTAGCAGATTTAATATAATTGGATAGTCCAATTATATATGCACATATGTATAAATATTATTAATATGATTAATAATATCATTTTGTCACACATGAGACTATATATTAAAAGTTAATATATGGTTTTTAATAATTATATGATAATTATTAAAATAATAAAATTAAATTACATTTGATATAATTTAATAAGACCATTATTGAAATTTCAAGTTTTTGGGTTTTGGAAACCCTTGGCTTCTTTTGGAAGTTATGATTTTCAGAAGGTTAATTGAATATTTAATTTTGTAACATATTTTTTCATGATGATGGTATTTAATATTATATTTATTTGTTGCAAAATTTTTTATTTTACTTATGCCATGGCCGAAAATTCCATTAGGGGAGGGGAAGGGTTTGTTAATTTTAGAAATTAATTACCCTAAGTATAAAAAGAAAATTGAATTTTCTTTTGCCTAACTTTGATTTTTGCAACCCTAGTCTCCATCTTCTTCTTCTTAATTCTCTCTCAAAAGTTGAGAAAAACCAAAAGAAAGAACAAGAAAAAAAAATAAAGATAATACTTGTGTGACATTAATCTCTAAATAGTTTGAGGATTAATTTTGTGAGTCTAGCCCATACTAGTTTTCGTTGGTTGTGAGACATAGCACAAAAGACTCTTTTAGTGTTGAATCAAAATCCATCATTTTTGTTTTTAATTGACTCACGGCAGTGGGGGTTTATTTTGCTCACTGCCGAGCTCTTCTTGGGTGATTCGAGGAACATATAGGGGTGTTTGGGGCTGTGTTGGGGCCGTTTTCAAGTGTAAAAATAGAACTGAAACACAGCCACTGCTCACACATTTCAGGGGCTGTTTCGGTAGTGTGTTGGGCGCGAATTGAGCGCAAAACAGTCCAGTTTTTTCACCGCTATTCGGGGCTGTTCGGGTACTGTTCCGAGGCTGTTTCGAGGCTGGAATTTTATCTAAAATAGAAGAAAAATTTCAGTGGTGATACTGGTATTATTCGGCCTCTTGGTGAGAAGGGCAGAAAATTTTTTCAAATCCGCTCCGAGTGCCTAACGTGCTTCCGTTGCGCAAGGAAAACGTTTCCTACAATTGGCATCGAGAGCAAGGTTGAAAATTGTTCTTAACCATTCTTTTTTCATTTAAAGTTACTGTTTTTATATATTTATATGAGTTATAAATATTGATATGCATGTTTAGATGAGTAGGCACAAAATAATATTCATGTGATGAATGATTATTATTTTTCATATGATGAACGGATTTTGCATTGGTCGTAAATTTTTCTGGCTCTTATTTTTATGTTGGTTTTGAATTTGGGATGTAAGGATATAAGGCCATTGTTTACAATTGTTGTAATTTTAATTTTCCAATGTAAAATTTCAATTATTGTAATTTGGAGCACCGAATTTGCAAAAGAAGCCAACACCACCTTGGAGCGTGATTTGAAGACCAATGGATGCCTTGGGAATTTTTGGACTAATTAGATTAGTATAGGAAAAAATTAAGAGCCCGGTCAATGCAAAGTATTTTTTTATGTTACATGTTTGTTTTAATTCGAAATATTTGAATAACATGTCATATAGCTTAGGGTGCCTACTCTTGCATTTCACATGCCCTAACATGCTTTGGATGCATGATCATTATAGACATGAAATATGGTTTTTTGTGATTTAAAATGTTTAAATAAGAATATGATATGCATGGAAAATAATTAATTGGATTAATTGGTTTTGTGGTTTAAAATTGGAATTCTAATATATTGGGCTTAATAAGTGCATCATAAATTCCATTGGTATATAGGATGGAAAACCCGGATATAAATTCCACGTACCTTTGGATTTTATAACACACTTAGATTAATTAAATAGTTTAATTAAAATCTTGACCATTTTAGGATTCCTAAATTTTAAACTAATTAGTGTTCTAGTATTTTAAAAGTTAAAATATAATAGGTCACTAATACTACTCCAATTAAATTAGTTTAATAGAGTAAAATAATTAGTAGAGACTAATAGACATTAGTGAGACAAATTTTAAGAGTTAAAATTGGTCAGGTCACTAATGGTTAACTAGTGTAAATAAGAGTTATGATGTAGCCGCCTTAATATTATTCACACTAGTAAATTAAAATATTAGATATTTTAAAAAATAGAAACCTTAAATTTAAAATAGTGAGTGAGAGAGGGAAATACGACAGTATATCTCGTGATCTCCATTGTTAGTCCGAAAAAGTGAGATTCAAAAGGCGCTTCGAGACGGTTTTGTTTTCTTCCCCATACGGATGGTATCTATTTTGGGTCAATATCAAGTTTGGACTCCAAGAGGATAGAGATTCTAGATGTATCTGGTGAACTGACCTACACTATGGTGGCACTTCACTAGTTAAGTCCAAGGTTCCGAAACAAAGGGTCACACTCACAAAGGAATGATTAAATGTTAATCGAAATTCCTTGGTCGAATCAAACGGTAGTTGGTTAATATATGAATAAGAGTGATTCCCGCATATATTAATCAATTGAGATTGTCTCGATCTATCATACAAATACTTGACATACTCTACGGCAGCACTTATTTGTGGGATGATAGATTTCTGTGGCATAGTAATTCTCTTATGTTTCTAATTCGTTATTCATGGTTCATGCATCATGTTTAATTTTATGCCAAAATTATTTGATAATCTTAATATGCGATGAATGAATGTTAAATGCATGTTTATTTTATTTTTCAGCCATGGTTTCTCCGAATATTTCCATACTCTCAAATGATAAATTAACGGGAGAAAACTATGTTAAGTGGAAAAGTAACATGAACGCTATCATGGTCTGTGAAGACCTAAAGTTTGTTCTGACGGAGGAGTGTCCTCCCGAGCCAGCCAAGTTGTGCGCGATGCCTACCAGAAATTGGTCGCGGCTAATGAGAAAGCCCGCTGCTACTTGCTAGTAGGGATGTCTGAGGTTTTTGTTGTAAAGCATGAGCCTATGGCTTCAGCATCTCAGATGATGGAGTCATTGCAGGGCATGTTCGGGCTGCCTTCGGAGCCTCAAAGTCATGAGGCTATGGTCTCAGCGATGACTGCTAGGATGAAGGATGAGACATCAGTCCGAGAGCATGCTTGAGGATGATGACCTATCTCGACACTGCCGAAACTCATGGTGCTCGTATTGACGAGCGTAGCCAGGTGACCATGATTATGGAAACTCTTTTGAAGAGTTTCCTACAGCTTAAAAGCAACTATGTGATGAATAAGTTGACTTTTACATTGACCTAGCTGCTTAATGAACTCACCCACTACGAGTCCATGCTTGTGGATCCTCGTAAGCCCAGTGCTGAGGCAAATGTTGTCGAGTCTTCAAAATCTGCAAAGATGAAGAAGAATGGAACTGGGAAGGCTAATGCTAAGCCCATGAAGAAGAAGAACAAGAAAGGCTCCAATGATGCCAATCCCAAGGGAAAATGTTTCCACTGTAACAAGAGCGGGCATTGGAAAAGGAATTGTCCGAAATACCTTGCAGAGCTGAATGAGAAAAAGGCCCTAGGTAAATATGATTTACTTGTTATCGAATCTCTATTAGTGGAGGATGATAAATCCGCTTGGATTGTTGATTCTGGAGCCACTAATCATGTTTGTTCTTCTTTGCAGCTACTTGACTCATGGAGGGACCTTGCTGAAGGTGACTACACCATGAGGGTCGGGACAAGGGATGCCATTTCAGCAAAAGCAGTGGGAGTTTCCAGTTTAAAATTTACAAATAATAGTTATTTAAGTTTGAACAATGTGTTATTCATTCTTGGTTTTCGCAGGAATTTGATTTCTATTTCTAAACTCTTCGATGATGGTTTTTCAGATTCTTTTAATAGAAATTTGGTTATTATTGGTAGAAATGGATTAATCATATGCACAGGAAACTCAGAAAATAACTTATATATGTTAAGACCGTTAACACATAGGTCACTGCTCAATGCTGAAATGTTTAAGGTTGAGAAATCTAAAAACTAAACGGTAAAAGATTTCTCACGATGACACATATCTGTGGAATCTTAGACTTGTTCATATCAACCTTGACCGGATAGATAAGTTGATAAAGAATGGAGCATTAAACCAGTTAGAGCTCGGAACTTTACCAGTCTGTGAATCATGTTTAGAAGGAAAAATGACTAAGAGATTTTTTACTGGAAAAGGTATAAGAACCAGTCAACCACTTGAGCTAATACATTAAGAAGTTTTTGGATCGATGAATGTGAGAGCCCGAGGAGGTTATGAATACTTCATCACATTTATTGGCGATTATTCTAGATATGGGTATGTTTACCTAATGCAGCACAAGTCAGATACTTTTGAAAAGTTCAAAGAGTATCGTGCTGAGGTTGAGAACCAGTTAGGTAAAATAATCAAAACTCTACGATCAGATCGTGGAGGAGAATACCTTTACAGAGATTTCGAGGAATTCTTGGTTGTGCTGGGGTTTTGGGCAAAATACCCGGGTTACGCAGCATAATGGGGAAAAATTAAATTTTCCGATATCTTTAATTTTTCTTGGGTAATTAAAATAAACTTATTTATTTTAATCACTAAATACTCAAAAATAGAATTTTTAAACCAAAAATCAGAATTTCAGTAAATTACCATACAACCCCAAAACTTTCCATTTTCATCATTTTAGTCATGAGTTGTTCAAAACAATCTTAAGTGATTTCCAATCACAACCAAAAAGATTTGTATATCAAATATACATTAAAAACAGAAATCTGAAAATTTTCAAGATTTTTCATAATTACGGAAATGCCCCAAATAGTTTGTATTTTGTTCATTTTAGTCATAATTTGTCAAATACAAGATTATGTGATATCCAATCACTACCAAAATGATTTTTACATCTTATATACATTAAAATACAACCTAGCAATTTTTTTTGCAGATTTTTTGCTTATTGTCGTGAGCCCCAATATTTTATATTTTGATCATTTTGGTCCTAAATTGTCAAATACAAGTTTAGGTGATTTCCAATCACTACCAAAATAATTTATACATCTCATATGTATCAAATTACAACATATATATGAAAAGCCCCAAATTTGGTTTAGGTTTGAACCATAATTTCTCAATTAATCAAATTAACCAAAAATAACCAAAATTAACACAATCCAACACTTTAATCTAATCTCTACAACACCAATGAAGTCTCACCACTATAAAACAACTCAAGAACAATTCTAGATCATCATTGAGTGGCCTAACAACTCTAGAATGACAACCAAGTCATCTAATGACCAAAAGTGTGCTTATTAACCATTAATAAGCAAACTTTGTATATATACATGCATACATTTTCATTCATGCTTCCAACCATCATATTACAAAAATAAAAGAGCAGAGAAACAACCAAACATCATATGTTAAAGCTTGGAACCCTAGAAACATTTTTCTAGTTGAAAAAGAATTGAAAAAACTTACAAAAGTTTAAGTTTTCTTCAAATCTTCCTTCTTTCTTCACATTTTTTCTCTCAACACTCTTTTGTAATATTTTTGGAAACTTAACACATAAAGTTGGAAATGAAAAATGAAACTGTAGGCATTGCATTTTCGCATGTGAAACCCGATGATGAGTCTCAGTTGGAGGCACTACCTTTTTAGCTAAGGATATTGCGGGAAACGGAGGTCGGAAGGGGAAATTCAGAATGAGTACGTCATCAAGTTCATTTCATAAGTTCACTGTCTTCGTTAGTGCTGCGTTCGTTACTTCGTTCGAACGTCAGGCAGATTGCGGACGTTCGTGTAGCGTTCAAATGGGCGTTTGAACGGAATAGTATTTCTGGTTTTGCTGCTAGCCTCGCACCCCAGCCCAATTAGCCCCCCAAAGCCCATAAAACACATCCCAATTAATAAAACACATTTAAAACTCATGGGAAAATTAAATATTAAGGTAAATATTAATAATGTATTTGAATTAAATAAAATATTTAAACCATTTACCAATTAAATAAAACATAATATAATCATACCTAATTAAGACAAATCAAATATATTAACTTCCTAACTAAACAAATCACATACTAAATTAAAAAGATGTCATGCCTAATTAAAATCAATCATAACAAATTAAAGATATTGACTTCCTAATCTAAACAAATTTGTCCCCCATCAAATCCCTTCCTTGTGAGACAAGGTGAAACCCTAGCCCTTCTCTATATAAACAACCCCTAACCAAGACATGCATCCTCTAGCTCATACAGATAACTCACACAAAAATCACAACACAAAGAGCCTTAGCCACTTACGACAATAGCAACAAGAAGAAGAACATAAACAATTCCCTTCATCTCCTCCACTCCATAACCGAAAAACGCACCCCTAAACCTCTACCCATCACCGAAATATCCCCATATAGCAGCCCTCCATCACCGAAAATATACCTCCAAACAGTAGCCCAAACACACCCCAAACAGCCCTTGAAACACGCATGGACAGCAGCCCAAACCACTCCCAAAACAGTCCCTAAAATCCCTTAAAACAGTAACATAAACTGCACTTATAACCCTTGAAATAACCACACAAAACTACACTAAAAAACCACGAAAAAACACTCGAAACAGTTCGTTGAAATGTTAAGACAGTGACCTGAACAGTGAGCAGAAAATACAGAAGAAACAGCAGCAAAACGGGGACCGGATGGCGAGCAAAGCAGCAAAACACTGAGCTAAGACGCTGAACCAGTGAACCGGAAGAATAAGGAGCTTTTACCCCTTCCGATCTCCGCGAAACGCAAGTCCGAAGACGACTTAAAAGGTTAGACCTGAGGGTACTTTCCACACCCATCTTTATTTGATTTTTGTTATTTATTTTGACTGTATTTTAATTATTTGTTGAATCTTGTGTGTGTATGATGCGTGTTGTGGGTATTGGATGAATGAAAGAGTGTCGTCTCTTGTGGTATATAGGATGGAAACCCAGACGTAAATTCCGTAGCCGAATCCGAATGGACGGTAGTGCGGTCTGTACTTGGGATACAACTCCACGTACCGCTTGAGTAAAGAGCACCTTCTTTTGTTTCATGTTGCTTTGATTTATTTATTTATTTTTTGTCACTTGAATTCTGCATGTTGCTTATTTATGTATGATTCAATTGAGCGCATGGGCTTAGTAAGTGGAATGAAAGATCCCCTATGGGGAGGGGTTAAAGCCCTTTATCACGATGCTTCGCCGCGCCGGTTGATGTATGTTCGGTTGAATGCAAGATACGTTCAATCGGGCATACTACGTTTGATATTATTGCTTTTAATTCTTTGTATGCATGATTCAATCAAGCGCATGGGCTTAGTAAGTGGAATGAAAGATCCCCTATGGGGAGGGGTTAAAGCCCTTTACCACGATGCTTTGCCGCGCCGGTTGATGTGTGTTCGGTTGAATGCAAGATACGTTCAATCGGGCATACTACGTTTGATATTATTGCTTTTAATTCCTTGTATGCATGATTCAATCGAGCGCATGAGCTTAGTAAGTGGAATGAAAGATCCCTTATTGGGAGGGGTTAAAGCCCTTTACCACGATGCTTTTCCGCGCTGGTTGATGTGTGTTCGGTTGGATGTAAGATACGTTTGATCGGACATACTGAGCTTGACATTGTTGTCTTTATTCTTTGTGTTGCATGCATCAGGTCTGGTTCCGTTCGAACGCGTTCTCGAACTCTACACGAACGCGAACCTTCTGTTTACCGTTCGAACGCGTTCTCGAACGCTACGCGAACACACACGCACTTCCTTAGTCTCATCATGCATCAGGTCTGGTTCCGTTCGAATGCGTTCTCGAATGCTATACGAACACGAACCTTTTGTTTACTGTTCGAACGCGTTCTCGAACGCTACGCGAACGCACTTCCTTAGTCTCATCATGCATCGGGTCTGGTTCCGTTTGAACGCGTTCTCGAACGCTATACGAACGCAAACCTTCTATTTACCGTTCGAACGCATTTTCAAACGCTACGCGAACGCGCACCCACTGAACTGAGTCTGTCTCATCATATTTCATGCACAACTGCCTTTTGGATGATCTCCATTGCATTATGTAGCCAACCATATTATTTGTATTCCTGCATTCACCCATTCGATGTGTTATTGGGATGATATTCAAGCATGATTAGGTTGTTCTTAGTTTTCCCTATCATATGATTGAGAAATATTCATGAGATTGCCATGTGATGTTGCATGTTGTGATGAACTTGTTGATGTATGCATGTGAATTTAGAAGCATGATACTCTTGGAAATAAGTGTTACTTAAACCTGATTAAATTATTACATAAATCCTTTCATTACAAGTGACATAAGTAAAGGACCATTCCGAACCCAAACTGTTTGAGGTCTTCCCTTGCGAGGGGTGAGTGCGGCCTTAAATATCATTTTCCCGGTTCACACCGGGTGGCGACTCCATATTCTTCGGTTTAGTCCCCCGCGGGCTACTCCGTACTCCCGACCGGGCCGCGAGCCTGGGAAAGCATGCGTCGTCCAGTTTCTGTGTCTCACAGTCTGGCGACTCCACTGGGGATAGAGAATCGGCCCCGAAATATTGTCTTATGATGTTTGGATTTATGTTTTAATTGACCGTGTCTATAGTGGATAAAGTGAGGGTTTAATCAAAGGCATTTTGAGGCTAGGTAATGGTTTGGTGTCTTCCTTCATTCACTACCTTTCTAGAAGGAAAAGCTGTGAAGGCACCTAGATAGCCATCTACTCGTAGCCTATTGTGATGGACTCATTTGGAGGACTCATTGTTTATTCCTGACACCAAGCGATAAGAGCCTAAGAGGCTTGGGTATTTAAGTGAGCCTCGCTCCACCTTCCCTCTGGGGAATCTACAACGGGAAATCCATTTGACAGTCCGTCACACACCATAGCTCATTGACACGTACCTTAGTGTATAAAAAAGGGTGCGCTCACTTGGTTGCTCGAACCATTGAGTGGGGAGACCTAGTTGTGGGCCATCCTTCGCCGGTGAGAGCCTTTGTCTATACTCTTGCTAACCCACCCATAGACCGGGTTGGCTAAAGTAACAATTATTTCCTTGAATATGTGCTTGTGGACCATCCTCATTTGGATGCAGTTGGACTATTGTCAGAAATGCGGACTTGCTGGGCCATTTAAACTGGGGCGAGTTCGTACCTTATGACTATTAGGCCCGAAGTTTCTGAAATGTTGATGGGCCATTATGTAGAAATTATTACGTTATGTTTGCATTATCTTTCTTCTATGCTTGTGTTTGGGAACATCGTCGTTTGGATCCATTTGGACCATTTGTCATGGGATATGGGCTTGTTGGGCCATTTAAACTGGGACAAGAACGTATTTCATGACTATTGGGCCAAAGGCGTCTAAGTGTTGATGGGCCACTTTGTGCTTGTGTTCGGAACATTACCATTTGGATTTAGTTGGGCTCCTTGTCATAAGATGTGAACTCGTTGGGCCATTTAAACTGGGATGGGTTCACTCCTATGACAATTAGCCCGAAAGATTCTAAAATGATAACGGGCCGATTTATTTGAAAATTTTAATTGATTTAATATGTTATATATGTTACATACATCTCATGCACCTCATGCATACATATATCATGTTAACACCCTCTATGTCTCAAAAAGACATCATAGATACCGTTTGGGTTAGAGAAGGGACAAGGCTCATTAAAAGAATAGTAACAGTCATGAGTGAATTTGGTAATGAGGTATCCTGAATGGATCAGTTAGAGAACAGTCTCGCCAAGGTCACGGAACAGTTGCAAGCTTTGACTACTGTTATGGCTGGTATGGCTGTGCCCCGTGCTGGGGGAATTCCTGAGAATGTGAGGCGTGAGGAGCCTCCGAATGGGTTGGGGGATGATATCCCCACTTTTGATGATGATATGGCAGAGTATGCAGCAGGCAGATTATCTGGGTCTCAGGCAGAGTTACAAAAACTTCGGGATCAGGTTGAGTCGGTTACCCGCAAGATGAGGGGTAAGAATGAAGATTTGCTGGATTATGACACACTGAATTTCGAGGAACAGTTGCCGGCACAGTTCAAGATGTCTAATCTGGCTAAGTTTAACGGGAATGGGGATCCAAGGGTGCATCTCCGATAGTTTGTATCAGTCATGAGTTCAGTTGGCTTATCTCAGCGCCAAGTGCAGAAAATGTTTGGAATGTCGCTTGAAGGAGCTCCCGTAGTATGGTACCATAATTTGGAGAAGAAAGTGAAGGAAGATTGGAGGGAGTTGGCCGATGCTTTCCTCAAGCAGTATGTCACTGACCTAGAGATCGATCTGTCACTCCGTGATCTGGAAAATGTTAAGCAGAAAGCAGATGAGAGTTTTAAGGAGTATTTGGACCGGTGGAGGGGTCAGTTATTGAAGATGCAGACTAGGCCCTCGGAGAAGGACCAGATTAAAATGATTATCAAGGGCACCATGCCCTCCATTTACAGCAAATTGAGGAGGATGACCTCCATGATTACAGACTTTTGACAGTTGAGGGAAACTGTCATGGACATTGAAGACGAAGAGGCGGAAAACGGAAAATTCTATGGTCTGAACAGGAGGCCCACTGAGGGAACATCGGGAGCAAAGCCCGTTTCTGCTGAGATTGCCGCTATCCGGAACCGGCAGTTTTCCAACTTGGGAAGGCCCTTGTCCAAAGTGCTAGAGAAACTGAAGAGGCAATGGCTCTTAAAACCCTTGGAAGCCAAACCATTACCCAATCCCCTGCCATCACATTATAACCTAAGCCTTTACTGTCACTTTCACCAACAAAAGGGCCATGACACCGACAACTGCGCCCGACTTCGCCATGAAATCCAAGACCTGATAGACTCCAAGAAAATACCTGACTAAGAAACAGAACAGCCTGACACACACAGAAACCCCTTACCCAACTACCGTACCGTACCACCACCAGCCTATATGATCAATTCTGGCCTCCCAGAAGACATTGTCCTGAAATCCTTTCACCCTCAAGCCTTTTGCCTGGGAATTTGGGATAGTACTAGTGAAGATGAGTTTGAGCAGGGGAAAAACTTTTGGCTTGATTTCTCTAGCAGTGATGAGGAAGAAGTAAGAGGAATGACGCGCAGTGGTCATTTCTACAATGATATGGCGGAAAAGGGTAAGGAAGTTTTGACAGATGGTAGAGAAGTGGTTGAGACTGCAGAAAATACTGAGGGGGATATAGTGCTGAGGCAATTGAGGAAGACTATAGCACAAGTGAGTATCTGGGAACTGTTATGTGCATCTCGGGAGCATAGGCAGGCTATGGTTGAGGCCTTGAGCAGGATTGTGGTACCGGAAGACGCCAACCCTGCAATGTTTGTTGGGTCGGTTCAGAAGGAAGCTTTGCAGATATCTTTTTCTGAGGATGAACTCCCGGCGGAGGGGAGAAATCATAACAGGCCTCTATTTATCAGGGCCGAGGTGAGGAGCAAGAGAACTTCATGTGTAATGGTGGATGACGGTTCGTCCATCAATGTGTGCCCGCTGAAAATTCTGGCGAGATTGGGTATGAAAGCAACAGACTTGGACCCCTCCAGTATGACTATTAAGGCTTATGATGACAGTAAAAGGGGAGTTGAGGGTACCTTTGTGGCTATGGTCAAGGTAGGACCGATTGAAGATGAGGTCGAGTTCACAGTACTGGACATCCCGGCTACTTTCGCCCTATTGTTGGGAAGACCTTGGTTTCACAAACTTGGGGGCGTGCCTTCCACTTTGCATCAGATGATCAAGTTCCCGTATGAGGGAGAAGTTGTTACCATCCGGGCTGAGTTAGATAATGTCGTGGCTGCCTTGGAGATACAACCTTTCACGAGGTTTCAGGTGTCAGCTACTTTTGAGGAGTGGGTGGATCCTAGGGTGGCTAGGATTATGGAGAAAATGAAGTTTGAGCCGGGTAAAGGTTCAAAATTGCCAGATTTCAGAGGACAAACTACTCGGAAGGGTTTGGGGTACAAGTCTGATGAAGAAAAGCCAAAGGTCAAGAAAAAGGGCCTGAAACTGATGGAATGTTTTGTGAAAGCTTCAGGATATCAAAGGGAGCCTGAGCCTGAGCCTATGGAAGTTAATGGAATTGTGGTACCTGGGTTTGAGATCTTCCAGGATATATTGGGTAAGAAGCTGATAGTTGAAGAAATTGTGGAGAAAGAAGAAGAGAATTGGGAGGAAGAACTGATGAAGTTGGAGAGCCTGACTCTGGGAGAGGACGAAAAGCCTGAGGAAGATCTGATTGCAGAGGAAGAAGTGTCTATAGATGATGAAGACATTTACCTTCCTGATTTGTTTGAATGTACTTCCGCATTATCCAATAATAAAGACATCTCTTTTGCTTACTTGCCTGAGTCATTTCCATTTACACTACACGAATTAAGCATATTTGACATCAGTTCGGCCAGAACTATTGCATTTAACTTGGGTACACTTGAGAACCCCAAGGAAATTCTGATTGCAAGTGAAGTAACCTCCGAAGAGAGGGAGAAACTAGAAGCAGTGTTGGTCAGATATGCCAAAGTGTTTGCTTGGTCCTATGAGGACATGCCCGGGGTAGACAGAAACATTGCCCAACACACAATACCAACTTATCCGAATATGAGGCCAGTAAAACAGAAACTCCGACGGATGAGACCAGAATGGGCTGAGAAAGTCAGAGAGGAAGTTAAGAAACAGATAGATGTGGGGTTCCTGGAAGTAGTAAAATATCCAGAGTGGTTGGCTAATATAGTGCCGGTCCCAAAGAAAGATGGGAAGGTCAGAATGTGTGTAGACTACAGAGATCTCAACAAGGCTTGTCCGAATGATGATTTTCCTCTGCCGCATATAGATGTTTTGGTTGATAGTGCGGCTTTATCTGCTATGTATTCATTTGCAGATGGGTTTTCAGGTTACAATCAGGTTCTCATGGCTGAGGAAGATAAACACAAGACTGTATTTGTTACCGAGTGGGGTACTTATTATTACAAGGTAATGCCATTTGGGCTTAAGAATGCGGGAGCTACTTATCAGCGGATGGCCACTACACTTTTCCATGACTTGATGCACAAAGAGATTGAGGTGTATGTGGATGACATGATGGTGAAATCAGAGACAAGGGTTGGGCATATCGAAGCACTGGAAAAGTTCCTTCAGAGAGTTGACAGATACAACCTGCGGCTAAACCCTAAGAAATGTGTGTTTGGGGTGACATCATGGAAATTGCTTGGTCATACAGTGGGAATGGGCGGAATAGAGGTAGACTCCGAAAAGATCAAGGCAATCACAGAAATGCCTGCACCAAAGACAGAAAAAGAAGTCAGAGCATTCTTGGGGAAGATTCAGTACATCAGTCGGTTCATTGCCAAGTTGACATCGGTATGTGAGCCTATCTTCAAACTGTTGAGAAAAGATCAGACAGTGAGATGGAATGAACAGTGTCAGACCGCCTTCGACAGAATCAGAGAGTACTTGGTAAAGCCACCTGTATTGAAACCTCCGAGACTGGGCAAACCTTTGATATTGTATTTGGCTATAGAATCAGAAGCACTGGGGGAAATGATGGTACAAGCAGATGAGACAGGGGTAGAACATGCTGTTTACTATCTGAGTAAGAAGATGCTCCCGTATGAGGCTCTATATCAGGAAGTTGAGAAGATCTATCTTGCAGTGGTGTGGGCTTCCAGAAAGTTGCGGCATTATTTCCAGTCTTACAAGATCCAGGTAGTGGCAAAGGAAAATCCTTTGAAATATCTTCATTCGGTGCCTTCACTAGTGGGGAAATTGGGCAGATGGTTGGTATTACTGACAGAGTTTGACATTGAGTATCTCACCTCCAAAGTGATCAAAGGGCGAGCAGTAGCAGAGTTTCTGGCATTGCAACCTGTTGAGGGGGATCAGTATAAGTTTGAATTTCCAGATGAAGAGATCCAAGCAATAACAGTTCAGAGATGGAAGATGTACTTTGACGGAGCAGTGAATTACAAGGGAGCCGGAATCGGGATCGTGATAGTAACCCCCGAGGGAGAGACTTTGCCTTTGGCCAAGAGGTTGACATTCAGAGTAACTAATAACATGGCTGAGTATGAAGCATGTGCTTTTGGTTTGACAGCATTGATAGCCTTGAAGGCCGGGAGTGTGGAAGTCTACGGAGATTCTATGTTGGTAGTCCAGCAGATGCGAGGAGAATGGGAATTGAAAGAAGAACGGTTGAAGCCTTACCTCTTTCACCTCAAAAAGTTGGCACAGGTTATCCCCGAGTGTAAGTTTCAGCACTTACCGAGAGAAGAGAATCAGATGGCAGATGCATTGGCTACACTTGCAGCGACTTGGGAAAATCCAGAAAAGTTTGTGATGAGACCGTTGATACTGACAACAGCAAGCCAACCTGTTTATGAGATAGAAAGAATTCTGGAAGTTGAGGTCGACGATGGTAAACCTTGGTATTATGACATTCAGAGGTATCTGGAACATGGTGAACTCCCGGAAGGGGCAGACAGAAAAGACAGAATAGCCATCCAGAAGTTAGCTTCCCAGTATGTGACTTTGAAAGGGGAACTGTACAAGAGGCAAGCAAACGGTATTCAGTTGAAGTGTTTGAGAAATGAAAAAGCTCAGCATGTAATGGAAGAAATACACGCCGGGGTATGTGGTCCGCGCATGAACGGGTTGAATCTGTCCCGCAAGATAGTGAGACAAGGTTTTTATTGGTCAACCATGGAAACAGATTGCGCGAAGATGGTGAAGCACTGTCATGACTGTCAAGCACATGGTAATTTGAATCACTTACCGCACACAGAATTGCACAGGTTGTCAGAGCCGTGGCCTTTCTCAGCATGGGGGATTGATATGATTGGGGAAATTCGACCGAATGCATCAAATGGGCATCGCTTCATAGTAGTGGCAGTAGATTACTTCTCGAAGTGGGTGGAAGCCGAATCATTCCGTAATGTTACAGCAAAGCAGATGGCAAAGTTTATAGCTCGGAACCTCATTTGTCGGTATGGTATGCCGCATCATGTAGTGACAGACAACGGGGTCCAATTTCAAGGAGAGACGAAGGCAATGTTACTGAGGTATGAGATAGGCCACCACAAGTCATCACCGTATAGGCCGCAGGCAAATGGGGCAGTTGAGGCAGCCAACAAGACTATAAAGACAATTTTAGCCAAGATGACGGAAAATTGCAGAGATTGGGTCGAGAAATTACCGTATGCTTTGTGGGGGTACAGAACATCAGTAAGAACAGCAACAAGGGCCACACCTTACTCTTTGGTCTATGGAATGGAAGCAGTATTGCCAGTAGAAGTGGAAATACAGTCTATGAGGGTATTAACAGAAGCAGAATTACCGGAACAGGATTGGGCCGCACAGAGGTTTGATCAGTTAGCACTGTTGGATGAGAGGAGGACGAAGTCTTTGTATCACATGCAGTTGTATCAGAAGAGACTAGCCCGGGCATTCAACAAGAAAGTATGTCCCACCAAGATCAGAAAGGGTGATTTGGTACTTAAGCAGTTGAGGCCGTCGACGACAGATCCGAGAGGGAAATTCAGACCTAACTGGGAAGGACCTTACATAGTGCAGAAGGTAATGGCAAATGGGGCAGTGAGGTTATCAGACTTGGAAGGAAATGAGTTCACCGAGCCGATCAACGTAGACAGATTGAAGCAATACTTTGCCTGAGGGGGAGAAAACCGAGCAGTTACCACAGGAATTAGCAGAAGACCTAACCCAACGGAATAAGAAAATCATTCATGCATACACGTAACATTGCATTCTCTTCGTGTTTGCTTCTGTTTTGTGTTCGCAGGTTCGAAGAAAGAAGAAAGCGGCAGAAATGAGCCAAGCAGCGTCAACGCAATTTCAGTTTTGGGATGAGTCTCAATGGGTGAGGCCCATATCAGCTTGGGGGCGAGGCCCATATCATGTCGACTCCGGGCATGGAGACACATCATCAGTTCGAGGGCGAGGTCCCTATGGTCAGCGGTGTTGGGTCGAGGTGCCCAGGGTCGAGGTGCCCCCGTTATCGGTGGTAGTTCCGGGTTGAGATGCCCAGGGTCGAGGTACCCACTACATCATCAGTTCGAGGGCGAGGTCCCTATGGTCAGCGGTGTTGGGTCGAGGTGCCCCCGTTGTCGGTTGTAGTTCCGGGTCGAGGTGCCCAGGGTCGAGGTACCCACTACATCATCAGTTCGAGGGCGAGGTCCCTATGGTTAGCGGTGTTGGGTCGAGGTGCCCAGGGTCGAGGTACCCACTACATCATCAGTTCGAGGACGAGGTTCCTATTGCCAGCGGTATTGGGTCGAGGTGCCCCCGTTGTCGGTTGCAGTTATTGGGATACGTCCCAGGATCGAGGTCCGCTGCAGCACCAACTCAGCTCGAGGCAGCAGCTGAGCCAGGTAAGTGAAAATGCATTGCATAACTTTGATAGGATTGTTCAAAGTCACACACTGCACAAGTCCCATCAAAGTGGGGGCGACTGTAGGCATTGCATTTTCGCATGTGAAACCCGATGATGAGTCTCAGTTGGAGGCACTACCTTTTTAGCTAAGGATATTGCGGGAAACGGAGGTCGGAAGGGGAAATTCAGAATGAGTACGTCATCAAGTTCATTTCACAAGTTCACTGTCTTCGTTAGTGCTGCGTTCGTTACTTCGTTCGAACGTCAGGCAGATTGTGGACGTTCGTGTAGCGTTCAAATGGGCGTTGGAACGGAGTCGGTATTTCTGGTTTTGCTGCTAGCCTCGTACCCCAGCCCAATTAGCCCCCCAAAGCCCATAAAACACATCCCAATTAATAAAACACATTTAAAACACATGGGAAATTAAATTAAATATTAAGGTAAATATTAATAATGTATTTGAATTAAATAAAATATTTAAATCATTTACCAATTAAATAAAACATAATATAATCATACCTAATTAAGACAAATCAAATATATTAACTTCCTAACTAAACAAATCACATACTAAATTAAAAAGATGTCATGCCTAATTAAAATCAATAATAACAAATTAAAGATATTGACTTCCTAATCTAAACAAATTTTGTCCCCCATCAAATCCCTTCCTTATGAGACAAGGTGAAACCCTAGCCATTCTCTATATAAACAACCCCTAACCAAGACTTGCATCCTTTAGCTCATACAGATAACTCACACAAAAATCACAACACAAAGAGTCTTAGCCACTCACGGCAATAGCAACAAGAAGAACATAAACAATTCCCTTCATCTCCTCCACTCCATAACCAAAAACAGCACCCCCCTAAACCTCTACCCATCACCAAAAATCTCCCCCATATAGCAGCCCTCCATCACCGAAAATATACCTCCAAACAGTAGCCCAAACACACCCCAAACAGCCCTTGAAACACGCCTGGACAGCAGCCCAAACCACTCCCAAAACAGTCCCTAAAATCCCTTAAAATAGTAACATAAACTGCACTTATAACCCTTGAAATAACCACACAAAACTACATTAAAAAAACACGAAAAAACACTCGAAACAGTTCGTTGAAATGTTAAGACAGTGACCTGAACAGTGAGCAGAAAATAAAGAAGAAACAGCAGCAAAACGGGGACCGGACGGCGAGCAAAGCAGCAAAACAGTGAGCTAAGACGCTGAACCAGTGAACCAGAAGAATAAGGAGCTTTTACCCCTTCCGATCTCCGCGAAACGCAAGTCCGAAGATGACTTAAAAGGTTAGACCTGAGGGTACTTTCCACACCCATCTTTATTTGATTTTTGTTATTTATTTTGACTGTATTTTAATTATTTGTTGTATCTTGTGTGTGTATGATGCGTGTTGTGGGTATTGGATGAATGAAAGAGTGTCGTCTCTTCTGGTATATAGGATGGAAACCCAAACGTAAATTCCATAGCCAAATCCGAATGGACGGTAGTGCGGTCTGTACTTGGGATACAACTCCACGTACCGCTTGAGTAAACAGCACCTTCTTTTGTTTCATGTTGCTTTGATTTATTTATTTATTTTTCGTCACTTGAATTCTGCATGTTGCTTATTTATGTATGATTCAATCGAGCGCATAGGCTTAGTAAGTGGAATGAAAGATCCCCTATGGGGAGGGGTTAAAGCCCTTTACCATGATGCTTCGCCGCGCCGGTTGATGTGTGTTCGGTTGAATGCAAGATACGTTCAATCGGGCATACTACGTTTGATATTATTGCTTTTAATTCTTTGTATGCATGATTCAATCGAGCGCATGGGCTTAGTAAGTGGAATGAAAGATCCCCTATGAGGAGGGGTTAAAGCCCTTTACCACGATGTTTTGCCGCGCCGGTTGATGTGTGTTCGGTTGGATGTAAGATATGTTTGATCGGACATACTGAGCTTGACATTGTTGTCTTTATTCTTTGTATTGCATGCATCAGGTCTGGTTCCGTTCGAACGTGTTCTCGAACGCTACACGAATGCGAACCCTCTATTTACCATTCGAACGCGTTCTCGAACGCTATGCGAACGCACACGCACTTCCTTAGTCTCATCATGCATCAGGTCTGGTTCCGTTCGAACGCGTTCTCGAACGCTATACGAACGTGAACCTTTTGTTTACTGTTCGAACGCGTTCTCGAACGCTACGCGAACGCACACACACTTCCTTAGTCTCATCATGCATCGGGTCTGGTTCCGTTCGAACGCGTTCTCGAACGCTATACGAACGCGAACCTTCTGTTTACCGTTCGAACGCGTTCTCGAACGCTACGCGAACGCACACGAACTTTCTTAATCTTATCATGCATCAGGTCTGGTTCCGTTCGAACGCGTTCTCGAATGCTATACGAACGCGAATCTTCTGTGTACCGTTCGAACGCATTTTCAAATGCTACGCGAACGTGCACCCACTGAACTGAGTCTGTCTCATCATATTTCATGCACAACTGCCTTTTGTATGATCTCCCTTGCATTATGTAGCCAACCATATTATTTGTATTCCTGCATTCATCCATTCGATGTGTTCTTGGGATGATATTCAAGCATGATTAGGTTGTTCTTAGTTTTCCCTATCATATGATTGAGAAATATTCATGAGATTGTCATGTGATGTTGCATGTTGTGATGAACTTGTTGATGTATGCATGTGAATTTAGAAGCATGATACTCTTGGAAATAAGTGTTACTTAAACCTGATTAAATTATTACATAAATCCTTTCATTACAAGTGACATAAGTAAGGGACCATTCCGAACCCAAACGGTTTGAGGTCTTCCCTTGCGAGGGGTGAGTGCGGCCTTAAATCTCATTTTCCCGGTTCACACCGGGTGGCCACTCCATATTCTCCGGTTTAGTCCCCCGCGGGCTACTCCGTACTCCCGACCGGGCCGCGAGCCTGGGACAACATGCGTCGTCCAGTTTCTGTGTCCCACGGAAACCCTTATATATATTGGGTTAGGAACGAAATTGGACATTTTTGGAAATAAAAATTTTGCAATTTTTAATTAATATTAAAAAGCCAAATTCAATTTTGCTACCTTTTTCCAAAAATAAATTACAAATGCACCAATAAGATTAAGCCATAATATTGATAAAGATAAATATATTTAATATTCTAATTATTTAACAATTAAATAATTAGATAATTACTTAATACAAATATCTAAATACATGTATCATATTTACTTTAAATATTTAATAATACATATATTTATGACATGTGTCAAATACTTTATTTGACAATTAATTAATGTGTATTTAATAAAATCAAATATTTAATCCAAATACACACTAATTATCAAATGGCCGAATAACCCTTTAAGCATGTATCTTTTCATTTAACCGTTAAACAAATTATAAATAATCAATATTATTTATAAAAGTTGCCCTAGTGCTTTACGAGTATGTTTCATTAGTGAGACTCTCTAGATTCAGGCATATCCGTCATGAAATCCAATTTCATGTCCATAATCTTCCCACCTGTAAATTATGATGACCACAGTTAAACTCACTGAATCATACAGGTCGAGGTCATTGCATACGTATAATCCCTCCACCACATGCATTCAGATTATTCCAGAGATATAGATATTAACGTCAAATCTTTATAGGTATAATCCCATCGACGATTCTGTTAGCAATTTCTTAATAACACTTAGAACTTACTTCTACAGTGTACCACGGGCCCATGGATTTAACAGATTGCTAATTCCATATTGAATACCTATGCTCTGTACACAGAACTGACGAATCCTATCTTGATACGCACAAGATATCATGAGGATCAGTCCACACCCAACGAACAGGCGGAGGTCTGATCTAAATAGATCGGTGACGTGACTGCCATCAAAGTGTGGAGGATACCTCATACATCCACGGTGGTATATCAAGTGGAAGAACCACTATGCTCACTTGACCCGAGAAGATTCCTATTGACATTGGTGTACCATCTATTAGGAAATCTTCGGCGAGTCATTCAGTGTTTATTCAATATAAACACCTACCGTCTATATAAGTCTCCCCAGACTCATGGTTTATTGGGATAAACCATCAGACCAAGTCTCGATATACAACGTGTATTGGTCTCAACGGATTTTACTAACCGACCCGTGTCAGTAAATCTTGACCAGGAACTTTATTTGATAATATACTTCTAGTAGTGACATTTCCGAATGTCAATTACAAAATACTACTTGTAACCGTGCACTACATTATATATTATCGGGTCTTTGTCTAATATATACATATCACTAAATCCTATTTAGTATCAATCTAATCATAATTAGATCAAATATGTATATAAAAGCAAAAATTACTACCATAAATAAGTAATATTATGGAAAAACGAATTGTTCGTATTCATGAATCGGACATAAATACGACTCGGATTGGCACTCCGAGCACCAACCCTAACAATTTCTCCCACTTGCTCTCGTGCCAATCCACGATATCATCTACATATCTAAATATGTATCACATACGCATGGTCCTCAAGAGCTCACCTAGCACTCAAAAGATAGGCAACAACAAGTAAGTCCGCAATAACATATTGAGTTTTTCCAACAAATCCAGATCATTTCCTTTAGCTAGCATCATTCATATTTTGTATAACCTAAGTTATACATCAATATGACTCAGATGCAACATGAATATTGTGCTATAGCTATTGAGTTGTCCAAGTATTTGGGAATCAAATCCAAAAATAATATACAGACAACTGCAAGCACAACACCAATATCAAAACTTCTAATCTAAAAGGTCACTCTACAACTTCATAAGTCAATACTTCATAAGTTACAACTAATTACACTCACATAGTAGAATAATTTGTGACACTCCCACTATATCTTTTCTGACTCTTTATGACATAGACCGTCTAACATCATAATTAGACTCAAAATTATCTTGACCCTAATGGTTGCAGACTATATTCTACATGAATAAGAAACTCGTTCTTAATATCTCAATGATAACAAAGAACATGTGTCAGACACATCCTATAGTCTGTAGCGTATCAAAATAGTTCGTAACTATTATGATTAAATTGATGTCTTTTAGTCGTACATAATATAGTATTCCTTACGCCATTATCCTATGATGCATAAGATTGACTATACATTCTAATCAATTTCTCTTTCGATAAAGGAATCATCCTTTGCGAAGGATGAATACTATATAAAAGAGACACACTAACTGTCAAACAATTATACTAACTATCAAATAGTTACATTAACTGTCATACAGATAGTCTTGGTGTGTCATATATTAGATCATATCTAATGCACGACTAATGAGAGTATCTCACAAGTATCTTAGTTTTATATCGTATATAAAACTTTATATCGAATATAATAGAGACTACTCCCACTGATATCACGAAGAAAAGAAGACTTAGGTAAATCTTTTACCTTATAAACATCTCATTATTACATTAGTAATGATAATATCATTAGGATATATAACACTAGAAAGAAATTTGTATGCTCCCACTGACCCTACTATCACATATGCATTCTCTATACTTTGATAAAATCAGATAATCTGACTGATATCAAAATTAGAGAACACAGATTTCCGGAAGGCTCACCTGAGTCTACAATAAGTTATATAAACTAGTATACCAAACTGTGATCTTAGCTGAACACAAACTCTAGGGCCATTTCAGAAAGAACTCTTTAAACTAAGAAATCACAATGGATCTCTTATCGAAGAAACCATTCAGAAACGCCACTTTGCATTCTTAGCTAAAATATACAGTTTAATATCAACATTAACCAACAAATCTTTAATTTTTCAATTAGTGTGACTAGAGACAAGTTTCCCGAGGATTCACAATAGATTGCTGAGTGTAACTTTTCTCACTGTCATATTATAAAGGTCAAACCTTTAATAAGCTCACTTTGCTTTTATTGCACAAACCATTTGCACATTTTATGAACGATTCATAATGAAAGCTCAATCAAGTTCAAAACTTGATCGTAGTAAGCTATGAAAAATCTTAGATCTATGGTCTAATCTAACTTCCGGAATCAATATCAAATATCACTCCTACTGTAAGTTATAAGATAATTTTCTTCGATAAGAAAACAACAGAACCATTAAGTATCAAATACTTTGTAAATGATTCTGACATCCTATTGAACTTATACGGAAGATGTCTTAGGGTCTTTTAATCTTATTAATTATATAGTTCCATTTATAATTTATCACTCTTACTTTTGACTTCAATAAGTCAAGTCTTTTCTACAATAGTTAACATCTGATGTCACACATCAAGTAATAAAATAATTTTATTACTTTGGATCGTAGAAAAGATATTCTATCATATAAAATATAATATTCTATTAAATAGAATAAATGATAAAACTTTTACTTGTACCTCTGAGGCGCAAGTACTTTCAATTATATAACTATTATACAAAAGAAAGATTAAAATCTCAAACTTTTCAAGATTCGAATTTTCTACCTATACATATCAAATAAGTAACTGTAAAACCTAATAGAACCTTAATTAAAGGGATGAATAGTGTTACTGGAGCATATCCCCAAGAGCATTGAATTCGATAATACTCAATATTAAGCGAATCAAATCATATAAGATTTAATTCCTCTCACTAACCAATTCCATCATAATGGAATCGTAGAAGAATAATATTGAGTAAGAATCATATACAATAAATAATCTTAGGACTAATTGCCATAAATTCATATGTTTGATCGTATCAAACATCTTTGAACAATTCAAAGACTCACTATGAATTTTAAAGATACAGTTTTCAAAACTTCATATCGAATATCTTTGAACCAGTCAAAATATTCTATTCACGTTTCATCATAAACATATTAAAAGTTCTCAAACCATTCAATATGTTTTCTTTTAGAAAGGCGTAATAAGTCATGACAACTCATTAACTAAGTTACGAAGTAAAGAAAACTATCCAAGTTAATTTATAATTCATTAAACTACATCCAATGTATTAGTTTAATAAATCTTATGCTTCAATGACAATCATTGGTTAAATGAGATTTAATCACATTCTTGAATACAATATTCATTAAATGGATGAGGATATGCAGTGTGATATCGTATCAGACCATCCTTTACTATACGAAATGAGCATCTAATGCTAAAGTGATAAAATCTCATAAATCATTGTTCTAAATTATTTAATTTACCGAATATTTTTCTAATATTTATCTATTTATCAATGACACTACTAGTCATATTAAAATATTTAACAATTATTTATAAAGAACAAGTAACTATTCAATAGTCGCAAGTCCTGATATCATATATCAAAATAATCATTAAACAATAATTTTAAATAACTAGACGGGAGATCTGCTATCCAATAGGTATAGTTGTCATATTGTGAGAATCAATCTTCTCTACACACAACTATACACATATTTTCTTAAGCTTTATAATTTGCTTTCAACTATTCACAATAATTGCAAATAATTGATTAGCAAACTGTGTTAGACACATTACCTCTAAAGGTCATTAAAGCCAAGAAATGTCATTATCAGATAAACAAATACCTAATGGGGTTTTCTTAATGCCAGTAAAGAATCTCGAAACATGAACCAATTCATGTCAATTTTTATTGCATAAGAAAATTATTCTCTCTAGTCCATTAAATCCTAAAACGGATATCCATTTAGATTACCTATCGTGACTTAGTAACTAAGTCACTAACCATTTTTATTTTCCTAGAAAATTGGAAAAATAATTTCTGATGGTTTAGACTAATCTAACAATATCCATGTCTATCTAGAACATATTCTAGAAAACTGCAACCATAAGTCATGTCAGAAAACATATATAAATAATATGCATGCAGTGGATTAGAAGTTTAATTCTATCAACACAATAGAATAAAGGAAACATAAGCAGCAATTTTCATAGAATTACACACTACCTTAGTTATGGAATTTTTAACCAAGCAGTGCCTCCCACAATTTTACGTAATATCGTAATCCCTAACGGAAAACGAGAATGTAATGATTAAATTGAATTCTATAGTGAGAGGTGGATCCCATGAATATATTTCGACTCACAGCTTTGGCACGTTCTCGCCTACATATATTCACCGGTAGACAACTCATTGTCAATCACACTCACTATGACTCCTGATTTTAGCTCTGACAATTTCTCATTGTGACAGCTTTGGCACGTTCACATGAGGCGTATCAAGGCTTCACTTCTCAATGATAAACTCAAGCTACCGATGTAGTCCTGACAGCTTTGGCACGTTCAGGAATCCACTTTCACTTGAATTTATCTAGTATCAAATATACATCTGGTATAAATAGTTTTCTATCGACTATACCTTCACTGCTTTGGCATGTTCTCGAATATAGCAACAAAAATTTATTTATATCCGTATTGACAAGACAAACCAAGAAACAAGTATTCCTAATACAAGTTACTTTAATACCTTATTTAATGGGAATTTTCCATAAAGTGTCATACAACTTTATTTAATCAAATTAAATAACATATGCATATGTAGACGAGGTACATAAATGGACGACGCTGCCCGGGCTCGCGGCCCGGTCGGGAGTACGGAGTAGACCGCAGGGGACTAAACCGGAGAAATAAAATGGAGTCGCCACCCAGTGTGAACTGGGAAATGATTTAAGGCCGCACTCACCCCTCGCAACGGAATACCTCAAACCGTTGGGTTCGGAAAGGTCCCTTACTTATGCCAATTATAATGAAAAGATTTATGCAATAGTACAAACAAGTCTCATGCAACACATACAAGATAATTTAAGATACATGCAAGTTTGCACACCCATAATCGTAAATAAAGAATGAAGGGAAAATACATAATTCATGAACGTATTAAACAATAAAACGCAATAGTGCAACTAATAACAACTATAAAGGCATTAATAATAAAAGCGAGCGCACAATCTCACGAACATCTCAAATAAATAAATGCGGAAATATAAATAATTAATAAAGGTAAAAGCGTCAGTAATGAAATGATATGGTTAATTATGTAATGCAAAATAAATGACCAAAGAAGCAAACATGCATGAAATGTGATGAAAAGAAATCTGTTCACTATATGTGGGTTCGTGTAGCGTTTGAAAACGTGTTCGAACGGTAAACAGAATGTTCGTGTTCGTATAGCATTCAGAAACGCATTCGAACGAGATGAGACCTGATGCATGGTAAAGCAGAATACATGCACGTTCGAGTAGCGTTCTGAAACGCGTTCGAACGGAAATGAGACAGAATGCATACGTTCGTGTAGCATTTGGAAACGCGTTGGAACGAGATTACCAAAGTGGTACCCAAAATGACACATGCGTGAATGCAAAAATGAAAAGGTGTAAAACAACAACCAAAACAAAGATGGATAGCAAAGTAAATAGGGGAAGGGCGCGGCAAAATATTATAGTAAAGGTAGCCTCTTAGGCTTTTTCTCCCTCAAATAGAGGACCTTTAAACTAACGTAATTAGCCCATGCGCATCAAGCAACAATGCATAATTAAATAAAAGGGATGCGACCAAGGTCAACATCTATATGGGATCTCGTATGTCCGATTGAACGTATTTCACATTCAATCGAGCATACCTCATCCGGCGCGGCAAAACATCGTGGTAAAGGTAGTCTTTAGGCTTTTATCCCTCAAACAGAGGACCTTTAATCCGACGTGATTAGCCCATGCGCACTAGATTACAATGCATGAATGAACAAAGAAATAATATGCGAAAAGTAAATAACAGACTAAAAGGGGCGCGGCAAAATATTGTGGTAAATGTAGCATTTATGCTTTTTCTCCCTCAAATAGAGGACCTTTAAACCAACATAATTAGCCCATGCGCATCAAGTAACAATGCATAGAAAATAAATAAAGCAATAATATGGGACTTCGTATGCCCGATTGAACATATCTCACGTTCAATCAAACGTACTTCGTCCGGCGTGGTAAAACATCGTGGTAAAGGTAGCCTTTTGGCTTTTCCCTCAAATGGAGGACCCTTAATGCAACGTGATTAGCCCATGCGTACTAGATCAACAATACATAAACAAAGAAATATGTAGAATATAAATAGCGGAACAATAAACATAAATTTAAATCACAAAATGAAACACATGCTTGAAAGTTTCTCAAGCGGTACGTGGAGTTGTATCCCAAGTATAGACTGCACTGCCGTCCATTCAGATTCGGCTACAGAATTTACGTCTGGGTTTCCATCCGATATACCACAAGAGATAACACACAATCATCAACCCAACACAAATGAAACTATTCATAAAAAACAACGATGCATGCAAACGATCAACAAAGGCCATTGTTTACAATTGTTGTAATTTTAATTTTCCAATGTAAAATTTCAATTATTGTAATGTGGAGCACCGAAGTTGCAAAACGAGCCAACACCACCTTGGAGCGTGATTTGAAGACTAAGGGATGCCTTGGGAATTTTTGTACTAATTAGATTAGTATAAGAAAAAATAAGAGCCCGGTCAATGCAAAATAATTTTTTTATGTTATATGTTTGTTTTAATTCGAAATGTTTAAATAACATGTCATATATCTTAGGGTGCCTACTCTTGCATTTCACATGCCCTAACATTCTTTGGATGCATGATCATTATAGAAATGAAATATGGTTTTATGTGATTTAAAATGTTTAAATAAGAATATGATATGCATGGAAAATAATTAATTGGATTAATTGGTTTTATGGTTTAAAATTTGAATTCTAATATATTGGGCTTAATAAGTGCATCATAAATTCCATTGGTATATAGGATGGAAAACCCGGATATAAATTCCATGTACCTTTGGATTTTATAACACACTTAGATTAATTAAATAGTTTAATTAAAATCTTGACCATTTTAGGATTCCTAAATTTTAAACTAATTAGTGTTCTAGTATTTTAAAAGTTAAAATATAATAGGTCACTAATACTACTCCAATTAAATTAATTTAATAGAGTAAAATAATTAGTAGAGACTAATAGACATTAGTGAGACAAATTTTAAGAGTTAAAATTGGTCAGGTCACTAATGGTTAACTAGTGTAAATAAGAGTTATGATTTAGCCGCCTTAATATTATTCACACTAGTAAATTAAAATATTAGATATTTTAAAAAATAGAAACCTTAAATTTAAAATAGTGAGTGAGAGAGGGAAATACGATAGTATATCTCGTGATCTCCATTGTTAGTCCGAAAAAGTGAGATTCAAAAGGCGCCTCGAGACGGTTTTGTTTTCTTCCATATACGGATGGTATCCATTTTGGGTCAATATCAAGTTTGGACTCCAAGAGGATAGGGATTCTAGATGTATCTGGTGAACTGACCTACACTATGGTGGCACTTCACTAGTTAAGTCCAAGGTTCCGAAACAAAGGGTCACACTCACAAAGGAATGATTAAATGTTAATCGAAATTCCTTAGTCGAATCAAACAGTAGTTGGTTAATATAGGAATAAGGGTTATTCCCACATATATTAATCAATTGAGATTGTCTCGATCTATCATACAAATATTTGACATACTCTACGACATCACTTATTTGTGGGATGATAGATTTATGTGGCATAGTAATTCTCTTATGTTTATAATTCGTTATTCATGGTTCATGCATCATGTTTAATTTTATGCCAAAATTATTTGATAATCTTAATATGCGATGAATGAATGTTAAATGCATGTTTATTTTATTTTTCAGCCATGGTTTCTCCGAATATTTCCATACTCTCAAATGATAAATTAACGAGAGAAAACTATGTTAAGTGGAAAAGTAACATGAACGCTATCATGGTCTGTGAAGACCTAAAGTTTGTTCTGACGGAGGAGTGTCCTCCCGAGCCGGCCAAGTTGTGTGCGATGCTTACCAGAAATTGGTCGTGGCTAATGAGAAAGCCCGCTGCTACTTGCTAGTAGGGATGTCTGAGGTTCTTGTTGTAAAGCATGAGCCTATGGCTTCAGCATCTCAGATGATGGAGTCATTGCAGGGCATGTTCGGGCTGCCTTCGGAGCCTCAACATCATGAGGCTATGGTCTCAGCGATGACTCCTAGGATGAAGGATGAGACATCAGTCCGAGAGCATGTCTTGAGGATGATGACCTATCTCGACACTGCTGAAACTCATGGTGCTCGTATTGACGAGCGTAGCCAGGTGACCATGATTATGGAAACTCTTCTGAAGAGTTTCCTACAGCTTAAAAGCAACTATGTGATGAATAAGTTGACTTTTACATTGACCTAGCTGCTTAATGAACTCACCCACTACGAGTCTATGCTTGTGGATCCTCGTAAGCCCAGTGCTGAGGCAAATGTTGTCGAGTCTTCAAAATCTGCAAAGATGAAGAAGAATGGAACTGGGAAGGCTAATGCTAAGCCCATGAAGAAGAATGGAACAAGAAAGGCTCCAATGATGCCAATCCCAAGGTAAAATGTTTCCACTGTAACAAGAACGGGCATTGGAAAAGGAATTGTCCGAAATACCTTGTAGAGCTGAATGAGAAAAAGGCCATAGGTAAATATGATTTACTTGTTATCGAATCTCTATTAGTGGAGGATGATAAATCCGCTTGGATTGTTGATTCTGGAGCCACTAATCATGTTTGTTCTTCTTTGCAGCTACTTGACTCATGGAGGGACCTTGCTGAAGGTGACTACACCATGAGGGTCGGGACAGGGGATGCCGTTTTAGCAAAAGCAGTGGGAGTTTCCAGTTTAAATTTTACAAATAATAGTTATTTAAGTTTGAACAATGTGTTATTCATTCTTGGTTTTCGCAGGAATTTGATTTCTATTTCTAAACTCTTCGATGATGGTTTTTCAGATTCTTTTAATAGAAATTTGGTTATTATTGGTAGAAATGGATTAACCATATGCACAGGAAACTCAGAAAATAACTTATATGTGTTAAGACTGTTAACACATAGGTCACTGCTCAATGTTGAAATGTTTAAGGTTGAGAAACCTAAAACTAAACGGTAAAAGATTTCTCACGATGACACATATCTGTGGAATCTTAGACTTGTTCATATCAACCTTCACCAGATAGATAAGTTGATAAAGAATGGAGCATTAAACCAGTTAGAGCTCAGAACTTTATCAGTCTGTGAATCATGTTTAGAAGGAAAAATGACTAAGAGATTTTTTACTGGAAAAGGTATAAGAACCAATCAAGCACTTGAGCTAATATATTAAGAAGTTTACGGATCGATGAATGTGAGAGCCCGAGGTGGTTATGAATACTTCATCACATTTATTGGCGATTATTCTAGATATGGGTATGTTTACCTAATGCAGCACAAGTCAGATACTTTTGAAAAGTTCAAAGAGTATCGTGCTGAGGTTGAGAACCAGTTAGGTAAAATAATCAAAACTCTATGATCAGATCGTGGAGGAGAATACCTTTACAGAGATTTCAAGGAATTCTTGGTTGTGCTGGGGTTTTGGGCAAAATACCCGGGTTACGCAGCATAATGGGGAAAAATTAAATTTTCTGATATCTTTAATTTTTCTTGGGTAATTAAAATAAACTTATTTATTTTAATCACTCAATACTCAAAAATAGAATTTTTAACCCAAAAATCAGAATTTCAGTAAATTACCATACAACCCCAAAACTTTTCATTTTCATCATTTTAGTCCTGAGTTGTTCAAAACAAGCTTAAGTGATTTCCAATCACAACCAAAATGATTTGTATATCAAATATACATTAAAAATAGAAATCTGAAAATTTTCTAGATTTTCCATAATTACGGAAATGCCCAAAATAGTTTGTATTTGTCATTTTAGTCCTAATTTGTCAAATACAAGATTATGTGATATCCAATCACTAACAAAATTATTTTTACATCTTATATACATTAAAATACAACCTAGTAATTTTTTTTGTGGATTTTTTGCTTATTGTCGTGAGCCCCAATATTTTATATTTTGATCATTTTGGTCTCAAATTGTCAAATACAAGTTTAGGTGATTTCCAATCACTACCAAAATAATTTATACATCTCATATGTATCAAATTACAACATATATATGAAAAGCCCCAAATTTGGTTTAGGTTTGAACCATAATTTCTCAATTAATCAAATTAACCAAAATTAACACAATCCAACACTTTAATCTAATCTCTACAACACCAATGAAGTCTCACATGAGGCGTATCAAGGCTTCACTTGTCAATGATAAACTCAAGCTACCGATGTAGTCCTAACAGCTTTGGCACGTTCAGGAATCCACTTTCACTTGAATTTATCTAGTATCAAATATACATCTGGTATAAATAGATTTCTATCGACTATACCTTCACTGCTTTGGCATGTTCTCGAATATAGCCACAAAAATTTATTTATATCCGTATTGACAAGACAAACCAAGAAACAAGTATTCCTAATACAAGTTACTTTAATGCCTTATTTAATGGGAATTTTACATAAAGTGTCATATAACTTTATTTAATCAAATTAAATAACATATGCATATGTAGACGAGGTACAGAAGTGGACGAAGCTGCCCGGGCTCGCGGTCCAGTCAGGAGTATGGAGTGATGAGTGGTATTTATATCACTATTTCCCACTCATTTAACTTTATATTTTGTATAGTTTCTTGAGTTTTGTGAACGTTTTGATGTGTTTTATTGTTATTTTGCAGATAAATAAAGTTTGGACAGCACTGGAGGCAATTTGGGGCAAAACCAGACAAAAATGCGTCAACAGGGATATTTTAGTCTTCTGCGCGTCGCGACGCTGAAACATTGCGCGCCGCGACGCCCAACGTGAGCCGAATCTGCTAAAGTGCGCCGGGTCAACAGGTCAGAATTTGAGAAGTTTGACATTGCTAACGTGCGCCTTGACACGTGTCACCACCACAGAAGATCCGCTAACGTGCGCACGCCACATCATCATGACGTCATCAATGACGTCATGAACAGTGCCACGTCACCAATGACGTCAGCATAATAATTGAGTCTTAGCCGCCATGACACGTGTCGACCTTATCCTCTTATCCGAATCGCTACGTGTCAAGCTGTCATCGTGCCACGTCGACAAATCCAGCGTCGCGACGCTGAGGTCCATGGCGTCGCGACGCGCGAACAGTGAAATTTTTGCCTATAAATTCAGCGCGAAATTTCAGATTTCAACACACCTCTCTCTCTCTTGATTTCTCTCTAAAGAGAGAGTTTCTCTCTCTAGAACTTTTATTTTTTTTATTTTTTAGTTTTTAATTTTTAGTTTTGTAAATAATTTTAATTACTTTTTGTAATAATAGTAATTTAATTTTTACTTTTTACTTTTTACAGTTTTTACTATTCACCATGATGTTGTAACTACCCGAGCTAGGGTGAAAGGTAATTCTTTTACTGTTACTATTTAGATTAATCTCCCTTAAAAATAATATATTAACTATTTAAAATATTGACTTAATAAGGGATACCGCTATATTGGTCGGTTGGTAATTTAATTTTAATCTGGTTTAAACCTGACTAATCAAGGATACCGCCAGACTGGTCGGTTGGTAAATTTATTTTGGGTTCCGCCTTAATGGCTGGTTGGACTTAATTTGACTTAATCAGGATACCGCCAGAATGGTCGGTTGGTAATATTATCACAAGTTTATATATTATTTTATGGGAGATATCTAAATTAGTAATTGTAAAAGTAATTCCTTTTACCTTAGCATTTTATTTTATTGTAATTTACTTTTCAGCTTTTACTTTATGTCTTTTACTTTTATGTTTTTACTAGCCCTAATTATGTGTTAGTTATCTGGGGTTGTGATGATTTTTAATATCACCGGTTTATAAGAGATTATTTTATAGTTTGGGTAATTTAAAGGTTTATTTATTAAGTCTTAAGCTTAATGCTTCTTGTTGTCTGATCACCAATAAGATTGATATGGTAAATCTAAAATGAACTAGACATAGGGATTTTAGATTTCAGCCTTAGACTTAATAGCCCACGATCTTCCTTGAGGATAGATAATCTTTTAATAGATTTCCTTACAGGATAGGAATATACCTGTCAGGCGGGGGTAGCCATAATTGGAACTTAAACTTAATGAATCCAGATAATTTGGTTGACATAGACATATGGTTCAATTGGGTTAAACTGGGTATTTGTGTCTGACCATCGACATAGGCTTACACATAATTTAGTGTTCCAGGTTAGTAAACCGATTTATTACACAAACATAAAATAATCACTTCATCTTTTAAATGATATTAGAATGATTCACAATCCTGGATCTTTGTGTCTTTTATTTTCTTTAGTATTTTCTTTTATCTTTTTATTTTTCAACCAAATCAATCAAACAATCATTCTCTTCTTCCTTTAATTAGATATTTGTAAATAAATAGATTCAATAATTAATAACAACAGTAGGATTTAAGTCCTCGTGGGATCGATATTTTTATACTACTTGAACGATACGTGCGCTTGCGTTATACGTGTGTGTTTACGCCGGTCATGGAGTAGCCCGCGGGGGACTAAACCAGATAAATAAAATGGAGTCGCCACCCAGTGTGACTGGGAAATTATTTAAGGCCGCACTCACCGCTCGCAAGGGAATACCTCAAACCGTTGGGTTCGGAATGGTCCCTTACTTATGCTAATTATAATGAAAATATTTATGCAATAGTACAACCAAGTCTCATGCAACACATACAAGATAATTTAAGCAACATGCAAGTTTGCACACCCATAATCGTAAATAAAGAATGAAGGAAAAATATATAATTCATGAACGTAATAAACAATAAAATGCAATAGTGCAACTAATAACAACTATAAAGGCATTAATAATAAAAGTGAGCGCACAATCTCATGAACATCTCAAATAAATAAATGCGGAAATCTAAATAATTAATAAAGTTAAAAGCGTCAGTAATAAAATGATATGGTTAATTATGTAATGCAAAATAAATGACCAAAGAAGCAAACATGCATGAAATGTGATGAAATGAAATATGTTCACTATATCTGCATTCGTTGAGCGTTTGAAAACGTGTTCGAACGGTAAACAGAATGTTCGCGTTCGTATAACATTCAGAAACGCATTCGAACGGGATGAGACCTGATGCATGGTAAAGCAGAATACATGCGCGTTCGAGTAGCGTTCTGAAACGCGTTCGAACGGAAATGAGACATAATGCATACGTTCGTGTAGCGTTCGGAAACGCGTTCGAACGAGATTACCAAAGTGGTACCCAAAATGACACATGTTCGAATGCAAAAATGAAAAGGTGTAAAACAACAACCAAAACAAAGATGAATAGCAAAGTCAATAGGGGAAGGGCGCGGCAAAATATTGTAGTAAATGTAGCCTTTTAGGCTTTTTCTCCCTCAAATAGAGGACCTTTAAACTAACGTAATTAGCCCATGCGCATCAAGCAACAATGCATAATTAAATAAAAGGGATGCGACCAAGGTCGACATCTATATGAGATCTCATATGTCTGATTGAACGTATTTCACATTCAATCGAGCATACCTTATCCGGCGCGGCAAAACATCGTGGTAAATGTAGCCTTTAGGCTTTTATCCTTCAAGTGGAGGACCTTTAATCCGACGTGATTAGCCCATGCGCACTAGATTACAATGCATGAATGAACAAAGAAATAATATGCGAAAATTAAATAACGGACTAAAAGGGGCTCGATAAAATATTGTGGTAAATGTAGCCTTTAGGTTTTTTCTCCCTCAAATAGAGGACCTTTAAACCAACATAATTAGCCCATGCACATCAAGTAACAATGCATAGAAAATAAATAAAGCAATAATATGGGACTTCGTATGCTCGATTGAACATATCTCACGTTCAATCAAACGTACTTCTTCCGGCGCGGCAAAACATCGTGGTAAAGGTAGCCTTTTGGCTTTTCCCTCAAATGGAGGACCTTTAATCCAACATGATTAGCCCATGCGTACTAGATAAACAATACATAAACAAAGAAATACGTAGAATATAAATAATGGAACAATAAAAATAAATTTAAATCACAAAATGAAACACGTGCTTGAAAGTTTCTCAAGCGGTACGTGGAGTTGTATTCCAAGTACAGACCGCACTACCGTCCATTTGGATTCGGCTACAGAATTTACGTCTGGGTTTCCATCCGATATACCGCAAGAGATAGCACGCAATCATCAACCCAACACAAATGAAACTATTCATAAAACACAACGATGCATGCAAACGATCAACAAAGAATAACTGAAAAGATAAATAATAAAAAGGGGGCCCTCAGGTCTTACCTTTTCAGATGCTCCTCGGAAGTGCGTTACGTCATCACCGGAAGGGTTAATGCTCCGTCATTATTTCTGGTTTTCTGGTTCGATGTTTTCCTTCGCTGTTCCACTGTTTTGTCTCGGTTTCTTCACTGTTTTAGAACGACTTTGCTTCTATTTTGGGGTATTATTTTTGGTGAAATATGGGACTGTTTTAGGGTTATTATGGGTCTGTTTTGGGGTTGTTTTTTTGGACTGGTTTTGGATTGTTTTTTATGCCGATTATTGTTCGGTTATGGGGCTGTTTTTGTTGGGTTTCTACGGTCTAACCGGGATTGATTTTAGTAATGAAACAATATGCGATTACATCAAGGAGGTGCGGAATACTCACAATGATCGGTTGAGCGATGCGAGGAACAACGAAAACTTTTTATGCCCTTTGAAACTCCTTGAACTCTCGGCATTCTGCTCTATTTTTTCTCCTCCAAATTCGGCCATGGATGACTTCAAGCTCCAAGCTTTGAAATGTGATTCCATGCTCACGGGTGCGGTTCCCTATCACATTCGCAAGACTCCTAAAGCGTGCTAGCACTCCGGAAATTTCGCCGCAAAACTTCCCTTGCACTTCTTACCATTCTCGGCTTTGAGCAGAAAAATTGAGAAGAAAATGGCATTGAGGCCGTGAGAGAGGAGAATAGTGTGAGAGAGAATGTGTTGTGTGTCTTAGTTAATTGATTTCAAAAATCAATTAAACATATACCATATTTCAACTTTCAAAAAGTCAAAGTAATAAAGCCACAACTACTTCCATCAACTATTCACATCACTTATGACAAGTTGTCAAATCACTCAAAGTGACTAGACATCACATCAATCGATTGACTAGTGATTTGACGCTTGATGTGACTTGTGGGCCGCACTTGAATTCCAAATGCGAGTGTGCCCGAAAACACTCCCGGGCTCGGGTTCGCTAATTCCAAATTAACGAATTTTCCATTGCGACGTAATTAAATAATTATGCCTAGCAAAATCACTATTCACGTCACTAACGAATTAATTCTAAATTAACTCGTTCGCCCGAATTAAAATCTAATTTCAATTCTACGTCGAAATCCAATTTCTTATAATATATCGAATATATTATTTTATCGATTAATTCCAAATTAATCGTTCTCTCTCTTTAAATAATATTTTACCCCAGATAAAATATCTCCGTAATTAATCCCAAATTAATTTTTTCTCTCTTTTAATTAATCCCAGATTAATAAAGTGCGAGTCATACATCATCGGTGAATCTTCGGGAAGCGACCCATGAGATCCCCGTATATGTTGGCAGTAAATCTGGTCGTCGGACTATCCGAACACGTAAGTACCTAGTACTATGTTTGTACCGATTTACAAGACAAGGTTGGCTTCTAGCAAAGCGTCATGCCTACCTAATTCTCCAGAAATATCCTTACAGGAATATGTGATCTATATCAGATGTAGTATTGCGTATTTCGATACAGTATCGGATGTCACGTGCAAGGCCTAGGGCTGGAAATGTGTCTGCCCCGTATGAAGCACATATCGGATCTCTGGTAACTAGTCTCTATAATCGGATAAACATGACCTAGTCATAATATCCCGATAGCTGCAACATATAAGAGAACGAGTTCCGTATCCTACGTGATCATCATCTCCACTATGACTGGATTGATACTTCCATCTCGACATCACACCCAATACATTACGATTCTCAATATACCCAAAAGAGGCGTACACAGAACCGGTTAAAGCCCTGGACGACCAAAACCAAAGTATATTGATTGTCGCAAGTATTAGCGGTGCAAGTCTCAGGTTAAGACCAAATACACCTACCCTGATTCGGACTTCCATAGACACATAGTCATACTACCAATGGAATTCCGAGGGGTCTATCCAGAGCGAAGCTGTTTTCCGAACCATCGGTAAAACACAACCTCCTACTACACTTGCATGAGTATCCTATACCCAAATATATGAGAACTATGCCGTTATGCCCTCACAACGCGCACAAGTGTAATACTAGTCTTTTCCGCATTATCGATGTCCAATCTCGATAATACTCTGACTAGGGATATTTAATGATTAAACCTTCTTGGATTGATACTATCTCATATAATCTCAATCCAGGAACTAATCATATGGACCTTTCATCATTTATATATCTTGGTGATCTAATCACAAATGATAAAAGAGCAATTTCCTTTGTCACATAGTTAATTTGTACAACAACACCATGATCTATACAAATAGTGACGCTATGGGTCATAACTGTCCAACAATCTCCCACTTGGCCTATAGCCAGTCACTCAAGTGTCCTACACCCGAACTATGTACGGTTCGCTCAAATTTCTGCTGATGAAATGCTTTCTTCAGCGGATTTGCATGATTATTATCTGATGTGATTTATTCGATCATCACATCGCCACGATGTATTATCCGAACGAATCAGATGAATAATGAAGTATTTATCTGGATCGTTGATGAGACCATTAATTCTTTAGCCTGCGATGTAGCCTAGCTCAGCTGCTAACAGAACTATATCTAATCTAATTAGATTATTATCAATCCAGAAGGCTTCTATTGTTGCCTCAGCTGCAGCAATAATCCACTTGTGTTGTTTATTCGGTAACAGTATCTTGCTTGGAAGATTTCCAACTCACTGTTCCGTTATTCAAACTTTATAGTACCGTTGTTACGACTTATAGTCGTTATTATCGGTTAGGAAACTTACAACAGTGAACCCAGTCACTTCAAGTTCTCTTTCTCCATAGTATAAGAAAGCATCCTTAGTTCCTCTAAGATACTCAAGGATGTTCTTAATATCAATCCAATAACTATCACTTGGATTGGCCCGATTGTGACTCCATATGCTCAAAGCGTATGAGACACCAGATCGCGTACATTTATTTCATTGTACGAGTTCTCGGAGAGTAGCAACAACTTTAAATCTATCTCAGTAGATCTTTATTCCTAGAATAAAGGTTGTCTCTCCCAAGAATTCTACGGAGAATTTTCATGAAAGCCAAACTTTCACCGATTCTATTATGGGAATGTCATTTCCAAGAAATGATATGTCGTCATTATATACAGGACATTCATTGTCAGTGCGCTCCCACTAACCTCCTTATATACACAAGAATCATTTTCGTTTTGAATTAAATCATATACCATTATGATTACATCAAAACGATAATTCCAAGAACACTATGCTTGCTTCAATCCATACATGGATCGAATAACCTGCAAACCTTGTTTGCTCGTTTTGGTACGACAAAACCGTCAGGATGTTGTAAACATCCTCCAAAAGGTTTCCGTTAAGGAAAGCGGTTTTGGAATTTTGCTGCCATATTTCATGAATGAAACATGCAGCATTAGCAAGCATTATCCAAATGGATTTACCGTGGCAACAGGTAAAAGGTTTCGTCGTAATCGACACAATGTTGATAATGATACCTTTTCGCTACAAGCCCAGTTTACTATGTTGGTATGTTGCCTTCCATGTATGTCTTCCTTGAAGACTGATATAGTACCAATAGACACAATGCCTTCTGGTACATCAACTAGTATCCAAACTTAGTTGGTATACATGGAATCCATTTCGGACATCATGGCACTTTTCCATAATAGGGAGTCGATACCTTGTATCACTTCCTCATACGTAGTCAGTTCGTATTCCTCAATAAGATTGACATCTTTATGAGGTGAGATCAGAAACCCATACCCCAGGTTGTTTTCTGACTCTCTCTGACCTACGCGGTTCTTGTGTATTCGAAGATTATTGGTATAGTTTCATCCTTGATGAACTATTTGTGTTCCATTAAGGAATCGGTGCCTGGAATAGCATTACTCCGATTTTTCATCGAGTTTTACTTTCCTCCCACTTACCACTGCATATAGGTATTCCTCTTAGGAAAACCGCATGGTGAGCAACAATTACATTGTTCTCTTATGAGTTGTATAAGTACTATACTTTGGTTTCCCTAGGATAACCTACAAATTTAGGCACTTATCCGATTTGGGTTTTAGTTTGGTATCATCCAAACATATGCCTAGCATTCCCAAATCTTCACGAATGAGAAAACCCAGTTTCTTTCCTGTTCATATCTAATATGAAGTCTGTCTAACATATTTTTATGGAACCTTATTCAAAATAATTTCTGCACTATTTAATGCATATCCGTTGAAGGAAATGGTAGCTCAGAGAAACTCATGAATAACCTTATCATGTCCAACAAAATTCGGTTTCTCCGTTTAGACACACCGTCAAACTGAGGTGTTACGGGAGGAGTCCTCATTGAAAGAATACTATACTCTTTCAAGTATAGAGAAACTTATTGCTTAAGTATTTTCATCATGATCTAACCATGATGATTTAATACTTTAGCAGATCTATTTGTTTATTTCGTGTCGAAACTGTAAAAGTTTCAGATTTGTGTTTCAAAAGAAACACATAACCATAACGCGATTCCAAGTCCGTAAAGGTCACGAAATATTCATATCCACATCTAGCCTAGCTAGATATGGGCCCACCTACGTCACTATGAACCATGGCTAACAGATCGGTGACACTTACACTTTTACCAAGTAAATAGTGTTTTAGGCATTTTGCCCAATAAACTAGATTCGTAGACATTATTTGAATAAAATCAAATTTTTCCTAGTACCCACTCTTCGAAAGTGTGGATATACGATTCTTGTTTACTTGTGTCCCAGACATCAATGCCACTTATAAGTCTCGACTGATTAATTCAGTTTGAGCTATTTGTTTGTCATGTTATATGTTTGAGATTTATTTATATTCAAAATATAAATACTGTTATTCACATCTAATGTGTTTATCTCAATATCATCTTTATAAAATGAAACACTTTAGTGTTCTAGAATATAAAGGTATATCCGCAACAGATTAAACCCTGATATAGAGATAATGTATCTAGTCAAACTAGTTACATTTTAACAGTTTCCTAATTTAAGTACACACCCGAAGGGTAGTTCCTAAACTTAGGTATCTACGATTAAAACAGCGACTGTCGTCCCGTTTCCTATTCGTAGACTAATCTCAACTGAAATCAGTATCTTGCTTACAGCAGATTCTGCACATCAGTACATATTTATGTACCACATCTAGTATCTAAAATCCAATTTTAATACAAGTAGCGAATACGTTTATGACAAATATATTTGAAGTTGGAGCCTTACTCGTTCTTCAATTCCTTCATGTCTGCCTTGTCCATACGGCAGTCACGCTTCCGTGTCCCCGTTTGCCACAATTTAGGCAGACATTTTGGGATATGTCCTTTATCTTCCCAGAAGATTCTAATGACTTTGCCTTTGCCCCTTTTCCATACTCCAGAAGCCTTTGGCCTAGCCTTGGCCTTTTAGAATGTCAAAATAAGATGCGCCTTGCGCTTCTTGCCTTATTGCAAACTTTGGCTTTGTCTCCTTGAGAATTGCCATTAACTCTCCAAGAGTTTACTATTGCAATGTAGAACTTCTAAGATCTAAGAATAGATCTATGAAGATCCTTCAATTTCATTATCATACTATAAGGATCTAATCCTTAGTTCTGATTAAGAAATTAAGGAGTCTACTTGGCAAGCTTAATGGATTAAACACTAAAGTTATCATCACATGAATATTCCAAATATCATGTTCTACTATTTGCTTAACTCCGGGCTTAGGCCTAAGATGTTATTTTATCAAATAAAGTAACTTCTTAATTACCAGGACTATCCTGATTCATTATTCCCAATTTGAAAATTAAAGTCGTTTAAATACATTTTCACCCAGGATTATGTTTTAAACACTAATCTTTCAATTATCTTGATTCTAATAGTCCAACTATTTAATCAACGATTTAGGTACTATTTATTATAATGATTACTATAGTCTAACTATATAATCAACTATAATTCAATTTGTTAATTCAAATATATTGATTACTATAATCCAATTATATAATCAACTATAAATGAAATAGTTTGAATAGAGTCCAACTGTTATATTAAAACAACAATTAAATATTAGTCCAACTAATAATTAATTTAACGATGAAATGATGTGATATGAGCACGTATGGCAAGTTATTAAACGAATATTGCGAATTTAATACTTGCCTCCCACTATTTTTCGGTGAGCCTCTAACCCTCTGTGGAGTACTCAGGAAACCTTGTTTCCTAGTGGGCTAGGATCCCGTTAAATAACACACAATCTTGACTTTGGCCAACAAATTGTATGATAATTAACTAGGTAGATCTCTAAGATCAATTGGATCCCATCCAATTCCTAGATCCAGTAGGTGGACATCCAAGTCCGAAACATATATCTTATATATAACAATATATCCAATATATTGCCTAACCTTTTTCCTCTGAATCAACTAAGCCTTGGCTTTGGCACAACAAACTTAGTGATCCCAGTTAAGCGGAACCCATTGACCTTGGAAAGCTTCGTAATCAATGTCGATGGACAAGAAGTGATCTTAACTTTGGCCAACAAATCACAACTTGGACAAGACACCAATATGGAACAAAGCCTTCGTGATTCAAACACATCCTCGACGGACAAAGGTCTTGACTTTGGCCAACAAACCAATGCCAGTCTTGGATCTTGAGTAAGAATCACTCAATGGAAGGAAAAACGCTTAATATTATTTGAGGGTTTTTCGCGTGCAAATTGGCAACCAATTTATTATCTTTATTAAGGTCTCATCATTATACACCCTTAAACATGTATTCTAAATACATAATAAGGCGCATATAAATAAATAATAATGATATGCGAATGGATACTTAACACATTGTTCCTAGAACAAATCTCTCCATTTCCTCTCTCCCGCTAGCACATGTATTACTTCTACCCGTTACATAACACTTCTAAAGAAACCTCATTTACATTGAGGGGAATAAGTGAGAAGAGAAATACAAAGAGTAAGGAGGTAATAGGCTGGACAAGCAGGTCCAATTTAATAAATTCTAATTTATTACAACAATTTCCAAAATTACCCCACCCATCTAATATCCATCTGATATACATTATTCATACATCGCAACCATGTATTAACACAAGCATGTTATCAATCAATCTAATCCAATTAATTAATCTGAATATTAATGACCATCCAATGTTCAAACAACGATTTGATTTTGCGTGAGTCAAACTCGTTTTGCGAATAAGTACTCAAAGTACGAATTCTTGAATTAAATTAAACTACAATATTAAATCCAATTTAATATGTATTTAATACTAATTCACTATTTAATTCCAAATTAAATAATACACTTTATTAACGAACCTTTACGACTTACATTCTAAATCTAATCGTTACGGGTCTCAAAGCCCGATTAACATCCAATGTTAATTTAATTAAAGTCCAATGGGCTTTTAATTAATTTCTTAAGGCATGGACTTTTGGTCAACATGGGTCAAACCCAATTACCAAAGCCCATTTAAGGAATCACCCTTATATGCCTAGAAACTAATTTAGGCCCATTAGGCCCAATTAAAATTAAAGGTCCATTAAGTCATAATTGGACTTTATGGATATGGTTTTGGGCCCAATTGGATCCAACTAATTTAGCCTAAACCAATCTTGGTACAAACAAGCCCATTTAAGCCCAATTACAACATTTCAAGCCCAATTTCCAAAATAGGCCCAATTAATTAAATTATCAAATTCCAAATTTTATAACTTAATTAACTAAAGTGTAAGCCATAATCAATTACCCAAAATAACATTTCCAAAACATAAATTTGTACAATTAATTATGCTCATCATGATCAAAACATGTCCAACACATTTTAATCAAAAATCAAACCCATTTCATGCTTGTAAGCTCTCGGCATTTTGGGGATTTTAATGTCCAATTCGGTTTCAATCCAATTGAATTACAAATCAACATTACCCAATCGTTTCAAGTCATCCAATGATCAACGAAACAAAAAATACCAAGACATTTAGGGCTCCATATGATTCGGCTAAGCCAACCAAAAGGGGAAAAATTGATCCAATCAATATTTCATGAAATTGATCTGTAACATCCCAGATTATTTTAGAATATTAGCGTAAATTTTATTTTTTCGCGTGTGAGGCCGCGTCCGAATGCAAGGATTATTTTTACAGTAAAATGAGAACTTTTTTTTATGAAATTAATTGTAAATTTATATTAAACTAAACTTAAGGGAGTTAGATTGTAATTTATTAAACTAGAATAAATAATTCTAGATATTTCTAGTACACACGCATGTTCTAGATTATTCACACATGTGTAATATATATATATATATATATATATACATATATATTAAATAGACACATACTTGATAAACACACACACGTCACTCATTTAACACACACACTTAAATTAAAAGACACACAGTCAGCGAGAGAAAGAAGGAAAAAAAAACTAATAACAGAATAAGAAAAGAAAAATGGAGGAGGAGAAAAACAGAAGCTGAAGCCTGAGAAGAAGAATCCAGGAGAGAAAGGCCAAAAGAAAAGAAAGGAATAGAAGAGGAGTGACCGAGTAAGAGAAATGGACCGAGAGAGAGGGAAGAGAGATCCTGCAATTGGAATTTTGATTTCAGTCAGGGATACAATTAGTAAGTACACTATGCTATAAATTCCTTGATTTTGATGGATTTTATAATTTGGGTTTTGAAATGAAATTCGAATTGGGTAAAATAATGAATTAGAATCAGGTTAAAAGTGATTTAAACTAGGCATTTTAGCATGAAAGTAGAAGAAACTTTCTGAATTAAAAAAGAAATTAATTTGATAGTAAGAAGAAGAAGAATCGGCTTTTAACCCTAGAATTTGGGGAATTTGACAGTTTAGTTAGTTCATTTGATTTTGAGTTTGCTATGATTTGTTGATGGTGTTTTCAGGCACTATAATATTTAAAACAGCGCGACAAGGGTAGAAGGGTAATTCCCTTCTTGGGTGAGATCACTAACACCGACCCGACCCATAAAAAGCCAGCAGTAAGGGCCCGAGCGCTTTACAATAAAAGGCCGACCACATTATAAGTTACAAGACCGACCACAACTGGAGGAGACCGACCACTTGAATTCAAAATGACCGGGCACTTATCAGGTCAACAGCAGCACTCCCAGTACAAAAAGACTATCATGACCGACCACATGAAGACCGGGAGTATGGCAGGATATGCTCCAGAAGATAAGTTATCCTACCTTCATAGGAAAACTGAGGAGTCAGAGTCCTAGTAGGATAAAGGAAGTAAAAGATAGATTTGATAAAGGTTTTCTTGAGGGAGCAGGAGATTGTTTCAACTAGGAAACCTCATACTAAGAGGAATCTGATTCCTTCACTATTATAAATAGAAGGGTAGAGTATGTGTAAAAGGCATCAGAATCAAACTTGTAAAAAGACAGAAGAATTACGAGTTTCAGTAATAAAAATATAGTCCTGTTTGTGCCCGTGGACGTAGTTCGGACAAACATCCGCCGAACCACGTTAGATCTCTTTGTTTGATTGGTGTATTATCTACCTTCCGCTAAGTTTGCTTTTGGTTTCCCCTATAACCAAACAAATTCACTATTGAAGGAAGATTACCTCGGGAGTGATATTCTCATATTGCCCTGAGACCAAAATCCACCGTCAACAGTTGGCACCGTCTGTGGGGAACTTTCAACAAAAAGTAACTCACGTAGTAAGACAATGGCAGAAGGTGGAAATCATCAATCTTCAGAGAGTCCGGCAACAGACTGGATGAAAAAGATGGAAGAAAACATGAAATCCATGATAGATCGGCTGGAGAGAATGGAAGGAACGAACAATGAGAGACCCGAAGGCGAAACCAGTCGAAGAAAAGGTGAGAAAGCAGAAGGGAAAATGGTGGTAGATACCAGTGAGGATGATGGACCCAGGAAGAGGGGCCCCTACGGGATAAAATCCGTGGTTTTAGAAAAAGATTCACAAACATAGGACACATGGGAAGAGGAGGAAAGAGGACGAAGAGGACAATCATCTGATCCCTCCTATGATAGCCCCCACGACTCCCGAAGAGAAGGCAGGGAATGTAGCGAGGATGTGCGAGAAATTTCAAACCATGAGGAACGTCGCACCCTGGGCATAGGATGCGCAGAGAGGCACAGAAAACAACACGGCAGCACAACCAGTGAGATAAAGTCTTGGTTAAAAAAGAAGATGACCAAGTGGGGGGTAGGCCGCAAGGCTGATGCAAGTGATGCCTGGGACGGTGAGGAGGAATCTCCCCTCGCGGAAAAAATAAGGTCGGCAAAATTCCCAAAGCGATTCAACATGCCGACCATGGCACCCTACAAAAGCCACTCTGACCCGAAATCGCACATCGAAAGCTTTGTCTTGTTGATGTAAGTCCAGGGAGTAGTAGGAGATGCCATTTGCAAAGTGTTCCCCCTAACTTTAGGTGGACCCGCCATCCTATGGTACATAAGTCTGGCTCCGGGGAGCATCAGAGGCTTCACACAACTTAAGAAGTCGTTCATTCGACACTTGTAAGGGGCCTGCGTCCCCAAAAAGACGATTGAAGAATTGAGACTTATGAAGCAAGGAGATGACGAGCCCCTGAAAAATTTTATTGAGAGATACCACAACATGGTACTGTAAGTCGGGGGATATGAGTCCCTAGAAGCCCTAGAAAGCTTAAAGGGATCTCTAAAGGTCGGGAGGTTATGGACTCATCTAAGAATCTAGGACACGCCGGATTATGCCAACGCTCTAGAGGTAGCCCGGAAGTTCGTCTTGGTAGAAAGCGAAGAAAATATCTCCCGAAGGGGGACGGCCATTTGGGAAAGAACAGCAAGAACAGAGGCCCCCCGACGACCGGACAGGGAATTCAAAAGATTCAATCCGAAACCCAAAGAATTCAAACTGATACCTCGAAGAGATCAGGAAAGAGGGGTCGCGACCCAGATGAATCATGTAGTCCGAGAAGAAACATATGTTCCCCTGAGCAAGCCACCAGGGCAAATCATCATGGAAATACATGAAAAAGGCCTATTGATAGAACCCGACCTCAGGAGATTCCCCCCAGATAAAAGGAACCAGAAGTCTTACTGCATACATCATAACCTGATGGGGCACACAATGGATGAATGCAAAGATCTGCGGGAACAGATGGAGGACCTAGCCCGAAATGGGTATCTAAATAGTTATATCGACCATGAAACCATGGCGGCCAGACAGAGGGCACGAAACCGACAGGTGAACATCATCGCAGGGGGAAGTACACTGGCCGAGGACTCTAACCGGTCAAGAAAGAACTATAGCCGAGCTCAAGGGGCAGAGGTGCTAGGAACAGAAAGACCCCCGACACTACAAGGGGGTCGGTCGGTGCCCATAATGTTCACCGACGAGGATGCACGAGGGGTGAGTTTTCCCCATGATGATGCGCTGATAATCAAAGCTACAATCAGCGGCACAGAGGTGGATAGAATCCTGGTAGACCCCAGAAGCGCGGTAGACATAATATCCAAAGAAGCTTTAGAAAGCCTGGGAGTAGAATACGTAACCCTAACTAATGACGGCACCCCCTATATGGTTTTGGAGGCTCAACGGTCATCCCGCTGGGAAGAATACAACTGGCAACAACCATCAGAACTCACCCCAGAACCCGGACAGTCATGGTAAACTTCACCGTGGTGGACTGCTTGAGCAGTTACCAAGTCATTGTCGGCCGGCCTTTTATGATGAAAACAAAGGCTGCGATGTCCTGTTACTACTTGAAACTGAAATTTCCTACCCGGGAAGGGATCGAAATCATATGCGGAAGTCAGAAGATATCCCGTAGTTGCTTCGCCACTCTCTCACGAGAAACCCTCTGCATCAAAGGAAGCACCAGGAAGAGGCAAATGGGGGAAGACGAGGAAAATCCAAGGAAGGACCCGGGTCCGCGCTCGGACAAAGTTGCCCGGCTAGAGGCAGCCGAAGAATTAGAAGAAGTCAACCTGTTCGGACCGAATAAAAGCATAAAGATAGGGGGGAACTTGGACGAAATCCTAAAAAAGGACCTGTTGGAATGCCTACGGGAGTACCCCGACATCTTCGCATGGGGACACAATGACATGCCCGGGATTGATCCAAAGTTCATCAGTCACCGCTTGGCAGTAAACCCGACACACAAACCAGTTAAACAGAAAAGAAGAATCTTTAACCAAGAACGGTGCAGAGCAGTGGCGTCCGAAGTGGAAAAACTGTTAAAAGCAGGCTTCATCAGAGAAGTCAAGTACCCAGAATGGGTTTCGAACGTGGTATTGGTAAGGAAAGCAAACGGGAGGTGGAGGATGTGCGTGGACTTCACCGACCTCAACAAGGCGTGCCCGAAGGACAGCTTCCCACTGCCAAACGTAGATCAGCTGGTAGATACGACAGCCTGCAAGGGACTGCTGAGCTTTATGGATGCTTTCTCAGGATACAACCAGGTCAAAATGCACCCTGCTGACGAGGAGAAAACAACTTTTGTCACCGATCAGGGGCTTTACTGTTATAAAGTAATGCCCTTCGGATTAAAAAACGCAGGAGCCACCTTTCAGAGACTGGTCAACAAGATTTTCAAACCACTCATCGGCACAACAATGCTGGTGTATGTTGACGACATGATAACAATGTCTGAGGCGCCAGGGTGTCACGTGACCGACCTGAAGAAAACCTTTGAGTTATTGAGGAAATACCATTTAAAACTCAACCCAGAAAAGTGCGCCTTCGGGGTGTCCTCCGGGAAGGTTTTAGGCTACATGGTGAGCTCCAGGGCATAGAAGCAAATCCGCAAAAGATACAAGCCGTACTGGACTTGAAATCTCCCAGGACGGTGAAAGAAGTTCAAAGTCTAACCGGCAGGCTAGCCGCGCTTAACCGATTTATCTCCCGAGCAACCGACAAATGCCACCCTTTCTTCAAAGCCATCAAGAAAGCCCAAAAGGGGATTGACTGGACCCCGGAGTGCGATGAGGCCTTCCAACAACTGAAACAATATCTAGCACAGCCCCCACTCCTAGCAAAATCTCTCCCAGGAGAGACATTATACTTGTACTTGGCTGTTTCAAAACACGCAGTAAGTTCGGTGCTGGTGCAAGAGGCCGACCGAATCCAAAGACTAGTATACTATGTCAGCAAAGCCCTGTTGGACACAGAAACCCGGTATCCCGTACATGAACTAGTCGCCCTATCTTTGATCACCGTAGTTCAGAAATTGCGGCCTTACTTCCAAGCCCACCCTATCAAAGTTTACACCGACCACCCCTTGCGACAGATCTTACAAAAACCAGAGGCCTCGGGAAGGTTGATGAAGTGGTCGGTGGAGTTAAGCGAACACGACATCTCCTACCTTCCAAGGGTAGCAATGAAAGGACAGACTTTGGCAGATTTTGTTGCAGAATTCACCGAACCCCAGATCTTGACGGTAGGGGAAGACAAGTGGGAGATGTCAGTAGACAGGTCTGTCAGCTCACAGGGCGGCGGAGCCGGGATCGTGTTAAAAAATAACAAGGGGGAAGAAGTATTGTTTGCCTTAAGGTTCGCCTTTGAAACCACAAACAATGAAGCCGAATACGAAGCAATCTGGGCCGGATTAAGGCTATGGATAGTAGTGGGAGTCCACAACGTGGTAGTAATGAGTGACTCTCAGCTAGCCATTCAACAACTAAAGGGACAATTTCAGGCCAGGGAGCCGACCATGATAGCTTACTTAGCCGAAGTAAAAAAGTTGATGGAGAAAGTGGGGAACGTACGCTTCGAACAAATCGGACGAGAAGACAACTGTGAAGCAGACTCCCTGGCCCGGCTCGCATCCTCAATGAAGACCGAGGACCCCAGAATAATCCCTCTCATATGCCTCCGAGAAAGAAGCATATGGGAGCTGAAGGTAGATATAGTAAAAGAGGAAGGCAAAAACTCATGGATGCAACCGATTAGGAGATACCTGGAAACAGGGGAAACCCCTAAAGACAAAAAGGAGGCCAAGAAACTAAAATTCAAAAGCACCAAGTTCTCCCTAATCGAAGGGGTGCTCTACCGGAGAGGCTATACCGTACCCCTCCTGAGATGTTTAACAGAGGAGGAAGCAGATTATGTGCTCAGGGAAATTCACATGGGCATCTGTGGAAGTCACGCCGGAGGAAGATCAATCGCCTTTAAAGCCTTAATACAAGGATTTTACTGGCCGACCATGCATCAGGACGGTGTGCGGATAGCCCAGAAATGCGAAGGTTGTCAGAAAAATGCCAACATCCACCATCAACCGGCAGAACAATTAACCACCCTGTCCAGCCCCTGGCCGTTCGCACAGTGGGGGCTAGATATCATAGGGCCAATGCCAAAAGGGCGAGGTCAGGCGAAATATGCAATCATGGCCATATACTATTTCACAAAATGGGCAGAAGCCGAGCCGCTATCCACCATCACGGAGAAAAAGGCCACAGAATTTGTAAAGAAGAACATAATCTGCAGGTTCGGAATCCCCCGGGCGATCATCACCGACAACGGGAAATAATTCGATAGCAAAAGATTCAGGAAGCTCTGCGAAGACCTCCAGATCGCTTTAAAATTCGCCTCGCCAGCCCATCCCAAGTCAAACGGACATGTTGAGGCAACAAACAAGACCATCAAGACAAACCTTAAAGCTCGGCTCGGATCATGCAAAGGCTTATGGGTCGAAGAATTACCAGAAGTGCTATGGGCACATCAGACGACCTACAAAGATTCCACAGGGGAAACACCATTTTCCCTATCATACGGATGTGAGGCCGTCATTCCAGCAGAAATCGGGGTAGCAACTCACAGGGTCCGCCACTTTGGGAATGAGCAGAATGAAGAACTTATCAAAAACCACCTCGACCTGATCGAGGAAAGGAGAGAGAAATCAGCTATGAAAGCAGCAGTCTACCAACAAAGAATGGCCCGCTTCTACAACAGAAGAGTTCGGACCCGCTCCTTCCTCCCGGGCGACTTAGTATTGAGAAGGGTCACCTTAAACACCCGGCGACCAGAGGAGGGCTCGCTAGGTGCCAAGTGGGAAGGGCCATACAAAATCACAAAGGTGGTAAGGCCAGGGGCTTACTTCTTGGAACAGCTGGACGACACAAGATTAAAAAAGCCATGGAACGCCGAGATGTTGAGAAAATACTTTCAGTAAATTCTCCCTTCCTCCTCTTCTTTGGCAGCAACCCAATAAGGGACAAAAATTCAAATACAAAGCCTTTCTCAAAATGACCCGCAGAGAGTTGTAAGAAGGGCAGTATGTCCCCGAATATAAATAAAACTTTCTTTTTTCACCCGCTCTTCTAAAAATAATTTTGCAAAACCGTATTCAAAACCCCGGGGACATACTCAACACAATGGTCCAACATCAAAAGCACAAAACCCGCAACTACCCGACCACGGCTACCACCATAAAGAAGCACAAAGTCACACCAGAATCAGTCGACTCCATACAAGCATTAAACGGCAGGGACGAAGGTGAATCAAAGTATAGATCCGTGAGAAGCATAGCACGTGGAGGGATGATACCCCCGTGGCGATTGCTTGCTCCAAGTGTTACCAAACATAGGGAGGAATATGCCCTTAAAACTTCGAACACCTCGGGGTTGGATCTTGTTCCGCCGAGGTCACTTGACTATTCGGCTCGGGGTCGGGTTACGTCCCACCGAGTCATGCTCATTGGTCTGGGGACGGGACATTCCCCCAGAACCAAATATCTCTCTCGGCTCGGGGTCGGGTTACGTCCCACCGAGTCATGCTCATTGGTCTGGGGACGGGACATTCCCCCAGAACCAAATATCTCTCTTGGCTCGGGGTCCTCAGGGATATACTCGATGCATAGGATCCATGAGAAGCATAGCACATGAAGGGATGATACCCCCGTGGCGATTGCTTACTCCAGTGTTACCGAACATAAGGAGGAACATGCCCTTAATGTGTCAAGCACTCTTTTGATCCTCACTTACCCGATGTAATGGATCCGTGGGAAAGCATAGCACGGGGGATGATGATGCCCCCATGACGATTGCTAGCTCCAGTGATGCCGGACCTAAGGAGGAATATACCCTTAGTATCCCAGACACTCTTTGATCCATTCATCATTTGGATCCAAGAGAGGCGCAACACCGGGATGCGTTGTGCCCCTGTAGCGTGTGCCTGCTCAAGCGTGGTAAGGAGGAGCCCTCGTACAATACACAGGCTCCACAGTGACCCGACGTATAGAGGATGTGCCCTTACCATTCAAATGCTCTCTGATCCAAATCCTGGTTCGCCGGGACACTGAATTGAAAGATTCAGAATTGTGTTTTGGAAACCTCGGACAGGACGCTGTTTTAAGGAATCCGTGCTGTTGTTTACGCTTGTGAAAAGTTTTGCTTTGGGACAAGTGCTAAGTCACCCCCACCTTTTGATTTTATTTTTCGAAAGTTTTGTTTTTATTTTTTCGTTGGTCTGACAAGGGGACGTCCAAGTCAGATTCGACAGGGTTTCAAAGATGGATACACTTCCCATCTGAATAAATCCCAAGGATTAATCAGTGCTCGGGGCGGGATTCGTTCCGCCGAGGCCACTTGATTATTCGGCTCGGGGCTGGATTACGTTCCGCCGATGCCATCCAGTTATTCGGCTCGGGGCTAGATTTCGTTCCACCGAGGCCACTTGGTTATACAGCTCGGGGTCGGGCCACACCCCACCAAATCTATCTTTTGGACTGGGGACGAAACATTCCCCCAGGGCCAAGTGTTCCATACAGCTCGGGGTCGGGTTACGTCCCACTGAGTCGATGTTCTTTAAACTGGGGACGTAACATTCCCCCCGGAGCCTAGTGCTTCCCTCAGATCGGGGTCGGGTTATGTCCCACCGATTCCACCGGAGCCAAGTGTTTCTTACTACTTGGGGTCGGATTACGTCCCTCCAGCTCATATTGTCCCCACTGAGAGGTCTCAAATGTTCGAAGGGAAACATAAAGAACGAAATAAAAAAAAAGAGAGAAAGAAAGCACACACATATATATATATATATTCAAAAAAGAAAAAAAGATATGAATTGTTATTACAAAAAAAAACAAGTGTACACAGGGCCCCGTCCGGGTTACCCCTTCTTTAATCAGCCCACGCAGGGGCATGAAGTTCTTCCTCGGCTGGCTCAGACAATGGAGGGATCAGCTCGGTCTCAAGAACGGGAACATCAGCTTCAACCTCGGCGACACGGGAGACCTCTACTTCAAGAATGGGAGGTGGAATCTCAGGGTAGTCCTCGCCAGGATCAGGAACCTCAAGTCGGCTTTCTTGGGAAACCTGGGAGACCGGGGCAACGAAAATTGGGTCGGGATCCATCACCTCCTCGGAAGAAGGGGGGAGCCACTTCTGGAACTCCTCCTCAGATATTTCCCCTTTATAGAAACGGATGGCTGCATGGACTGGCCCCATATCCAGGTCGGGCAGCACCATTGGAATGATTTCAGCACAATCACCGACCCATTCAAGACGAATGGAGTCCCTCTCGGCCTCCCACTCGAGCTCCTTATCCCTGAGCTCGGCACGGGCCCGTCCCAGTTCCTCCTCTTTGGCCCGCAGCTTATACTCCACACTGCCCATTTCCACATTGAGGATCCCAATCTCAGCCCGGGCATCCACCAAACTTGCTCTAGCTTCCTCAGCATTCTTGCGCTCCAGAGTAGCAGCAGCCTTAAGAGCTTTGTTTGTTTTGACAGCCTCGACCGCAGCCAACTCATGATCCCTATTCCTCTCTTCAGCACTAGCCAGCTTGGCCTCCACTTCAGAAAGACGATTCTGAAGCCTCTGTGTCTGGCCGCCTTCAGACAAAAAGCTTATGAACAGGTCCTTATTTTTTGCCGCCAAATAATTTTCCTGCCGAGAAGAAAAAGAAGTCAGTTTCAAACTAAGTCTGAAAGACACCTCGGATATAAAAGAGAAGAAAAAGAAATAACCTGAGCCAACTGAGAGCACAACTTTTCGACCACCTCATCGGGTGAAAGGTCCTCAAACCTCGGAATCTTCTCAGGAGGTACAGCCCCGGCCAGCTCATTGAAAGCCAGTACCAAATGGGAAGTAGCCTCCATGATATTCTTCCCAAGGTCATCAACTCCGAGAACCACGGCACCCTTCAATTTCTTGGAAGGACCCTCCTGCCGAACTGGAGTCCCTCTGCTCGAAGCCTCCTCCTCCTCCAATTCCCGCCTCAATTGGGTATCCACAGCTCCAAACCGACGCTTCCTCCTCCTGGAGGGTCTTGAGGGGCTATCAGGACGGGTGGCACCCATTTGGGGCACCCGAGGAGATGAAGATAGACCCTGAGAGCTCAGCCGTTCTACCTCCACGGCCACTTTTCTATCCTTGGAAGATTCAGGTTGTTTCCGAGAAGTACCAGCTCCACCTGGGCTAGTTTTTTTCGCAGCACCGGTCAACCGATCAAGGTACTTTGGTCTCCTCGACATGCCTGCAAGAAACAAAGACGAAAGAAAGGTTCAGGACCTGAGCATACAAAAAACAGAGAAGAAAAAAAAAGACGACACCAAACATGGTAAATAAACATGGGAGTTGGTTAGAAGATCAACAGAAATCTACCTATCCGACCCGAGACCTTAGGAGGAACGGTTCGAACGAGCCCCGATTCAAAAAATACCGCATCATTCACCAACTCCCTCCAATGAGTGGCATACCGCCGAGACCAGAATACCCGCTGCCGGACCTGATGGGAGACCTTGGGAGCATCCCTTCAACATGCTAGGAGGAATAGAAAAAAGGGGTAAGAATCCAAACATAAAAAAAACTAAGGGCAGAAAAGCTAAAGGTTAATCTTCTAACCTCCCGCTCTAAAGATGTCCGGAACCAAGATCTCCTCTTCATCCGACCTCAAGGTCCGTCCCCAATCTCCAGTGGCCCAGAACCAAAGATCTTTGAAATTCTTATTGGAGTCAGGGAGTTTTTGGACGATGTTTGACGATCTGTCGTAAGCAGAAAGATAGTACCAACTGTGGTGAGTCTATGGGTTGGCCTTCAACCGATATAACCTCTTCACTTCTTCAAAAGAAGGTTCGCCAAGCCCCGCCCGATGCCAAGCTACATACAACCCAGCCAAAATCCTCCAACTGTTTAGACTCAGTTGACAGAGGGCGACCTCCATCTCGGCCAGCATCCAGACAAAGTAGGGTTGAATTGGCAACCGGAGCCCGCAATCGAAGAAAGCCGGAAGAAGGGCCACGGAACCCTCGTCAGGCTGACTGGGACGATCACATGGAAGAGGGACCTAAAGAGCAATGTCTATCGGGATGTCATATCATTGCCGAAGCAGTGCCAGATCATCCTCGGTTATCTTATAAGGCCGAACCATGTCTAAAGCCGAGCTGTCAAAGTCATCGGGCTCCGGATCCTTCCGAGGAACCCTTTGATGGTAAGAATCTTGTTCGATCTCCGAAGGAGTGGGGGTAGTATCAAGGTCTTCCACGCTGGGTGCTCCTGAGCCAGAAGAAAGCTCTTCAGCAATAGGGGCCAAGGGTTTAGCATGGCTTTCAAGGGGAGAACTGTCATTGGACATCCTAGACGTCCGGAAAACAAAAAGGAAGAGGAAGTCAGTCTATAGCTAAAACTCTAAAACTGCTCAGGAATTTCGAGAAAGCTAAGCAGGTGGGTTCTAAAATGCCCAAACAAAATCCGACAAGCCATAAGTCACTCCCTAGCAACATCAAAGCTAACAAAGGATTCACAACACACAAAAAGATGAGAGGTCGTTCAGAAAACTTACTTGTTTCTTTCAGAAAGACTGAAGATGCACAGCACGGTTTGCTCATCCCCTAAATTCGCAGGTCACAGCGAAGAAAAAAGAAAAATGCACGGCTGAAAGAAACTCCGGGAGTACTGAGTCAAGTGAGTCACGGTTGAAATATTCACTGGAAGGAGAGAAAGATTTGCCAAAAAGACTGCACAGTAAAAGCCCCGCCTTTTTATAGTCATGAGTGGGACGCTCATGGCCGTTGGATCGAGAAAAGAAACCTGGATGGACGCCAAGTGTCAACTGCAAAAAAGGTCTGCCAAAATCAAACGAACGGTTGAGATCAGCATGCTATTAAAACGCCCCTAAACGGTCGATTCACTTTCTTTTTTGGCGGGAATCCGACAGATGATTGACAAGTGTCACACTTAAGAAAAACCATAAAGGTGATTTGATGGGCATTAAACAGACGTGACTGTTCTGCGTCTCAAGAAGAGGTGCTTGAAAAGAGGCGACGAAAATTTCGATTCAACCCCGGATCGACCACCAACAAAGTAATCAGCACACCATCTTTATATAGTTCCCGGAACCAACTCGTATACTCATTGGAACCGAGAACTAGGGGACAAATGTTGATGGTGTTTTCAGGCACTATGATATTTAAAACAGCACGACAAGGGTAGAAGGGTAATTTCCTTCTTGGGTGAGATCACTAACACCGACCCGACCCATAAAAAGCCAGCAGTAAGGGCCCGAGCGCTTTACAATAAAAGGCCGACCACATTATAAGTTACAAGACCGACCACACAACTGGAGGAGACCGACCACTTGAATTTAAAATGACCGGGCACTTATCAGGTCAACAGCAGCACTCCCAGTACAAAAAGACTATCATGACCGACCATATGAAGACCGGGAGTATGGCAGGATATGCTCCAGAAGATAAGTTATCCTACCTTCATAGGAAAACTGAGGAGTCAGAGTCCTAGTAGGATAAATGAAGTAAAAAATAGATTTGATAAAGGTTTCCTTGAGGGAGCAGGAGATTGTTTCAACTAGGAAACCTCATACTAAGAGGAATCTGATTCCTTCACTATTATAAATAGAAGGGTAGAGTATGTGTAAAAGGCATCAGAATCAAACTTGTAAAAAGAAAGAAGAATTACGAGTTTCAGTAATAAAAATATAGTTTTGTTTGTGCCCGTGGACGTAGGTCGGACAAACATCCGCCGAACCACGTTAGATCTCTTTGTTTGATTGGTGCATTATCTACCTTCCGCTAAGTTTGCTTTTGGTTTCCCCCATAACCAAACAAATTCACTATTGATGGAGGATTACCTCGGGAGTGATATTCCCATATTTCCCTGAGACCAAAATCCACCGTCAACATGATTTAAAGCTATTAATGCCAAGAGCTGCAGTCAATTTTGTTTAATCCAGTTTATGGTAAAGTTGAGCTGAGTTGCTTTTATTAAAAAACGAAACTTAGTAATAAGAATATAATTGATTCTGCAATGGCCTTATGTTAGATTAGATTTAGTGGCAAAATCAAATGCAGTATTATCGAGGTGTGGAAATGTGTATAATTTTAAAGAGATTCTGTATATTCAGATTTATTGTTGTTGTGTTTTCTGTTTGCTGGAGAATTATAATTTGATAATTTTTAAGTGTGGTATTGTGAATTGTTGTGTACTTTGCAATGTTTGATGATTAAATCTTTTTGAGGAGTTAATATGCATAATATCAAATCAATGTTGGTTGTTATAGTTAGAAATATTTTCAGTAAGTAGATTGATGTATTGAAGCAAAACAATAGTGGCTTGAGATTGCTGATGATTTTGGCATGGTTAGGTTAGAGAGTGAGCGGGGCTGTTTTGGTTGAATGGTGAAGGAATTTGGCATTTTGAGCTGTTAGGTTAATGCAAACAAAGAATAAACAAGAGTTAATAGAATCTTCACTCGGATAAACAACTAATAGGACTGTATCGATAAGTCGATTATGGGATAAGATAGAAAAGACGAAATCAAAAAGGAGAAATGGACGTTATAATTGAATATAACTAATAATGTTAAGAACAAGTGAATTGAATCCATTATGTATGGGTTTATATCTATGAGGTGGTTGAGTAACTTATTATGATGAGCAAGATAGTTTGAGTGCAGCATGATTATGGAATGTTTATTTGGTAAGGTTTATGTTTTATAAATGTGAAGTATGGTAGGTAAGTTATGTATGTGGTAATGGTATTGATTATATGCGTATTGAGTCATAATAACAATAAATTAAGAATTGTGAAAGTGTTAATGTATACAGCCCTTTGAGATGTGTGAGTAATGATATAAATAAACTGCAGATGAATATTATCATAATGATAAAGCCTAATAGTTTGATTATAAATATATGATATTATGAGTAAGAAAAACACCTTAGACTTCATATGCTTACAAGATTGTGACATTTTATAATGAAAGTGAATTTGGTGGCTGCATGCAAAGTATATTAAGAATAGAGTAAGTGTAGGTTGATATAGGATTGAAATTTAAAATTGTTTGTATGAGCATGTTGATACATATATATATGTAAGTACATATAAATATGCCTATATAAAGATAAGTTTTGTGTATGCATAGAGTGTGCATGTATATGAATGATTTCAATGTATCATAAGTATGCATGAAAGAATGCATGTACATGTATGATAACATAAGTTAAGTACATAATAAAGTATGGTTAGGGTAAGAGAAAGTATAAGAAATGCATGTGCATATTTATATGTTATGATTTTCAGAAGTTGAGTTAAAATTAAGAATATTTTTGAAATTCAAAGTGTTTTAAAGAATAGTTTCAGATGTTTTTGAAAGAAATGTATTACAGAAAATGTTTTTACAGTTTTGAGATACAGAATATGATTTTATGTTTTTTTTTTTCGGGGCATGAGGCAAAAACTCACCCCAGTATGTAACTTGAGATTCAGTTGGAATTGACGGAGACAATATGGAATTGACGGATATCATATGGATTCGGGATTTGGGATTTGACCCATCCCAGTTTTACATTGTTGGAATTGACGGATTTATACACATGTGCACATGTGGAGGACTGGGGGGACGCTCCTAGATCCTCAGCGCTCAGATGGTACATTCATGGGCGGAGATGCGCCTACGGGCGGAGATGCGCCTACGGGCGGAGATGCGCCTTCGGGCGGAGATGCGCGTAAGTGTAGGTTGATATAGGATTGAAATTTAAAATTGTTTGTATGAGCATGTTGATACATATATATATATATAATATATATATATATATATATATATATATATATATATATATATATATATATGTAAGTACATATAAATATGCCTATATAAAGATAAGTTTTGTGTATGCATAGAGTGTGCATGTATATGAATGATTTCAATGTATCATAAGTATGCATGAAAGAATGCATGTACATGTATGATAACATAAGTTAAGTACATAATAAAGTATGGTTAGGGTAAGAGAAAGTATAAGAAATGAATATATGTTATGATTTTCAGAAGTTGAGTTAAAATTAAGAATATTTTTGAAATTCAAAGTGTTTTAAAGAATAGTTTCAGATGTTTTTGAAAGAAATGTATTTCAGAAAATATTTTTACAGTTTTGAGAAACATAATATGATTTTATGTTTTTTTTTTTCGGGGCATGAGGGAAAAACTCACCCCAGTATGTAACTTGAGATTCAGTTGGAATTGACGGAGACAATATGGAATTGACGGATATCATATGGATTCGGGATTTGGGATTTGACCCATCCCAGTTTTACATTGTTGGAATTGACGGATTTATACACATGTGCATATGTGGAGGACTGGGGGGACGCTCCTAGATCCTCAGCGCTCAGATGGTACATTCCTGGGCGGAGATACGCCTACGGGCGGAGATGCGCCTTCGGGCGGAGATGCGCCTATGGGCGGAGATGCGCCTACGGGCGGAGATGCGCCTATGGGTGGAGATGCGCCTTCGGGCGGAGATGCGCCTACGGGCGGAGATTTGGTTTTCAGAAAAAGGATTTCAGATTTCAGTTTTCAGTTTTCAGAAAAGATTTTCAGAAAAGAACTTAGAAAGACGGTTTTAGAAAGAAGTACAAGAAAAATAAAGATTTTCAGAAAGAGTTTTCAGTTTTCAGACTCCCAGTAAACAGTTTTCAGAAACAAGATTTTAAAAATAGTTTCTAGAAACCAGAGATTCAAAGCATGATTTTAGAAAGATAAGTTTTATAAAGAGATTTTCAGAAAGAGTTTCAGAAAACAGTTTTCCAGAAAAGGTTTTCAAGAAGTATCTTCTAAATTATATTACATGTTAAAGTTGAAAATAGTTCACAAGTTATGCATATAAATCATACATTCTAGTTATCATTTGGAAGCATATAGTTGGCATTAATACATGATGACATGTTTGCATCAGAATGCATATATGGTTAACTTTGTGTGTAGCAATGTTCATATAGAAGTAACATTTTGTAAAGTACGAATGCATAGTAGCATGATCTTATTTAATGTATATGTATCAATGATAATTGTATGAGTTGTATGCTTACTTAGAAAGAACATATTTTTAGAATGCTAGAACATGATGAAATGATAACATATGCATGTATACATGGTTGGTAATAGTGGATTAAATGTTTGACGGGAATATTATTTTAGAGTGACCGATTTGATGATATTTCAAAGTAATGAAAGAGAGAAAGTTATAATAAATACCTGAACCAGATTAGTATAGAGTATAGAAGGTAAGAGTTGAAAAATCAGAGTAGCGCAACAGAAGTGTGATGGATTTCGATATATAGTTAGTAAAATAGAAACTTGATGTCTTTTATTGATGTTGAAGATGTAAATAAGAAACATGATTTAAAGTATGTGTGTAGTCAGATATAGAGGATTAGTGATAAAGTAATATGATTGTTAAATGGATTGGAATCAATATGGATATTAAACTTAATTTATATTTGCATGATCACATAGACATCGCAGGTTAATACAGAAACATGACCCAGACTTTGCATGTGCTTGACGCTCAAGGAATGAGCATAGTTACTTACTGAGTCATTATGACTCACACCACAACAGTGTTTGAGTTTTACAGGTTGGTGACCTGATCGGTCGACCACAGACATTAGAGCTTGAGGAGCCGGATAGCAGCGTTGCAGTCAGCCAGTCACCAGGTCTTGGGGGAAATGAAGAGTCTAGTAGCTTATGTTTTAGTTTGTATAAGTTGTAACGTGCTGAGCACGAGTTTATTTTAGAAAAGTTTTTGCATATACGTATTTTCGGGCACGGAGCCCCAATTATATTATGTCTGCATAGTATTTTAGTTGGGGCCTTTGATTGCATTAATGTGGTGATTCCGGCCTGAGGCCGAGATTTTATGTTTATGTTGTATATGGATGTTGGCTATAGGCCAGGTTGCATGATGTTACGAATACATCATGCCGAAATTTTTCTAGAATCAGAGGCTTATGGAGATGGGTTTAGCCTGTCTCCTGCCGGTAACATTGCTGCTAAGGCGGGATGTTACATGATCATATCCAACTTCAATTAAACATCATTCAATCATACTCAATCAAGTAATTTTATCAAATCATGCTCAAATACAATTTACCCAATTTTAACCCTAAATTCAAGTTTCATGCTCAACTTCGCTCTGATACCATTGTTGGGTTTCTACGGTCTAACCGGGATCGATTTTAGCAATGAAACAATATGCGAATACATCAAGGAGGTGCAGAATACTCACAATGATCGGTTGAGCGATGCGAGGAACAACGAAAACTTTTTATGCCCTTTGAAGCTCCTTGAACTCTCGGCATTCTGCTCCATTTTTGCTCCTCCAAATTCGGCCATGGATGACTTCAAGCTCCAAGCTTTGAAATGTGATTCCATGCTCACGGGTGCGGTTCCCTATCACCTTCGTAAGACTCCTAAAGCGTGCTAGCACTCCGGAAATTTTGCCGCAAAACTTCCCTTGCACTTCTTACCATTCTCGGCTTTGAGCAAAAAAATGGAGAAGAAAATGGCCTTGAGGCCGTGAGAGAGGAGAAGAGTGTGAGAGAGAATGGTTAATTGATTTCAAAAATCAATTAAACATATACCATATTTAAACTTTCAAAAAGTCAAAGCAATAAAGCCACAACTACTTCCATCAACTATTCACATCACTCATGACAAGTTGTCAAATCACTCAAAGTGACTAGACATCACATCAATCGATTGACAAGTGATTTGACGCTTGATGTGACTTGTGGGCCGCACTTGAATTCGAAATGCGAGTGTGCCCGCAAACACTCTCGGGCTCGGGTTCGCTAATTCCAAATTAACGAATTTTCCGTTGCGACGTAATTAAATAATTATGCCTAGCAAAATCACTATTCACGTCGCTAACGAATTAATCCTAAATTAACTCGTTCGCCCGAATTAAAATCTAATTTCAATTTTGCGTCGAAATCCAATTTCTTATAATATATCGAATATATTATTTTATCGATTAATTCCAAATTAATCGTTCTCTCTCTTTAAATAATATTTTATCCCAGATAAAATATCTCCGCAATTAATCCCAGATTAATTTTCTCTCTCTTTTAATTAATCTCAGATTAATAAAGTGCGAGTCATACGTCATCGGTGAATCTTCGGGAAGCGACCCATGAGATTCCCGGATATGTTGGCAGTAAATCCGGTCGTCGGACTATCCAGATTAATTGGATATGTTTGTACCTATTTACAAGACAAGGTTGGCTTCTAGTAAAGCGCCATGCCTACCCAATTCTCCAGAAATATCCTTACAGGAATATGTGATCTATACCAGGCGTAGTATACGTAGTATTGCGTATTTCTATCCAGTATCGGATGTCACGTGCAAGGCCTGAGGCTGGAAATGTGTCTGCCCCATACGAAGCACATATCGGATCTCTGGTAACTAGTCTCTATAATTGGATAAACATGACCTAGTCATAATATCCCAATAGCTGCAGCATATAAGAGAATGAGTTCCGTATCCTACGTGATCATCATCTCCACTATGACTGGAGTGATACTTCCATCTCGACATCACACCCAATACACTATAATTCTCAATATACCCAGAAGAGGAGTACACAGAACCGGTTAAAGCCCTGGACGATAAAAACCAAAGTATATTGATTGTCGCAAGTATTAGCGGTTCAAGTATAAGGTTAAAGACCAAATACACCTACCCTGATTCGGACTTCCATAGACACATAGTCATACTACCAATGTAATTTCGAGGGGTCTATCCAGAGTAAAGCTGTTTTCCGTACCATCGGTAAAACACAACCTTCTACTACACTTGCATGAGTATCCTATACCCAAATATATGAGAACTATGCCGTTATGCCCTCACAACGCGCACAAGTGTAATACTAGTCTTTTCCGCATTATCGATGTCCAATCTCGATAATACTCTGACTAGGGATATTTAATAATTAAACCTTCTTAGATTGATATTGTCTCATATCATCTCAATCCAGGAACTAATCATATGGACCTTTAATCATTTATATATCTTGGTGATCTAATCACAAATGATAAAAGAACAATTTCCTTTGTCACATAGTTAATTTGTACAACAACACCATGATCTGTACAAATAGTGACGCTATGGGTCATAACTGTCCAACAGTTTTGAGGGTGCTTTGCTCATTATTTTGAGGCTATTTTCACTGGTTATTGCTCTCGGTGAAATGCGTGAGTGTTTGATGTTTAAGTGGGCTGGTTTTGTTGTGGAGGGCGTGGTCTGTGACTTGGCTTGTGCGTGGTCAGTCTGTTAGTGGCGTGGCAGTACCTTTTAGGGTGTGGGAGTCAGTTTAACGTGAGTTGGCTGAGGTTTAATGTGATGAGGGACTGTCGGTTGAGTCAGAGGCGTGAGGTTTTGTGATTTGTCCTAGTGTGGTTCACGTTATTGTGTTCGGCATGTGAGGCTAGGGTTTATTGTTTAGGTGAGAATGGCGTGTGAGGCTAGGGTTTGTTTTTTTGGTGACGTGAATGAGAGAGAGACACGAGGGCTGGTAGTGGTTTTGGTGTGAGGTCTTTGGCTTTGAGAGAGAGAGCCAAGAGAGGTCAAAGAGAGAGAGAGCTTAGGGGCGAGAGAGTTCAAGGTTGATGGAGGCGTGGTAGTGTTTCAAGGTTAGAGAGAGAGTTGGGTTATTTTCTATTTGCCGAGTGTTGAATGTGAGAGGAAGGGTTGTATGCGTCTTGTTTTTGGTTCAGTCGAGAGAGATTAGGTTTGTTGTTTGCTAGTGGAGTGTGATGGCTCGTTTGTGGTGATGAAGGGCTGTGGCTTTTGAGGTTATGGAGACGTGCCGAGTGTGAGGTTGTTGAGGGAAGGGCTGCGTGAAGGGTTAATGAGCAGTGTTTAAGTTTATGACTTAGGGGTTCTTCGTGGAGAGCTGCAAGTGTTGTTTACGGTTTTTTCATTGCTTGGTCGGTGAAGGGATGCTAATTTTGGTCAGTGTTTGGCTTTGTTTGTTCGGCTGGTTGAGAGAGAGATGGGAGAAGGGCAGGCCGATGGATGTCAGAAAGGAAGACCCTTAGGGTTTGGTTGAGGTCCCTTTTTATAATGGTGCATGTTAGGGTTTCCTTGTGTGTGCATGGCTCAAAAAGGGAAACAAATCAAATAAATATATGGTGTATTTAATTAAATTATTTAGGAAATAAATTTTGTATTTTTGGTGGGGAATATCTTTAATTTAGGAGGTGATTGATCAAATTACGAAGGGATTTAGTTTAATTTAGGAATGAGATTTATTTTGATTTTAATTGGATTTGATTTAATTTAATTGGATTTAATTTAATTTGTGACATGTGTTTTAAATGTTTTAATTATTTTTGGATTGGGCTTGGGCGAAATGGGCTTTGGATGGGTGCAGGGGTTTTGGGCCAAGCCTAATAGTTAAGATAGAGATTAATCGAGCGAACCCGAGGCCAAATAGCGAGTTAAAATTGTTGATGTATTTATTTCTTGAATTTTTCCATTCCGACGTCCGTTTCCCGCGACTTCTGCAACTTAAAGGCTAGTGCCTCCATACGAGGCTCATCATTATGTTTTATGCAAAAATATAGTGTCTACAACATGCATCAAGTAAGGATTAGACGAAATGTCAAATTTAAAGGGCTAATCATATCATGGGCCAAGAATCAGACTCGCTCTGACACCATATTTGTTGGGGTTTTGGGCAAAATACCCGGGTTACGCAGCGAAATGGGGAAAAATCAAATTTTTGGATTTCTTTAATTTTTTTTGGGTAATTAAAATAAAATTATTTATTTTAATCACTCAATACTCAAAAACAAAATTTTTAACCCAAAAATCAGAATTTCAGTAAATTACCATACAACCCTAAAACTTTTCATTTCTCATCATTTTAGTCCTAAGTTGTTCAAAACAAGCTTAGGTGATTTCCAATCACAACCAAAATAATTTGTACATCAAATATACATTAAAAACAGAAATCTGATTTTCCATAATTACGGAAATGCCCCAAATAGTTTGTATTTTGTTCATTTTGGTCCTAATTTGTCAAATACAAGATTAGGTGATATCCAATCACTACCAAAATGATTTTTACATCTTATATACATTAAAATGCAACCTAGAAAAAAATTTCCAGATTTTTTGCTTATTGCCGTGAGCCCTAATATATTTCATTTTGATCATTTTGGTCATAAATTGTCAAATATAAGTTTAGGTGATTTCCAATCACTACCAAAATAATTTATACAGCTCATATGTATCAAATTACAACATATATATGAAAAGCCCCAATTTTGGTTTAGGTTTGAAACCCTAATTTTTCAATTAATCAAATTAATCAAAAATAACCAAAATTAACACAATCCAATAATTTAATCTAATCTCTACAACACCAATCAAGTCTCACCACTATGAAACAACTCAAGAATAATTCTAGATCATCATTGAGTTGCCTAACAACTCTAGAATGACAACCAAGTCATCTAATGACCAAAAGTGTGCTTATTAACCATTAATAAGAAAACTTTGTATATATACATGCATACATCTTTCATATTACGAAACTATAAGAGTAGAGAAACAACCAAACATCATATGTTAAAGCTTGGAACCCTAGATATATTTTTCTAGTTGAAAAGGAATTGAAAAAACTTACAAAAGTTTAAGTTTTCTTCAAATCTTCCTCATTTCTTCACCTTTTTTTCTCTCAACTCTCTTTTGTAATATTTTTGGAAGCTTAACACATAAAGTTGCAAATGAAAAATGAAACCCTTATATATATATAAGGTTAGGAACGAAATTTGACATTTTTGGAAATAAAAATTTGGTAATTTTTAATCAATATTAAAGAAACCAAATTCAATTTTGCTACATTTTCCCAAAAAGTAAATAACAAATGCACCAATATGATTAAGCCATATTTAGCCATAATATTGATAAAGATAAAGATATTTAATATTTTAATTATTTAACAATTAAATATTAGATAATTACTTAATACAAATATCTAAATGTGTATTTAATAAAATCAAATATTTAATCCAAATACACACTAATTATCAAATGGTTGAATAACCCTTTAAGCATGTATCTTTTCGTTTAACCGTTAAACGAATTATAAATAATCAATATTATTTATAAAAGTTGCCCTAGTGCTCTACGAGTATGTTTCATTAGTGAGACTCTCTAGATTCAGGCATATCTGTCACGAAATCCAATTTCGAGTCCATAATCTACCCATTCATAAATTATGACGACCACAGATAAACTCACTGAATCATACAGGTCGAGGTCATCGCATACGTATAATCCATCCGTCACAAGCATTCAGATTATTCCAGAGATATAGATATTAACGTCAAATCTATATAGGTATAATCCGTCGATGATTCTATTAGCAATCTCTTAATAACACTTAGAATTTACTTCCACATTGTACCACAGGCCCATGAATTTAACAGATTGCTAATTCCATATTGAATACGTATGCTCTGTACACAGAACTGACGGATCCTATCTTGATACACACATGATATCCTGAGGATCAGTCCACACCCAACGAATATGTGGAGGTCTGATCTAAATAGATCGGTGACATGATTGCTATTAAAGTGTGGAAGATACCTCATACATCCACAATGGTATCTCAAGTCGAAGGACCAATATGCTCACTTGACCCGAGAAGATTCCTATTGGCGTTGGTGTACCATCTATTAGGAAATCTTCGGTGAGTTGTTCAATGTTTATCAAATATAAACACCTACACGTCTATCTGAGTCTCCCCAGACTCATGGTTCATTGGGATAAATCATCGGACCAATTCTCATTATACAACGTATACTGGTCTCAATGAATTTTACTAACCGACCCGTGTTAATAAATCTTGACCAAGAACTTTATTTGATAATATACTTCTAGTTGTGACACTTTCCAATGTCAATTACACACTAAGACTTGTAACCGTGCACTACATTACATATTATTGGGTCTTTATCTAATATATACATATCACTAAATCATATTTAGTTTCAATCTAATCGTAATTAGATTGAATATGTATATAAAAACAAGAAGTACTAACGTAAATAAGTAATATTAAGAAAAACAAAATTGTTTGTATTCATGAATCAGACATAAATACGACACAGATTGGCACTCCGAGCACCAACCCTAATAGGTTGAGCATGGGATAATATCCTAGCTCACAGTACCTGGAACACCACAACAAAATGGTGTTGCAGAAAGGAGAAATCGAACCCTACTAGACATGATTAGATTTATGTTTAGTTATTGCTCACTACCTAGTTCCTTATGGGGATATGCATTGCAAACAACAATGTATATCCTCAATTAGGGGTGTTCATAGGGTCGGGTCAACCCGCGACCCGACATGACCCAACCCGACCCGTGCGGGTTCATAAAAAAATTTGAAATATTTTGACCCGACCCGACCTGAAATTTTCGGTTTGGGCAACGGGTTTGATACTAAAACCTGAACCGACCCGACCCTATACAAATTTTATTATTTTTCTAAAATATTTATTATTATTTTTAAAGTTTTTGCTATTATTTCATTTGTTTATTACTTCTTTTGTATTAAAATTTTATATATATGATAATTTTTGGGACATAAAACCATTCCACTTTTGCCAAGACAAGGTTTGCATACTTCGACTTCTGCACCTGAAATCTGATTCCATGCACTATGCATAATTGTTGATCAATATTTAAACATTATGGGTAGATCAATTGAATCTTGATGGCCACCATCTTCTCCAAAAACATATTCAAGAACATGTTCACCAACTACAATATTTAAAGTTGCTTTGGCTACCAAAAAAGATGCATTTCCACTGTACGAACAAATGAGAGATTGAAAATCAGAAAAATATTGAAGTATTGAATTTAGAAATTAAATAACTAATATTTATATTTCAAAATAATTAATTCATTAAAAAAAATTTATTTTTTTGAAAATGACCTGACGACCCGACCCGACCCGAACCTGATCGGTTTCCACTACCGTATGACCCGACCCGATCGGGTCTAGCAAAATTTCAAAAAACCCGACCCGACCCGACCCGTGAACACCCCTATCCTCAATGTAGTTCCATCTAAGTCTGTTCCTAAGACTCCCTTAGAGTTGTGGAGTAGTTGTAAAACTAGTTTATGATATTTTTTTGTATGGGGGTGTCCAGCACATGTGCTGAAGAATAAGACTATTACGTTGGAGCCACATTCTCAGTGTGCCTATTTGTAGGCTATCCTAAGGATACTAGGGGTGGATTCTTCTATAGCCTTGAAGATAACAAAATGTTTGTATCGACAAATGCTACGTTTCTGGAGGAGGACTATATGAGCGATTTCAAACCTCAAAGTAAAATATTACTCGAGGAGTTACTTACTGGTTCAACTAGCACACCATCGTCAACGATAGTTGACAAACACATAACACCTTCGACATCTGAGCGTCAGATGCCAGTTCATCAGAATGATCTACTACCTAGATGTAGTGGGAGGGTTGTACGACAACCTGATTGTTATCTAGGAGTTGGAGAAGCACAAGTTGTCACATCTAGTGTATGGTATAGATGATCCATTGACATATAGTAGTGCAATGGATGATTATGATAAAGAGGAATGGCTCAAAGACATAAACCTAGAGATGGAGTCTATATACTCAAACTCAATCTAGAAACTCTTAGGCCAACCTGATAGGGTAAAACCTATAGGTTGCAAGTGGATCTACAATAGAAAGAGGGGAGTATATGAGGAGTATTGGTTTAAGAATAATGGATTTGTGATTAAATGAGTGAGTAGTTAATGATGATAACTTGGTAGCTTAGTATGTGTGAAATTGACGTGATTTGTTGGATTGTGTATTAGAAGTGGTATGGAAGTATTAATGATGTTTTTGGGTGAAAAACGCATGAGGAAAGAAATACATAAACTTGGGAATCAAGTCTGCGTCACGATGTAGGAAAAGCTCACGTCGCGACGCGTGCTGGAATTCACGGGAAGCTTCTGGATGATGCGCGTCGCGAAGTGCAAGACCTTTGCGTCGCGACGCGAAGATAAAAATTCCTCCAAATTGATTTTTAACCATTCCAGTTCCACCCCAGCGTGTTAGAGGCCACTCTATGGGTCTCGTATCAGTCCGTAATTGCACAGTACATCATGATATAAGATAATTCGCTTTGAAATGATATAAGTATTTGAATGGACGAATTTATTTTACTGGGGAATATGTTCCCCAGCCTAGTTCTAACCAAGATTATCAGTTTTAAATTATCGCAGGAACAAAAATTCCTTCAGCGAGTGAGTAATGCCGGCCAGATTACAAAACAGTGAGTGGACCTATTTTCTCAAACTGGTTTTATTTATTAAGTTTTGATATCAGATTTACTTTTCCGCTTTAGGGCGTTAGAATGCTTCATTATTACAGTTATTTCATAAATAGTTATGATTTGAGTTTTAATTAAGAAAGAAATATTTTCAGAAAATATTTGATACAATTTTAAGATTTAAAGCATGAGTTTTATGTTTTTCGGGGCATGAGGGAAAAACTCACCCTAGTATGTAACTTGACACAGTTGGAATTGACGGGCAAAGACATGTGCACATGTAGAGGATTGAGGGGACGGTAATACGTAACGCCCTCAGATCCTAGAGCAGGGCTAGAGGGACGGCGATACGTAACGCCCATAGACCTTAGTTTCAGAGCTTGGGTGGTAGCATAGATCCACACCCCCAGTTCTAGTTTGTGGCTTGGAGGACGACGATACGTAACGGCCCAAGACCACCAGTTTCAGAGACATTAGTGGCATGCTTTGGGGGACGACGATACGTAACGCCCCAAAGTCATGGATTTGCACTGCTGGCTACAGTTAGGCGTATGAAGAGACGATGATATCTAACGCCCTCATATGTCAAGGTTTTCAGATACAGAGCAGCACAATTATCAGATTTTTAGAAATGCAGTTTTCAGAAACCAGACTTTAGAAACAGCTTTCAGAAACCAGTATTTCAAAAGCAGTTTTCAGAAAGAAAAGTTTTATTAAAGAGATTTCAGACGGAGTTTTCAGAAAAGTGATTTCATATGAAGTGATTTTCTGAAACTTTAGACTTAAAAACCTAATGTTTTGATTTGAGTATTTCTGTTTTCTTGTCCACTCACTTAGATCGAATAGCGATCTAACCCCCCACTCTCAATTTTCTATGGTTGTAGGTTTCTTGTAGGATGAGCTTGAGAGGACAGATACTGATACAGTCACTAGGGTTTGGAGTCCACCAGTTCAGAGTCAGAGAGCATAGAGTCCAGTCAGAGTCAAAGTATAGTTGCATGCATACATTTGTGTCGTATAAGTATAGTTGCATGCATACATTTGTGTCGTATAAGTCATTATAAGTATCCGTTAAAGTGTTGTAAAGAGAAGTATGTTTGAGTACACAATTATTAGTAATAAAATCATTTTATGTTGTTGCGTTGGGCTATGGTCTCTGTGCATGACTTTGCATTTAGATGGTTTAGTAGTGAAGAATATAGTCGACGAGTCAGAGGCTTATGGGGTTAGTACTCCCATCCTCTGCCGGTGACATCTCCCAGATCGGGGATGTTACAAAAATGGTATCAGAGCCAGGTCTACAGAGTCAGTGACTGCAGTGGGTAGAGTGTTGGGGTCTTGTATACTTAGTATGTCCGGGATACTAGTATGCAGGGCACTACCTCTCCAGTATCCGATCCTCAAGTATGTCCTCAAGATCCTCACATAGGTTAGCAAGTATTTTTAAGTCTTCTGAATCTTTTTTCCTTACTCTAGATAGGAATCATTTTGTAATCATCCTAGATTACTCCCCGAAGTTCAGTACAAGCTGTGAACCAGATAGTAAGTTCCAAAGAAAGTTATCCAAGAAAGTAAAAGAGAAAGAGAAAGCTAAGAAGAGAAGAAAGGAAAGTGTCAGGATGATTAAGTAGTCAGAAGTAAGAAAAGATAGAGATACAAGATCAGAACAGAAAGAAAGTATAGGAACTTATAGTAGTCAAGAGAATAGAGAAAATCCCAGCAAGTTTTAGAGTTGCCTGGTAGAAGTAAGATCTCTTCCTTCCTTAGGAAATCTTTTTGGACGGATCAAATAGCCTTCGAGTACCTTGAATAAATAACGAGTTTCCCGAGTAACGAAGAATAACCAGATGGGTAATAGAAGTAAGAAACCCAGATTAGTCTTGAGAGCCACAATGGACCTAGATGCCAAAAAGGATTTAGAGAACTCCAGATACCCAAACCCCGACCCAGATCCCCAAGCAAGAAATAGAAAAGGTTAGTTACTTTACCCCCAGCAATCTGATAGAGATAAGACCTCAAACTATCTAGTCTTCAAACCCATAGTTGCACCAGATAAGGAAGTTGCCCTGATAGAGCCTACCTCATACCTACCTTACATTAGGAATAGACCCTACCAGGACACAGAGCACCAGAATAAGGATACAGAATCTGATGAAAGTTCACATAGGATCTCAGAAGATTGATCACCCAGAAAGAGATTAAGGAAGTTTCGAGGTTATTAGGAAGAGAACCCAGGGTAGCCTAGAGGACAAGACAAGTCAGCACAAGGTTTGCAGCACTAGTAAAAGTCCACAGGATAGACCAATAAGGTAGAACCTAAGGATCAGCCCACCGACGAGTAGAAAATCATGGAAGTATAAAAGAACAGACCCATGAGGTTAGGGATATTTAGAAGTGATGAAGGTACTAGTACGGACCATAGAACAAAGTGCTATATTTGTGATTGGTGGCGTGTGCAAAGAGCAGAGATTTAGGAAATAGCTAGAAGAGTGAACCACCACTAGCCTCAGTAGCATGGCGTAGAGCCAAGGAATAGGATGTAGATACAGCAAGAATGAAACATAAGTGGCAAGAAGACTCAGTCTGTATAGTGAAGTAAGAAAAGAAGTTTGGAGACAGTAAGATAAGTGAAGACCTAGGAGAAATCAATAGATAGTAATGAATCTTAAAACATGGAGTAGTTGGCCAGGTTCCCGCAGAACCAATGACGACCCTCCCATTCAGAAACCTTAATTTTAGAAAGCGTGCAAACATCTAACCAAATCGTTGTAAAACCTAATTGTAAGGCAGAAATGCGTATCTGTAGATTGTTAGAGAGTGTATATACTCACCATTCTACTTAGCGCCCAGTAAAAAAAGAAAAAAAAAAGAGAAAGACCAGTAAAGAAGAGTAGTTGACAGGATATGTGAATTGCGAGATAGCTGGACAGCCAAATCGGTGAGTTCAAAGAGACATAGACAAGCAGCATGAGCCAGAATAGTTTGAAGTTACAATAAGTTGAGCTAGTCTAGAGACTATCATTAAATTAAGGAGCCTTTAAAAAAAAGTAAAGACTTAGAAATACAAAGAAATTAGGGAGAATGAATCTTAGGATTAAAGTGAGTAACTTAAAAGAGACCCATAGTAATGAGAATGAGAAATTAGATAAGGAATAGTACCTGAACCCAAGAACTAATAAGAGATACCTTAAGCAATCAAAGATGATGGAGTTTCCAAGGAAATGAAGATATAAGGAATTTAAGGAACTAAGATGAGAAGGAAAAGACTAGATGAAGAGTAATACCTGAACTGGAGATTTAGTAAAAGATGTCCTAGATATTCGAGGTTGAAATAGAATTTTCAGGCAAATAGATGTAAGAAGTTCAAGGAACTGAGATAAGAAAAAAACTTACACAGCATGGTAAGCTTACTAAAGAGGAATAACAAGAGAGTATAGTGGTACCCAGAGAGAGGAAGTAATAACTTTAGAAGGCTAAACAACAAAGATAAGATAGGAAAATACAGAGATAGTACGAGGAAGTTCTTATAAAGTGCGACCTTAGAAGGACTTCGCAGAAGGGTCAGTGAGTGCAATAGTCGAAAGTAATCAGAAGTAAAGTTGGAAAAGACAACCAGACAGTTTTAGTAGTCATACCCTAATGTGAGGAAAGTTACCAGACTTGTATATACGGAGGTTCCAAACTTATAAATAAGTCGTATGTGCAACTAGATCACCATAACCAGAAAGGCCTCAGAACAAGGTCCCACCCTCCCAACCCTTGTTAGATAGCAGCAGCAGAGATGGATCCTCATGGTTTCCTCAAGACATTCCCAGGAATAAGTGAAAGTAAAATGGAAGAAAACTGGACAAAAGACCTCTAGACATAGTTCAAGAACAGAATAAAAGTAAGAAACAGTGTTGGATCAAAGAGATAGAAAAGAAGTTGATCATATGGTATGGTACAAGAAGAAAGTAGTAGTTAAGTATTAACTAGGATAAAAATGAACTAGTGTTAGACACAGTAATGGATAGAGAAAGGAAAAGATATCATTTGAATAAGGAACTAGAGACATAGACCATGAGAGTTCTTAGTATAGTATAAGACAAGCAGAAGACAAGAAGAGTGCAAAGGAAAAAGATTAGAAGCAAAGATGTGGAGGTGCAGCAACGGTAGTACAAGAATACCTAGTAAGTAAAAATGAAGTGTGTAACTACAAGGTTTCGTAGAATCGAAATGCAACCAAAAAACCCTTACATGTTAGTTCACGTAAAGCACATTAAGTACCCATCTCCAGACTTAGTTGACCAAACCACTACGGGTTTGGGACGGCCTAAGCCACGGGTATGGGTGGTTTGGTAGATGTATCAGAATAGTACATAATTGAAGAGATAAGTTGTTACATAGTTGCAACTAGCATATAGAGTGAATCCTTAAGGTATGACATGTTTACGTATATTTGGGCGATGACCCTTAACAGCACTAGACTTTGGAGAACAAGTCAGTGAGGAGCACCGAAACCAGACTTGCAGTAGCAGTGAAAATAAGGGTATGAAGAAAAGAATGGATTATAGTCGGGACTGAAGTGCCAACGTCTCCATTTACAGCAAAAGTGCTGTTTAAGTAAAATGTGCATACAGTTTAGCCCCAGCAAAACCACCAGACCCAAATTTTTTAGTTCAAACCCATTAAGTGGACAATAATAGAGGATAAAGGTACATAAGGAGTCAGACCCTGCATTACAAAGTCCTAAGTTATACAGATAAGCAGAGACAAGAAATTGTGAGAGGAACCAGTAAGCAGCCTAGTATAGACACATGTACGTATGTACCTTCCAGGGTCAAAGCCATGGTAAAAGTGCCCAGTTACAAGAAAGTGCAAATACCTACAGAGATAAATGATCTGTCAGTAAAGGTAGAAAAACCTAGCCCAATAGTTATGCGGAATACGTAAAAGAGCATTGAGTTCTTAGTAAGGAGATTCTTAGAATATATCTTTTTTATGGAATAAATAGAAGAAGAAGTCTTGACAGTCAAGAAATAGAAGGAGTGGACATAACCCACAAACCTAGAATCATTCAGAACTGATAACTTAAGCGATTAATGAGCTAGAATAAATAGAGTATAATGAAAGATTTAGGCATGAGGCTACTTGGTGCATCAAAAAGACTATAGCATGGCCATAAGGTTAAGTAATCCGTCGAAGTTATGGGAACATGATGAAGAATCCCCCTATCGACCGAGAATTTAAGAAGCATAAGGAAAGGGAAAAACTGAAGCGAGCATGAGTTACTTTACATAAAAGTAAGAGTTCTAGCAGGTGAAACAAGATAGTTTCGAGTATAAAACTAGTTAAGGCTGTTGGTCTAGAGAAAGGCCATGAATTCGGTGGTCTGTGGTGAGATCCCACATTTAAAAAGGATTCGAGGACGAATCCTATTTAAGGGGGGGGGGGAATTTGTAACGATCAGTAGTTTTTACTACTGCATACAGTGGTACTGTTACGTACGTGATGAAGCTACATAAAATAAATTAGTTTGAGACTCAAATATAAGCATGGTATGACTTTGGGGACAATCAGTAAATCTCTCAAAGTCCCGGGACGAGACTGTACAATATTCTCCTTTGGATAGCCCGTGGTATTTGGGACGTAACTTTTTCATAAGAACTCCAATTTCTATGAATTTTATATCGTCGAAAATATAAGATTGAGAGCTACAACTTTCACATTGGATAGTATTCCAAAATCGGACGAGAAACATGTCAAAAACATAAGTCAAAATTTCAGATGAATAGTGATTTCGGGGTCAAATGGAAAATTCTCAAACTTTCTATACTTTTCTCAATTTTTCAAGATATAAAATAAGCCCAAGTATAAAAAGGGCTACTATTCACTATTTCCAAAATGAAAATGAAAAAGAAAAAGGGAAAGAAGACACATAGCCGAGAGAAAGAAGAAGATGAGAAGAAGAAGAAGAAGAAGAAGAAGAAGAAGAAGAAGAAGAAGAAGAAGAAGAAGGAAGAAAGAAGAAGAAAAAAAGAGTAAGCAAAGGAGTTTGTCCATCATGGGAGCTTGAAAAGTGAAGGAAAATCAAGAAGATGAAGGTAAGAAAATTTGACCCAAATTTTAGTTTGTTAAATTTTTGAAACTTGAAGATAAATTAGAGACAAAGACATGTTAGGGGTTGCATATTGATGGTCTATAGGTAAAGAAATGAGTTATGGAGTTAAGTATTTGAATTTGAAAAGTTTAAAAGTTTGGTTTAAGAATAATGGATTTGTGATTAAATGAGTGAGTATTTAATGATGATAACTTGGTAGTTTAGTATGTGCGAAATTGATGTGATTTGTTGGATTGTGTATTAGAAGTGGTATGGAAGTATTAAGGATGTTTTTGGGTGAAAAATGCATGAGGAAAGAAATGCAGAAACCTGGGAATCAGGTCTGCGTCGTGACCCAGAAGAGCTCGAGTCGCGACGCGTGCTGGAATTCTCGGGAAGCTTATGGATGATGCACATCGCGACGCGAATACAAAAATTCGGCCAAATTGACTTTTAACCATTCCTGTTCCACCCCATCGTGTTAGAGGCCACCCTATGGGTCTCGTATCAGTCCGTAATTGCACAGTACATCATGATATAAGATAATACGCTTTGAAATGATATAAGTATTTGAATGGACGAATTTAGTTTACTGCGGAATATGTTCCCCAGCCTAGTTCTAACCAAGATTATTAGTTTTAAATTATCGCAGGAACCATAATTCCTTCAGCGAACGAGTAATACTGGCCAGATTCCAAAACAGTAAGTGGACCTCTTTTCTCAAACTAGTTTTATTTATTAAGTTTTGATATCAGATTTACTTTCCCGTTTTAGGGCATTAGAATGCTTTATTATTACAGTTATTTCATAAATAGTTATGATTTGAGTTTTAATTAAGAAAGAAATATTTTCAGAAAATATTTGATACAATTTTAAGATTTAAAGCATGAGTTTTATGTTTTTCGGGGAATGAGGGAAAAACTCACCCTAGTATGTAACTTGACACAGTTGGAATTGACGGACATAGACATGTGCACATGTAGAGGACTGAGGGGACGGCGATACGTAATGCCCTCAGATCCTAGAGTAGTTCTAGGGGGACGGCGATACGTAACGCCCATAGACCTTAGTTTCAGAACTTGGGTGGTAGCATAGATCCGCACCCCCAGTTATAGTTTGTGGCTTGGGGGACGGTGATACGTAACGACCCAAGACCACCAGTTTCAGAGACAGTAGTGGCATGCTTGTTGGACAAAATGACCCATAGCGTCACAATTTGCACAAATCATTGTGTTGTTGTAGAAAATTAACTATGTGACAAGGAAATTGCACTCTCATCATTTGTGATTAGATCACCTTAGATATATAAATGAAGAGAGGTCCCTATGATTAGTTCCTGGACTGAGAATGATATGAGACAGTATCAGTCCCCGAAGGATTAATCATTAAATATCCCTAGCCGGAGTATTATCGAGACTGGACATCGATAATGCGGAATAGGCTAGTATTGCACTTGTGTGTGTTGTGAGGGCACAACGGCATAGTTCTCATATATATAAGTATTGGATACTTATGCAAGTACGATAGGAGGTCGTGTTTCACCGATGGTACGGGAAACAGCTTCGCTCTGGATAGACCCTTCGGAATCCCATTGGTATTATGACTATGTGTCTATGGGAGGCCGAAATCAAGGTAGGTGTGTATAGTCTTAACCTGAGACTTACATCGCTAATACTTACGATAATCGATAGACTTTGGTCTTGGTGGTACAGGCTTTAACCGGTTCTGCGTACACCACTTCTGGGTTTATCAGAGAGTCGTAGTGTATTGGGTGTGATGTCAAGACGGAAGTATCACTCCAGTCATAGTGGAGATGATGTCACGCAGGATGCGGTATTAGTGCTCTTAACTGCTGCGCGACCATCGGGATATTATGACAAGGTCATGTATATCCGATTATAGAGACTAGTTACCAGACATCCGACATGTGCTTCGTACGGGGCAGACACTTATCCAGCCCCAGGCCTAGCACGTGACTATCTGATACTGGGCCGATATGCACAATACAATCGTATACTACGCTTGATAACAGATCTTAAATATTCTTAAATGGATATGTCCGGAGAATTGGGAAGACTTGGTGCTTTGCTAGGAGTCGACCTTGTCTCGTAAATCGGTGAAACGTAGTACTTGGTACGTACGTGATTCGGATACTCCGACGACCGTATTTACTACCAACTTATCCGGGGATCTCATGGGTCGTTTCCCGATAATCCACCGATGACGCACAACTCGCACTCTTGAATAATCTGGGATTATATAGAAGAGAGAGAAAATTAATCTAGGATTAATTACGGAGATATTTTATCTAGGATAAAATATCGTCTAAAGAGAGATAACGATTAATTTGGAATTAATCCGTAAATTAATATATTCGATATATTAAATGAAATTAGATTTCGACGCGGAATTAAAATTAGATTTTAATTCGGGCGAACGAATTAATTTAGAATTAATTCGTTAGCGACGTGAATAGTGAATTCGCTAGGCGTAATCATTTAATTACAACGCAACGGAAAAATCGTTAATTTGGAATTAGCGAACCCGAGCCCGAGTGTGATTGCGAGCGCATTCGTATTTCGAATTCGAGTGCGGCGACGCAAGTCACATCAAGCGTCAAATCATTAGTCGCATCAAGCGTCAAATCATTAGTCGCATCAAGCGTCAAATCACTTGTCACTTTGAGTGATGTGACTTGACAACATGTCACTTTAATAAAGTAGATATGACTTGATGGACATGATGTGTACTTGATAGCTTTTATTGTTTGACTTTAAAAAGCAAATGAAATGCAAATTAAAGCAAATGCATTTGAAATTCACATAAGTATATAAAATATACTTGAAATGAATTTCAACCTACAACAACTACACATTTCATCTCTCTCATTATTCTCTCTTCTCTCACGCCAAAATCAGAAAATGCTCACTGGTTTTTGAAGCCAAATGGTGTGAACAAAGGGAAGCAAGAGTTGGGTTTTCATGGTGAAAACCGCAAGTGCTAGCACACTACGAGTCTTGCGAAGGTGGTAGGGAGGTTCACCCATGAGCCGGGATCCGTCGGACAAGGCTTGGAGCTCCGTTTTCTCAGCTCAAATCTGAAAATTGGAGGCAGTGGACTGCACAGCTTGGGCGTCCTTGGCAGTGAGTTTTTGGGCTTCATTCGTCTCCAAATCGACTCAACCGATCGATGTGAGTATTCCGCTACCTCCGTTGATGTATTCACGCAATATTTTCATTGCTTGTTTGATCTTGGGACCTAGATTAAAACCAACAATGGCATCAAGAGCTATAAGTTCAAGCATGAAATTTTAGGGCTTAAAATTTGGGTAAATGTTTGTTGAGCATGATTTGAATGAATTGATTGTTTAAGTATGCTTATAACATGTCTAATTGCATTTTGGTTGGACCAATTTGTTGAAAATTGATTTGGAATTATTTTCCCCAAATTATTCCCCTTGGCCGAATGTGTATGTATTTTTGGATTCTTGGAATTTTTGATTTTTGATTCATTTGATGAGTTGGAATCTATTAGGTTGATGTTAATTTGAATCGAATTGGATTGGATTTCGAATTGGACAAAAACCCCAAAAATTCTATGTTGGCCGAATTGGAACTATTGCCCTAATGTCTTGGTAATTTTGATTTTGTGACATTGGATGTGTATGAAATCAAATTGGATGGTGATTTAATGTCGATTGTAGGTTTGATTGGATCGAAACCGAATCGGACACAAAATCCTTCCTTGACCGAGAGCATAAAAGCATGTAAATGGGTTTGATTTTTCATTTTGTGTGTTGGACATATGATAATGAATTGAGTATGATTAATTGGACTAATTTGATTTTTTGGAAATGTTGATTTAGGTGATTAATCATATTATACACTTTATGTAATTAAATTGCTAAATTGGATTTATGTAATTTAATTATTTGAGGCCTTAAATTGGATTTGGGCTTCTAATGTTGTATTTGGGCCTATTGGGCTTGATTTTATCAAGTTGGGTTTAGGATTGGATCCAATTGGGCCCAAAACCTTAACCATAAAGCCCAAATGCGACTAATGAACCTTTAAAGTTCAATTGGGCCTAATGGGCCAAGATTGATTTATGGGCTTATGGGGTAAATCCCGGATTGGACTTTGGTTATCGGTTTGACCCGAGTTGACCAAAAGTCCACGCCTTAAGAAATCAATTAAAAGCCCATTGGACTTTAATTGAATTGACGTTGGACGTTAATCGGTCTTTGAGACGCGTTACGATTAAATTTGGAATTTAAATCGTAAAAGGTTTATTAATAAAAGTGTAATGTTTAATTTGGAATTGAATAGTGAATTAGTATTAAATACATGTTAAATTTGATTTAATGATGTAGTTTAATTTAATTCATGAATTCGTACTTTGAGTACTTATTCGCAAAAACGAGTTTGACTCGAACAAAATCAAATCGTTGTTTGAACATTGGATGATCACTTAATTATCAGATTAATTCATTTGATTAGATTGATTGATAGCATGCTTATGTGTGTGAATACGTGGTTGTGTTGAATGAATAATGTATATCGGATGGATATTAGATGGGTGGGCAATTTTAGAAATTGTTGTAATAAATTCGATTTATTAAATTGGACCTGCGTGTCCAGCCTTATCACCTTCATTCTCTTTGTATTCTCTTCTCACCTATTCCCCTCCATGTAAATGAGGTTTCTTTAGAAGTGTAGTGTAACGGGTAGAATTAATACTAGTGCTAGCTTGAGTGAGAAAGGGAGAGATTTGATCTAGGATCAATGTGTTAAGTATCCATCCGCATATCATTATTATTTATTTTCATACTCGCTTTATTATGTATTTAGAATGCATGTCTAAGGGTGTATGATGATGAGACCTTAACAAAGATAATTAAATTGGTAGCCAATTTGCACGCGAAAAACCCTCGTTAAATATCAAGCGTTTATTTTCCTTCCATTGAGTGATTCTTACTCAAGATCCGAGATTGGCAGGGGTTGTTGGCCAAAGTCAAGCCCTTGTCCGTCAAAGATGTGTTTTAATCACGAGGCTTTGTTCCATATCGGTGTCGTGTCCAAGTTGTGGTTTGTTGGCCAAAGTCAAGACCACTTCTTGTCCATTGACATTGATTACGAAGCTTCCATGTCAATGGGTCCGCGCTTGACTGGGATCACTAGGTTTGTTGTGCCAAAGCCAAGGCCTAGTTGATTCAGAGGAAAAAGGTTAGGGTATACATTCGATGTATAGGCATATATAAGATATATGTTTGGGACTTGGATGTCCACCTACTGGATCTAGGAGTTGGATGAGATCCAATTGATCTTCGAGATCTACCTAGTTAATTATCATACAATTTGTTGGCCAAAGTCAAGATTGTGTGATATTTAACGGGATCCTAGCCCACTAGGAAACACGGTTTCCCGAGTACTCGACAGAGGGTTAGAGGCTCGACGAAAAATAGTGGGAGGCAAGTATTGAATTTGCAACATTCGTTCGAATACTCGCTAAACGCGCTCATCTATATTTTATTCGTCATATTAATCAAAAGTATTAGTTAGACTAATATTTTATGTTGTTTTAAAAATATATATAGTTGGACTATATACAAACTCATTCAATATATAGTTGATTTTATGATTGGATTATAGTAATCAATATAATTGAATTAAATGATAGTTGATTTTATAATTGGATTATAGTAATCAATATTAAAATTATAGTTGATTAAATAATTGGATTATTGTAATCATTATAATAAATAGTACCTTATAAATTGATTAAATAGTTGGACTATTGAAATCAAGAAAGAATTGAAAAGTTGAATATTTAAAATATATAATCCTTGGATTAAATGTTTTAAATGATTTAATTTTCATATTGGGAATAAATAATAGGTTACTTTATTTGATAAAATAACTTGTTATATCTAGGCCCATAATTAAGCAAGTAAGTAGAGCATAAAATCTTTGGAAGATTTATGTGATGATGACTTTAGTGCTTAATTAATATACTTATCATAAATCTATCTTTAGATTTAAAAGTATTAAAATGCAATTAATAATCTTAGAGAATTGATTTGACTATTCTAGTGGAGAGAAGTCAAAGTTTGCAATTGGGCGAGTTGCACAAGGTGCACATCATTTCGATATTCCGAAACCCAAGGCTTGGCCAAAGGTTTGTGAAATATTGAAAAGATAATTGACATATCCCAAAGTGACTACCATTTGGATATGGAAGACATGAAGGAATTAAAGAAAGGGCGAGGCTCTGACTTTAAAATATTTGTCAAAGTTATGTTCACTACTAGTATTGAAATTGGATTTTAAACACTTAGTGTGGTACATAAAATATATGTATTGATGTTCAGAATCCGCTATGAGCTGGATACTGACTTCAAGCCGAGATTTCTCTGCGAATCGGAAACGGGACGAAAGTCGCTGTTTCGACCGTAGATACCTAAGTTTAGGAACTACCCTTTGGGTATGTACTTAAATTAGGAACTGTTATAATGTAACTAGTTTGACTAGAGACATTATCTCTATATCAGTGTTTAATCCGTTGCGGATAAAACCTTTATATTATAGAACACTAAGTATTTTATTATATAAAGATGATACTGAGATAAATACATTAGATGTAAATAACAGAATTTATATTTTGAATATAATAAAATCTCAAACATATAAAAATGACAAATAAATAGCTCAAATTGATTTGATCAATAGAGACTTATTTGTGGCATTGTTGTCTAGGACACAATTAAACGAGACTCGTATATCCACACTTTTGAAGAGTGGGTACTAGGACTGATTTGACTATTCAAATAAGGTCTGCGAATCTAGTTTATTAGGTAAAGTACCTAAAATACTATTTACTTGGTAATAGTATAAGGGCCACCGATCTGTTAGCCCTATTCATGGTGAAGTTAGTGGGCCAATATCTAGCTAAGCTAGATGTGAACATGAATATTTCGTGACCTTAACGGATGTGGCATCACGTTATGGTTATGTGTTTCTTTTGAAGAACACAAATCGGAAACTTTAGAGTTTCGACACGAAATAGAAAAACAGATCGGCTATAGTATTATTCCGCCACGGTAAGACCGTATTGGAAAATACTTAAGCAGTAAGTTTCATATGTACATGAAAGAGTACGGTATTCTTTCAAATGAGGACTCCTCCCGAGACACGTCAGTTAGACGGTGTGTCCGAACTAAAAACCGAATTTTGTTGGACATGATAAGGTTTATCACGAGTCGCTCTGAGCTACTGTTTCCTTCAATTGGATATGTATTAACAGTGCAAAACTTATTTAGAATAAGGTTCCATATAAATCTGTTTGACAGATGTCATATAGGATATGAACAGGGAAGAAACGGGGTTTCTCATTCCTGATAATTTGGGTATGCCAGGCATAACGTTTGGATGATACCAAACTAAAAGACCCAAATTGGATAAGTGCCAATATAAGTTATCCTAAGGGAAACCATAAGTATAGTACTTATAAATCTCAAATGAGAACAATGTGATTGTTGCTCACCATGCATTTTTCCTGAGAGGAATACCGATATGTAGTGGTCAGTGGGAGGATAGTGATACTCGATGAAAATCGGAGTAATACTGTTCTAGGCACGAAGTCCTTAATGGAACATAAACAGTTCATCAATAATGAATCTGTACCATTAATCTTCGAATACACAAGAACTGAGTATATCGGATAGAGTCAGAAAACAACCTAGGGTATGGGTTTCTGATCTAACCTCATAAAGATGTCAATCTTATGAAGGTATATCCCACCGACTACGTTTTGAGGAAGTGATACGAGGTATCGACTCCCTATTATGGCAAAGTGCCATGAGTCCGAAATGGATTCCATGTATAACAACTATTTTGGATACTAGTTTTTGTACCACAAGGCATTGTGCCTATTGGTACATTAAACGTCTTCAAGGAAGACATACATGGAAGGCAACATACCAACGTACAAAGCTGGGCTTTTGACGGAAAGGTATCGTTATCAACATTGTGTTAATAACGGTTCAACCTTTTACCTGTTGCCATGGTAAATCCATTTTGAAAATGCTTGTTGATAACTGCGTATTTCATTTATGAAATGTGTCAGTTACAGATCAAAATCGCTTTCCTGAAAAGGAAACCTTTTGGAGGATGTTTACAACATCCTGACGATTTTGTATAACCAACAAACGAGGTTTGCGGGTTATTCGATCCATGTTTGGATTAATGCAAGCATAAGGTTCTTGGAACTGTCGTTTTGAAATAATCATAATGGTTTATGATTTGAATCAAAACGAAATAATTCTTGTGTATATAAGGAAGTTAGTGGGAGAGGGCACTGACAATGAAATTCCCATATAGCAATTGGTGAAAGCTTGGCTTTCATAGATATTCTTTCAATAGAAATTCTCCGTAGAATTCTGGGGAGTAACAACCTTTATTCAAGGAATAAAGATCTACTGGTATAGATTTGGAGTTGTTAACACTCTCTTGGAAATTGTACATTTAAAATGTACTTGATAGGGTGTCTCATACGCTTCGAGCATATGGAGTCACGATCAGGTCAATCCAAGTGATAGTCACTGGATTGAAGTTAAGAACATCTGTTAGTATCTTAGAGAACTAAAGATGTTGTCTTAAACTATGGAGAATGAGAACTTGAAGTGACTGGGATCACTGCTGCAAGTTTGCAAACAATTAAATACTACGGTACTATAAAGTTTGAACACTGGGACAGTGAGCTTGAAATCTTCCAAGCAAGATAACTGTTGCCGAATAAACAACAAATGCGGATTATTGCTGCAGCTGAGGCAGCAATAGAAGCCATTTGGATCGAAAATAAATCTAATTAGATTAGATATAGTTCTTTTAGCAGCTGAGCTAGGCGTCAGCACAGGCTAAGGAATTAAAGGTCTCATCGACGATCTAGATATATACTTCTATATCATCTGATTCGTTCGGATCATACATCGTGGCGATGTGATGATCGTATAAATCGCGTCAAACGATAATCAAAGAAATCCGCTGACGAAAAACTTTCCTCAGCAATTTGAGCGAACCGTACATAGTTCGGGTGTGGGACACTTGAGTGACTGGCTATGTGCCAAGTGGGAGATTGTTGGACAAAATGACCTATAGCGTCACTATTTGAACAGATCATTGTGTTGTTGTAGCAAATTAATTATGTGACAAGGAAATTGCACTCTCATCATTTGTGATTAGATCACCTTAGATATATAAATGAAGAGAGGTCCCTATGATTAGTTCCTGGACTGAGAATGATATGAGACAGTATCAGTCCCGAATGATTAATCATTAAATATCCCTAGCCGGAGTATTATCGAGACTGGACATCGATAATGCGGAATAGGCTAGTATTGCACTTGTGTGCGTTGTGAGGGCACAACGGCATAGTTCTCATATATATAAGTATTGGATACTTATGCAAGTGCGATAGGAGGTCGTGTTTCACCGATGGTACGGGAAACAGCTTCGCTCTGGATAGACCCTTCGGAATCCCATTAGTATTATGACTATGTGTCTATGGGAGGCCGAAATCAAGGTAGGTGTGTATAGTCTTAACCTGAGACTTACATCGCTAATACTTACGATAATCGATAGACTTTGGTCTTGGTGGTACATGCTTTAACCGGTTCTGCGTACACCACTTCTGGGTTTATCAGAGAGTCGTAGTGTATTGGGTGTGATGTCAAGACGGAAGTATCACTCCAGTCATAGTGGAGATGATGTCACGCAGGATGCGGTATTAGTGCTCTTAAGTGCTGCGCGGCCATCGGGATATTATGACAAGGTCATGTATATCCGATTATAGAGACTAGTTACCAGACATCCGACATGTGCTTCGTACGGGGCAGACACTTATCCAGCCCCAGGCCTAGCACGTGACTATCTGATACTGGGCCGATATGCACAATACAATCGTATACTACGCTTGATAACAGATCTTAAATATTCTTAAATGGATATGTCCGGAGAATTGGGAAGACTTGGTGCTTTGCTAGGAGTCGACCTTGTCTCGTAAATCGGTGAAACGTAGTACTTGGTACGTACGTGATTCGGATACTCCGACGACCGTATTTACTGCCAACTTATCCGGGGATCTCATGGGTCGTTTCCCGATAATCCACCGATGATGCACAACTCGCACTCTTGAATAATCTGGGATTATATAGAAGAGAGAGAAAATTAATCTAGGATTAATTACAGAGATATTTTATCTAGGATAAAATATCGTCTAAAGAGAGATAACGATTAATTTGGAATTAATCGGTAAATTAATATATTCGATATATTAAATGAAATTAGATTTCGACGCGGAATTAAAATTAGATTTTAATTCGGGCGAACGAATTAATTTAGAATTAATTCGTTAGCGACGTGAATAGTGAATTCGCTAGGCGTAATCATTTAATTACAACGCAACGGAAAAATCGTTAATTTGGAATTAGCAAACCCGAGCCCGAGTGTGATTGCGAGCGCATTCGTATTTCGAATTTGAGTGCGGCGACGCAAGTCACATCAAGCGTCAAATCATTAGTCGCATCAAGCGTGAAATCACTTGTCACTTTGAGTGATGTGACTTGACAACATGTCACTTTAATAAAGTAGATATGACTTGATGGACATGATGTGTACTTGATAGCTTTTATTGTTTGACTTTAAAAAGCAAATGAAATGCAAATTAAAGCAAATGCATTTGAAATTCACATAAGTATATAAAATATACTTGAAATGAATTTCAACCTACAACAACTACACATTTCATCTCTCTCATTATTCTCTCTTCTCTCACGCCGAAATCAGAAAATGCTCACTGGTTTTTGAAGCCAAATGGCGTGAACAAAGGGAAGCAAGAGTTGGGTTTTCATGGTGAAAACCGCAACTGCTAGCACACTACGAGTCTTGCGAAGGTGGTAGGGAGGTTCGCCAATGAGCCGGGATCCGTCGGACGAGGCTTGGAGCTCCGTTTTCTCAGCTCAAATCTGAAAATTGGAGGTAGTGGACTGCACAGCTTGGGCGTCCTTGGCAGTGAGTTTTTGGGCTTCATTCGTCTCCAAATCGACTCAACCGATCGATGTGAGTATTCCGCTACCTCCATTGATGTATTCACGCAATATTTTCATTGCTTGTTTGATCTTGGGACCTAGATTAAAACCAACAATGCTTTGGGGGACGACGATACGTAAAGCCCCAAAGTCATGGATTTTCACTGCTGGCTAAAGTTAGGCGTATGGGGGGACGGCGATACGTAACGCCCTCATACGTCAAGGTTTTCAGATACAGAGCAGCACAATTATCAGATTTTCAGAAATGCAGTTTTCAAAAACCAGACTTTAGAAACAGCTTTTAGAAACTAGTATTTCAAAAGCAGTTTTCAGAAAGAAAAGTTTTATCAAAGAGATTTTAGACGGAGTTTTTAGAAAAAATAGTTCATATGAAGTGATTTTCTGAAACTAAAACTTAAAAACCTATTGTTTTGATTTGAGTATTTCAGTTTTCTTGTCAACTCACTTAGATCGAATAGCAATCTAACCCCTCCACTCCCTATTTTCTATGGTTGTAGGTTTTCTTGGAGGACGAGCTTGGGAGGACAGATATTGATGCAGTCACTAGGGTTTGAAGTCCACCAGTTCAGAGTCAGAGAGCATAGAGTCTAGTCAGAGTCAAAGTAAAGTTGCATGCATACATTTATGTCGTATAAGTCATTATAAGTGTCCGTTAAAATGTTGTAAAGAGAAGTATGTTTGAGTACCCAGTTATTAGTAATAAAAGAATTTTATGTTGTTGCATTGGGCTATGGTCCATGTGCATGACTTTGCATTTAGATGGTTTAGTAATGAAGAATATAGTCGATGATTCAGAGGCTTATGGGGTTAGTAATGCTATCCCCTACCGGTGACATCTCCCAGATCGGGGATGTTACAGCAAAGGTCCATTTATGGACTCAAACATGCATCTCGATCTTGGAATATAAGATTTAATACTACGATTAAGTCTTATGACTTTGAGTAGAATGTTGATGAGCCTCTGTATACAAGGGCGTCATTGACGGGAAGATGGTTTTTCTTGTTTTATACGTCGATGATATTTTACTCATTGGGAATGATGTAAAGATATTATCGGACATGAAAACCTGACTAGCTAACCAATTCCAAATGAAGGATTTGGGAGAGGCCAGTTATGTTCTTGGGATTCAGATACTTCGGGATTACAAGAAACGACTGTTAGCTATCTCTTAGGCATCCTATATCGAAAATATCCTTGTGAGATTTAGGATACATAATTCCAAGAAAGGCAACTTGCCTTATCGATATGGAATTCACTTGTTAAAGGAATAGTCTCCTAAGACACCTCAAGATGTTGAGGAAATGAGACATATCCCATATGCCTCAACAGTTGGTAGTCTCATGTATGCTATGTTATGCACAAGACCGGACATCTGTTTTACAGTGGGAGTAGTCAGTAGGTTTCAGTCTAACCTAGGATTGGATCATTGGGTGGCTGTGAAATACATTCTCAAGTATTTTAAGAGAATGAGAGATTACATGATTGTATATTCCGGTGAGGATATGATCCTAAAGGGATATACAAACTCTGATTTTTAGACGGATGTCGATTCTAGGAAACGAACATATGGATCAGTGTTTACCCTAGGTGGTGGGGCTATAGTATAGCGGAGTATAAAGAAATCTTTCATTGCTGACTCCACATTGGAGGCTGAGTATGTAGCAGCTTGTGAAGCAGCTAAGGAAGCAGTCTGGCACCGAACCACTCACACTTTATTGCGCTAATAGTGGTGCAGTGGCAAATGCAAAAGAACCAAGAAGCCACAAGAGGGGAAAACATATAGAGAGGAAATATCATCTCATCAGGAAGATAGTGCAGAGAAGAGCGTTTCTGTCATAAAGATTGCATCCGCATAGAACCTGGCTGATTCGTTTACAAAGACCTTGTCAGCTAAAGTGCTTGAAAGTCACCTAGATTGTCTAGGATTACGTGACATGTCCCATTTTCTCTAGTATAAGTGGGAGATTGTTGGGATATATGCCCTAGAGCTTTATTTAATGTAAACAGTTTTATATGTTATGAAATAAAATGATGCATTATTCATTCATCAAAGTGTTTGTTTAAATTTCATATATTGTAAATTATCTTGATTACCCTAGATTACTTATGTGCCTTCAGAATTAGTATATGAGTGTCATACACAAGAGGATTTAAGTCTGAAGTTAGTAATCTAAAATAGTCCATAGAGAGCAAACAAAGCAGGTACTTTGTTTGTGGTTTATCTATAGCTGCGCTCCATTCTATATTTGTATGGCGACCTTGATCCGGGATTGTCCATGTGGAGACATGAGAATGAAGGCACCTTGTATGATGTGATCATATAGGATTGGACCAAGATAGAAATGACTTTCTTATAATATCCGTTAAATAAAGAAATTCATTTTGATATACTAGATGGTCATATATGGATTGATCTTAATCCTGAGTGTACTACAAACTCCTGCATGGCAGGCAATGTTCTTTGATTTACAAAGGTGAGGTTGGTGTAGTAGTCCCGACCAATAGCCACGTACTTTGGGGGCATGGTCTGGTGTGTAACTGGGGACATTTTACATAGACACGGAGTTCACTCCTTCTTGCGAGAAGTAGAAGAGTATATTCCTTAAGGGTTGATTCGGTACTTGAACGGTTGGAGCGCTCAAGTCTTTCTGTTACGAATAGAAAGATTAAAATTCATAATGGTTATGAATAAATCTTTCATTAGAGAATCAATGGTACTTAAGGTAAAAATAGTTAAAGGGGTATAACAGATATTATGACTCGGCTCTAATTATGAGATACTCGTGAAGAGTTAATCTGTATGTAATGACTATATCGATGGACAACGACTTGGTTCAGCTTAATATATTATTTGCGGCAACGAGAGTGAAGCTTCAGATTTTTTATGGAATAAGCCGGAGGTAATAATTTGGAATATTTAATTAAAAGCTTAATTAATATTTCGAAATTATTGGAGCTTGGAATCGTAGGTCCATTTGGTCCCCGTTGCTAGCTCAATATACTGTAGCAGATTTAATATAATTGGATAGTCTAATTATATACTTGCGTATGTATAATTATTATTAATATGATTAATAATATCATTTTGTCACACATGAGACTATATATTAAAAGTTAATATATAGTTTCTAATAATTATATGATAATTATTAAATGAATAAAATTAAATTATATTTGACATAATTTAATAAGGCCATTATTGGAATTTCTTGTTTTTGGGTTTTGGAAACCCTTGGCTTCTTTTGGAAGTTATGATTTTCAAAAGGTTAATTGAATATTTAATTTTGTAACATATTTAATCATGATGATAGAATTTAATATTAAATTTATCTGTTTCAAATATTTTTGATTTTCCTTATGCCATGGCCGAAAATTCCATTGGGGGGGGGGGATGATTTGTTAATTTTAGAAATTAATTACCGTAAGTATAAAAAGAAAATTGGATTTTCTTTTGCCTAACTTTGATTTTTACAACCCTAGCCTCCATCTTCTTCTTCTTCATTCTCTCTTAAAAGTTGAGAAAAACCAAAAGAAAGAACAAGAAAAAAATAAAGATAATACTTGTGTGACATTAATCTCTAAATAGTTTAAGGATTAATTTTGTGAGTCTAGCCTACACTAGTTTCTGTTGGTTGTGAGACCTAGCACATAAGACTCTATTGGTGTTGAACCAAAATCCATCACTTTTGTTTTTCATTGACTCACGGTAGTGGGGGGTTATTTTGCTCACTGTTGAGCACTTCTTGGGTGATTTGGGGCTCGGTTTGGGTTCGTTTTAATCCATATTTTTTGGGGAACATATAGGGGTGTTTTGAGGCCGTGTTGGTGTTGTTTTCAATTGTAAAAACAGAACTGAAACACAGCCACTACTCACCCATTTCAGGGGCTTTTTCGGCAGTGTGTTGGGCGCTAATCGAGCGCAAAACAATCCAATTTTTGCACTGCTGTTCGGGGACTGTTCTGGGGCTATTTCGGGGCTAAAATTTTATCTAAAATAGAAGTAAAATTTCCAGCAGTGGTGCTGGTATCATTCGACCTCTTGGTGAGAATGGCAAAATAAATTTTCAAGTCTGATCCGGCTGCCTAACGTGCTTCCACTGCGTAAGGAAAGCGTGTCCTACATCATATGCTTCACATGATAGATTTAATCGAGCAGTTGAGGCGATGTGATTTCCCTCATAATGATACTCTTGGTCAAAATTTGATTCTCTATTCATTTTTGCTGTCATACTACCAGTTTGTGATGAATTTTAATATGCAAAAGATTCACTGCTCTTATAGTGAATTGCATCAGATGCTACAGACTGTGAAGGATGACATACAGAAGATAGTTTCGACTCTTATTGTAAAACCCTGTACACTCCCTGCTTCTTCCCAATCCAAGGAGAAAAGGAAGAAAATGAAAGGAAAGAAAGGTGGTTCTCGTTTTCCTCCGCGGGTAAGGTAGTGAAGTTTAAACTTAAAAGAGTCGCTGAAGATAAATGTCATCTTTTTGGCAAAATCGGGCATTGGAATAGAAATTTCCCAATGTACCTTGCGCAAATCATAAGTGGGAGAGAAAGCCTCAGCATCATTAATATTTATTTTTCCTGTTATTGATATCTCGTTGGCTTGTGAAGCCATGATTTTCAGTAGGATTTTGGATTATGCTTGTCTTATTCACATCCGTAATTCCTTGAAAATTGAAACATTGAGAGATGCAGTTGCGAATCAAAAATGGAGAGACTTTCTGGACCCTGTTGTTGTTAGAGTATATGAGATTCCCCTTGCTAATGCGAGCCTTTTGTTGTATGACTGTTACTTTGTACCATGATGTATATCAAATATTATATCACTTTTTCATTAGATATAGAAGGATATCATAAAAATCTTAAAAATAATATTTTTATATTTATATGATAAAAATAATATTCGTAACTTATATACCCAAATGAACAAGGTCATTATTCCATTTGAGATATTTTAAATACGGCGATAAATAAACGAAATAGGTTTAATGTTAGTAATATTTAATTACGGTATATGAGATTAGGTCATATAGATATATGATACCTAACCCGGTTAGTTAGAAATTATTTAATTGAGAATCTTACCATAAAGTCTTGATAGACACTAAAAAAAATATACATTTAATAAAGAGAAAGTAATTACTTTATACTTATAGTTTCATTAATCCTCTTAATTTAGCACATTTGTGAAATAATAATTAAATTTATATTTTATATATTTTTATTATGATTTTTATTTCTTATGTAAGTGAGATAATACTTTGAATGCATAATTAAAAAAATAGACGTGACAATTGGATTTTGGAGGCCAGAAACTTAAAAGGGCGTTCTAATAATGTATAATTTCAGAAATTCCAACTTTGCGTAATTTTCGTATTTGATGTTTACAAGTTTTCATGGCCGAAATTGATGAAAAAGCTAAAGTGTGTTATATGTAATTATTAAAGCAAAAAAATAGCAAAATAACAAAATAACAAATAAATAAATAAATATCGGTGGATTGGCCCATTATTTGAAAAAATTGCTTTGCATTATTAAATGCAATGTAAATTTTTAAAAATGGTGGGTGTTGAACCCTTTATAAATAAAGGTGCTCTGCACCTCATTTAAGCCTGAATTCCATAATTTTCTCTGAAACTTTAGGGATTTCTAGCTCTTGTGTGTTTTATTTTTCAAGCTTTCTTTTAATTTCTTTTTCTTTTATCCTGCTGGGGTAAAATGTGAAATTTTTAATATGAGAATATATATTAATCTTACTTATATTATAATATATGAATTGTAATCTAAAAACTAATATTTAATTTAAATCTGGATTAATTATTGAAAAAATTTATTACCGCATATATGACTGGTTTTATTTATTTGGCATAATTGAGTACCTAACTGGATTTGTTATAGAAAAAAGTTATCATCGCTTTTGTGCTGGTTTTATATGTTTTGGCATAATTACCTCCTGAAATAAATTAACTAGGTAATAATGACAATTTATATATTATAAAAAGTAAGATTTCTAAATTTAAAATATTAAAAGTGGATCCCCTAGCCCCATCATTTTATTTTATTATTGTAGTATAATTTAAAACTGTCAATCACTTCAAACAATTCACTCGTTTTATTTTTACTCGAATTATTATTTTATCTTATTAAATTTATTCCATGTGGATCGACCCCAGACTTACCAAGTTATTTTATTACTTCTGTAATATCCCCAAATCCGAGAGATGCCACTGGTAGGGAATAAGCCATACTATTCCCCTAAGCCTCTAACTTTCTCACCATGAACAATGATAATACACTTTTCCCAATCAAAATCTTATGCATGGGACCAACGCCCAAACTCATCAACATGAAATATAAACTCAAAAATAATTACTGTAAACTTAATAACATTTGCTTACAATGACTATCACATTACTCAAGACTAGTACATGACATCTAACTGACTCTGACTGGACTCTCACTCTTTCTGACTTGAACTGGTGGACTCCATAACCTAGTGACTGCATCAGTATCCGTCCTCCCGAGCTCGTCCTTCGAGAATACCTGTAAAATAAGAAATCTAAGAATGGTGGTTAGACATTTGTACGATCTAAGTGAGTGGACGATAAAAACTGAAATATTGTACTGAAAACATTTGGTTCTAAAACCAAATTCAAGAAATAACTTCATAAGAAATCTCTTTTCTTGTTTGAAAATTCTGAACTCTCTTTTATGAAAATCTCCCCTGAAAACTCTTTGTAAAACTTATCTTTCCTGAAAATCTCTTATAAAACTAATGTTTTATGAAAAATTTTCTTTCTAAAACCTTTTCTGAAAACTGTATATGAAATTTATTTCTGAAATCTGTATCTGACTTTGAAAACCTGACGTATGGGGGCATTACGTATCGTCGTCTCTCGATACGCCTAACTAGAGACAGTAGTGTAAATCCATAACTTTGGGACATTACGTATCACCGTCCCCCAAATCATGCCATTTCTGTCTCTGAAACTAGTGGTCTTGGGGCGTTACATATCGCCATCCCCCAAGCCACTGAACTAGAACTAGGGGTTCAGATCTATGTTACCCTCCAAGCTCTGAAACTAGGATCTAGGGGCATCTGTCATCCCTAGTCCTGAACTAGGATATGGGGGCATTACATATCGTCATCCCCTCAGTCCTCTAAATGTGCACATGTCATCCGCCAATTCCATGCCTGTAATAAGTTACATACTGAGGTGGATTTTTCCCCCATGCCTCGAAAACATAAAAGTAATGCTTTGAAAACATTTCTTTCTTAAACGTACCTTAAAACATAATCTTTCATGATACAACTGCAGTAAAAATCAAATAAAGCCCTAAAAGCGTGAAAATAAGTCTAATATGAAAATACGAAATGAAAATCAAGTAAAAGGGAAAGTGTCCACTCATTTTTTTGGAATCCGGCTGGCACTGAATCCCTTCATCGAAGAAAATTACGGTTCTTGTGGATAATATATGATCGGAAACTTGATTAGCATATACGTTGTAAAATGAGCTTCAGAACTTAACTAAGCTAACTATTATATCAATATGTTTTAGCTACAAAGCTTATCATGCTTGTGACTTGATGTAAGGTATGTATATGAACTGATACGAGACCCTAATGGTGGTCTCTAACACGCTAGAGTGAAACTAGACTGATAAAAACATATTTTGGGGAAATTTTTGGTCACGCGTCGTGACGCAGGGTTTTACGCGTCGTTACACGCACCATTCTAGAAGCATTTCTGGAAAAATTTCCAGTATACGTGGTAACACAGATTGGTGGCGCGTCGTGACGCGCTCGTTTCCATAAACATTCCTGGGAAATTTCCCAGCATGCATCGCGACACTGCTTATTCCGCGTCGCGACGCAAGGCCAAAAACAAGGCCGCATTTCAATTCTTTCATCCCTAATTTGCTCAATACTTTCTCCCATACATTCCACATAAGCAAATAACCTCAATAATTATGCAAAACACCATCATTATCATTCTAACATTCACTCACATCTATTATATATACTCTATTATTTTATACCAAAAATTTAACAAATTGAGGGTTCCTCACAATCACCATTTCTTGACACAAAAATCACTCATTCATCATCACATCTAAGTCATCAACATACTATAATCATCAAAACTTCAAAACTCAATATATAACAATTTGGGTCAAATTTCATTACCTTCTTTCTCTTGATTCCCTTCATTCCTCAAGCCTCCAAGGTAGCTTTCCTTCTTCTTTATTTGTTGAAAGGTTTCTTAGTATTTGCTTCTTCTTCTTTCTTTCTATTTCTTCTTCTTTCTTCTTTCTTCTTATTCTTTCTCATCTCACATCCTTCTCTCTTTATTTCTCTCTCAAATCTTCAAGATTTATAAATAGTCCCCCTTTTATATAGTAGGGGCCAATTTGACTAATTGACAAGGTTTTAATTTAAATTTTTTTTTGAAACTTTGAGAAAAGTGTGGAATTCTCTAGATGGGTCCCAGATTACTATTCATTTGAATTGTAATCTGCGTTTTTGACTTTCTTCTGGTCCGAATATGGGAAATTATTCAACGCAGAAGTTGTAGATCTCGATCTTAAATTTCCGATGATATAAAATTCATAACAATCGGAGTTTGTATGAGAATGTTACTGCCCTATTACCATGGGATGTACGGAATGGAACATCATAGAATTTCGTATCAAAATTTCGAAGAATTTACCGTTTATCCCTAAAGTCGTTCCATGAATGTATATATGCTCAAATATAATTTATATTATGTAACACTTGTCCCGTGATGTAATAGTACTATAATGCAACAGTAGTAGAGACTACCGGTCATTACAAATTCTCCCCCATTAAATAGGATTCCTCCTCGAATCCTTTCTGGGCTCAACTCGTAGATTTGTCCTGGTCGAGGATATTTGCTTCTTTGACTATCCTTATCTTTCTTAATTTTTCTTCTGATATTTTGTTCGAGACCTTAATACTAAAACCTCTGAAAATCTCTTGTCATACTTGTGATACAATTCCAAAGTTCATGGGTCTTAGTGAATAATATCTTGAGTTCCTAATTGAAAGGTAATTCCTTAATCTTACTTCATGATCCTCTGCTGAATACTCTACATTTATCATTATACTACCATTATTTCTACACATCGTAAGAACTTTATTTTTAAAAGTTCCAACTATATTCAGCATCATTTATCTCCATTTAGTTACACGAGTTATCATTTCCAAAATTGTACTATATTCATAATATATCCTCTTACTTATCTTAGTTCCATTCTGATTTTGAAACCCCCTTAATACCTTTTTCCATGGCAACAATAACTTTTAATATCCTTAGGAACTTCTGTTACTTTTCATGATTAAAGTATTCTCATAGTACTTTATGTTCTAACCCATAACCTTCACATTCCCTTAACCTGTGCATAATTCGAGTTCTTGAGCTATACTTTATATTAACATTTATTATCTAATCTTAACCAACTATTTTACCCTCTCAGTTTTTCCGCCTTACTAAACCTTATTTACTTGTAAACTTTCTCTTCTAAGTCCTCACATTTATGACTATCTCTGAGTTTTGGTCTTCATCATTTATGACTAACCTTTCCAAGTGCTCTTAATTTCCACTCATGTTTCTTATATTTATGATGTTATATCAATGTATTTGTCTCTTTCTGATGATTCTTCTTGATTGGCTAAGGAATTCAGGGGCAAAATATCTATACTAAGCCTGATTATATGCACCTTTATACTAAAGCTATGTTCTTTATTACTATCTTAATACTGGTTTTACTAATCTGGTTTACTCTTCTGCACCTTTGATTACTTTACTAGCACGGTTCAGTTACTGTCTTTCACACGACTTATTCTTTATGCCTGATTTTATTACTTTTAAATCTTATCTTTACCCAAAGACCATTTATGCATATTATACCTTGAGGATCCACCTGCTATGCTAATTGCAAATTTACAGTAACTTATCTCCTCGATTCCATATTATGTTACAAATCTACCAAACCACCCATACCCGTGGCTAAGGCCGTCCCAAACTCGTAGTGGTTTGGTCAACTTAGACTAGGGTTGGGCACTTTATATGGTTTACGTGAGCTAACACGTAAAGGAATTATTGGTTTTATTCTGATACTAAGAAACCTTGTTGTTACATACTTTTGTCTTTGCTTATTAGGTATTCTCTCTTATGTCATTGAACATTGACGACTTCACTTCTAAATATTTTCCTTAGTATTCTTTTCGTCTCCTACTTTATCCTATTCTATATTGACAACTTTCTTGATCTACTTCTCTATCTTCTTATCTGAGGGATATCTTCTTCCTTTACATATCCACTATTTTGTCTAACACTGGTTCCTTTGTATCTCAGTCATTACTTGACTACTACTTTATCTCTGTACCGTTTTATTTGAACAACTTCTTTCCTAACTTCTTTACTCAGAGTTGTCACTCACTTTTATTCCGTTCTTAAAGTACATCTGAAGGCCTTATGTTCCGGTCTTCTTTCACTATACATTCTCTTATTCCTGGGAGTATCCTGAGGCAATCTTCAAGGTCCATCTCTGCTACTGTTATCTAACGAGGGTTGGGAGGGTGGGAACTTATCCTGAGGACTTTCTGATTATGGTGATCTGGTTGTACATTCTGTTTATCTTATGAGCTTATGACCCTCGTATATATATAGATATATATGATACATTTCCCTACACTAGGGCACTACTGTTAAAAACTATCTGGTTTTCCTTCTTCAGCTTTACTTTTGATTATTTTCAACTAATGAACACACTACCTCCTCTGCGAAATTCCTCTAGAGTCATACTTTCTAAAAACTTTCTTGTACTGCCCATGTACTTCTTCCTATTTAGTCTTTGTCGTTTAACCTTCAAAAATTGTTGCTTTATCTCTCTTAGTGCCGCTATACTCTCTTTGATATTCTTTCTTAAGAAACTTACTCTGCTACAAAGGTTTCTTTCTTGTCTAAGTTCCTTAATTCAACGGTGGCTTCTAAACTTAGCTGAACTTATTGTGGCTTCAAACCATTCTATCTCATGCTTCTTATCTATGTTTCATTAGACTTATCAATTTGGCTGTCTAGCCATCTCGCGATTTGTCTATTCTGTCAATTGCTCTTCTTTACTGGTTTTTCTCTTTACTAGGTTCACAGTTGAGGGGTGAGCATATGCATTCCTTAAGGATCTGTGGATACGCATTCTGTTTTACACTTAAGCTCGGTGATGATCTGGTTAAGTGTCTATATGCTTATTAGAATCGAGGTTTACGGAAGGAATGGTCTTTATTCATTCTGCAGAAACCTTTTCGACTCCTCCATGTCTTGGGGTCCCATAACTATTATCAATTATCTATATTACTATATTCTCATTATGTTATCTATGTGCCTGAATGTACTGAATTTTCTCGTTACTTCTCGCATCCCTCTTACCATTTGCATATCATATTTCTTTGCTCTAAGCCTTGCTGCTGAGGCTAGTGGTGTTTCGTTCTCCTAACTACTTCCTAGATCTCAGCTCTCTGTTCTTGTTATAAGTCTCTACTTTTTCACTCTGTTCCACTGTCCATACTGGTACTCTTGTCACTCCTAAATATCTCCAACCTCTCGGGTCTATTCTTGTATACTTCCACGGATCTCTACTGACTTGGGCTGATCTGTAAGTTCTATTATTGGTCTATTTTGTGGACTTCTACTAGTCTTGCAAGCCTCACGCTGATTTACCTTGATCTTTGGGCTATAGTGGGTTCTCTTCTTTATATCCTCGAAAAATCCCTTAATCACTTTCTGGGTGATCTACTTTCCAAGGTCTTTCATTTCTTAAGATGAACTCTCGTCAGGCTTCTTACGGTCATCCATATCTATGTTGGTAGGGAATAGGGCAAACATCTTATGTCTCGATGAGTTTCAGTATCCTTGTTCAGGTACTATGTGTCCTGGTAGAGTCTATTTCTCATGTAAGGTAGGTATGAGCTAGCCTCCATCAGGACAACTTCATTGATTGTCATCACAGAGGGGTGAAGATCTGGGTAGGTCGGGGCCTTATCTGTTGGATTCCTTGGTTAGGGCAACTAATCATTTTTCTGACGTCATTCATCTTATTTACATGCGGGCTTGGGTTTGAGGAATCTAGAATCTCTACATCCTTATGGCATCTCACATCTATTAGAAGTTTCTACGACTAATCCTGATTTATTACTTCTTCTGCCTTATAGCCATTCTTGGTTATTTGGGGAACTCACTATCTATACGATGTGCTCAAGAGCTATTGGATACACTTGGAAGAATTTTTTGAGGGGGGGAAGGAATCTTGCTGGGAGGGAAGAAACTTTACATAGGTCTACTTGGTATTTTACTCTTCTTCAGGCTTGCTATATTCTTCTTTACTACAAGTTCTGGTGTTATCTTTCACTATCTAACTCTGTGTCTTTGATTCTTACTACTATCTGGTTACTTAATCATTTGTACGGCCTATTTTACTTTTCTTATAGATCTCTCTTCCCACTCCTTTGGGTAACGTTTCTTAAATATTACTGTCTGGTTCCATAACTCGTTTGTACTTCTGGTAATAGGTCAGAATAACTTCAAGAAAATTCTTAACGTTGCTCTAGAATATAGTTGTTCTCGTAAGGGATACTATTCGAATAGTCTGGGAAAGCTTACTAACCTGTCTATAGATCTTGAGGACGTACTCGAGGATCGGATACTGGAGAGGTAGTGCATTGCATATGAGTATCCCGGATATACTACGTATATAAGACCCCAACACTCTTCCCACTGCAGTCACTGACCCCCTAGACCATACTCTGATACCATCTTTGTACCATCCCCAAATCCGGGAGATGCTACCGATAGGGAATAAGCCGTATTATTCCCTTGAGCTTCTGAATTTCTCAACATGAACAATGATAATACTATTTTCCTAATCAAAATTTTATGCATGGGACCAACGCCCAAACTTATCAACATGAAATATAAACTCAAAAATAATTAATGTAAACTTAATAACATTTGCTTATAATGACTATCACATTACTCAAGACTAACACATGACTTCTAACTGACTCTGACTGGACTCTCACTCTTTCTGACTTGAACTGGTGGACTCCATAACCTAGTGACTACATCAGTATCCATCCTCCCGAGCTCGTCCTTCGAAAATACATGCAAAATAAAAAATCTGGGAGTGGGGGTTAGACCGTTGTATGATCTAAGTGAGTGGACAATAAAATCTGCAATACTGTAATGAAAACATTTGGTTCTAAAATCAAATTCAAGAAATAACTTCAAAAGAAATCACTTTTCTTGTCTGAGAATTCTGAACTCTCTTTTCTGAAAATCTTGCCTGAAAACTCTTTGTAAAACTTATCTTTCCTGAAAATCTATTATACAACTGCTATTTTCTGAAAACCTTTCTTTCTAAAAAACTTTTCTGAAAATTGTATCTGTCTCTGAAAACCTGACGTATGGGGGCATTACGTATCGTCGTCCTCCCATACGTCTAACTAGAGCCAAGAGTGCAAATCCATGACTTTGGGGCGTTACGTATCGCGATCCCCCAAAGCATGCCACTCATGTCCCTGAAACTAGTGGTCTTGGAGCGTTACGTATCGTCGTCCCTCAAGCCACTGAACTAAAACTGGGGGTGCGGATCTATGCTACCCTCCAAGCTCTGAAACTAGGATCTAGGGGCATCTGTCATCCCTAATCCTAAACTAGGATCTGGGGGCGTTACATATCACCGTCCCCCCAGTCCTATACATGTGCACATGTCATCTGTCAATTCCATGTCTGTAATAAGTTATATATTGAGGTGGGTTTTTCCCTCATGCCTCGAAAACATAAAACTTATGCTTTGAAAACATTTCTTTCTTAAACATATCTTAAAACATAATCTTTCATGATACAACTGTAGTAAAAATCAATTAACGCCCTAAAAGCATGAAAATAAGTCTGATATGAAAATACGAAATGAAAATCAAGTAAAAGGGAAAGTGTCCACTCACTGTTTTGGAATTTGGTTGGCACAGAATCCCTTCATCGAAGAAAATTTCGGTTCCTGTGGATAATCTATGATCGGAAACTTGATTAGCATATACGTTGTAAAATGAGCTTTGGAACTTAACTAAGCTTACTATTATACCAATATGTTTTAGCTACAAGGCTTATCATGCTTGTGAATTGATGTAAGGTATGTATATGAACTGATACGAGACCCTAAAGGTGGTCTCTAACACGCTAGAGTGAAACTGGACTGATAAAAAATGATTTTGAGGAAAATTTTGGTCACACGTCACGACGCAGGGTTTTACGCATCGTGACATACACCATTCCAGAAGCATTTCTGGAAAAATTTCCAATATATGTCGTGACACAGATTGGTCACGCGTCGCGATGCGCTCATTTCCAGAAACATTCTTGGGAAATTTCCCAGCACGCATCGCGACACTGCGTGTTCTGTGTTGCGATGCAAGGTAAAAAACAGGGCCTCACTTCAATTCTTTCATCCCTAATTTGCTCAATATTTTCTCCCTACATTCCACACAAGCAAATAACCTTAATAATTATGCAAAACATCATTAATATCATTCTCAACATTCAATCACATCTATTCTATATACTCTATTATTTTATACTCAAAATTTAACAAATTGGGGGTTCCCCACAATCACCATTTCTTGACACAATAATCACTCATTCATTATCACATCCAAGTCATCAACATACTATAATCATCAAAACTTCAAATTCAATATATAAAAATTTGGGTCAAGTCTCCTTACCTTCTTTCTCTTGATTCCCTTCATTCCTCAAGCCTCCAAGGTAGCTTTCCTTCTTCTTTATTTGTTGAATGGTTGCTTATTATTTTATTCTTCTTCTTTCTTCCTCCTTTTCTTCTTTCTCATCTCACGTCATTCTTTCTTTCTTTGTCAAATCTTCAAGATTTGTGAATAGTCCCCCTTTTATATAGTAGGGGCCAATTTGACTAATTGACAAAGTTTTAAAAAAAATTGAAACTTTGAGAAATGTGTGAAATTCTCTAGATGGGTCCCGAATTACTATTCATCTAAAATTTTGATCTGCGTTTTCAACTTGCTTCTGGTCCTAATTTGGGAAAATATTCAACGCAGAAGTTGTATATCTCGAACTTAGCTTTCCGACGATATAAAATTCATAATAATCGGAGTTTGTATAAGAAATTTACGGCCCGATTACCATGGGCTGTTCGGAATGGAACATCATAAAATTTCGTATCGAAATTTTGAAGAATTTACCATTTATCCCCAAAGTCGTTCCATGAATGTATATATGCTCAAACATACTTTATATTACGTAACACTTATCTTGTGATGTAACAATACTACAATGAAACAGTAGTAGAGACTACCGGTCGTTACAACTTCAACACTCTTATACTTGGGAGTAAAGAACCACTTTGTGAGTGTGTCAAGTTTTTGGCGTTGTTACCGGAGAATATAAATTAGTAGATAGAATAATAATTTAACATCCTTTTATTTTTTCTTTTGTCATTTATTTATACTTTATTTTAATTTTTTTCCACTTATTTATTATTTTTATTTTTGTAGGTATTGCATTTGCATATTTAAATTTTAGCATATAGTCTGTATTTAAGTTACATGTGTTGGTGCAGAAGTGGGACCCCTATGGTCGAATCAGTGCCATGTGCAACGAAAGTGGGTCTAACCCGTGGATAACAAGTATGTGTGTAATTTTAAATAATTTAATGAAATATTATATTCCATTACGAGTGTATAGAAAAAACCGAGAATCGGAGTCCGGAAACTCAAGAACGGGAGGAAATAAAATTCAGCGCGCACACACTGTAGCGCCCAGCTAAAAAGGCTTTCTATTTTTTTATTTCAAATGTTACTTTAGCTTTGACTTAAGCTCTCTGTTTCAGAGCTGAATAAATTAGGTTTTTTTAACCTAAATTGCTTTTAACCTTCCCTAAACTGTTTCAAAACACCCAAAATTAATTTTAACATCAAAACCAACATCAACATATATTATAGAATAAAAATCAAGTTTTTCAAAATATCAAATATTTTTACAAAAATATAAATTTATTCTAAATACGCCATTGCATAAATTTTGAATCCAAAACACAAATCAAATTAGAATCCCACAATGAAATGACTCATGAACAATTCTAGGTCACTCAAAGGTGGTCAAGTGATTCTAGAATGATAGCCTTAGCTCCAAGCTATTATCTAGAGTTCCAAACTCTAATTTTATGTCTATGTCTAACATAAACATTTTCACCCAATTACAAGCATATTGTGTTTATACTTCCAAAGCATCCTAACACAATTAATTAACCTAATTTCAACATCAAGCTATGTTATTATGTATCTAATAGATAATTCATCACTATATGTCTCACTAATGAAAATTCACTAATGAAAAACATAGCTTTTGGAGAAGATCAACTTACATAGCAAAGTTGATTCAAAGATCCAATCTACTTCTCCTTGTTGAAATGTTGTGGAGAAAATTTAAAGTTAGTAAGCTTGATTCCAAGATCCAATCTTGATTCCAATGCTAGCAAGCTTCACTCCAAGATCCAATCTTGATTTCTCAAAATTGAATTGTTGTAGAGATCTCCCAAAGCTTCTCAAAACACTTCTCTAACTTAGGCTAATTTCTCTAATTCTTGCTTGTATTTAGCTTTCTTAAACTTGATTAAAAGCTTTGCTCAAGCTTGCTATTTATAGAAAAACTTAGGTAATTCTTAATTAATAAAATTTCTAATAAACTTTATGTGGGCTTAATCTAATTTTTCCAAATATGTATAAGTTGGTGTGACTAATCACCTTTGTCTACCATTTTGATTTAATCCAATTAAATCAAAACAAAGTTTAATTAATGGATTAGTTACATGTCTACTACTTTGATTTAATCTAATTAAATCAAGCCAAAAACACCTATAATTACATATTTATAATTACCAAAATATCCTCAAATGGTAGAGATATTTATGAAATTATGATAAAGCCCTTGTGTAATTTTTGGATTAATCCAATTAATCTAATTGGGTCAAAGTAAATAATCAGTGTTATCTAATAATACTTAATAATCTTAGTTGATAATTATAATATCGAATATTATTTATTATAAAAAATAATCGGCTACCTAAGTGCTCAATGAGTACACTTCATATTGTGGGACTTTCTAAGTCCAGACACGTTTGTCATGTAAGCCTGGCGAATATATACGCAATTCGGCCACCTCCAAATTCGCGAAGAACACGAATGACCTTTCTAAACTATACAAGTCGAGGTCATCACATATGTTTAACAATCCCACCGTCGTAGGCTATCCGAGTTGTGCTTGGGAAACATAGAATTCAGTGTCAAGTTTTTGAGGCACACATCTCATGTCAACATGTCCACGATTCTTTACAACTAATGTGATCCACCGAGGTGATCAGTTTTGGCCAAAATCTTTAAGAATCGTGACTTACTCACATGGATACCTAAACCCCTTATGGTACAGATATAGGCTGACAGATCCTATCTTGATACGCACTTGATTAACGAGTACATCGGTCTACACCAAACTAACATCTAGAGGCCATACCATGAAAGGTTTCTGACATACTTGGCATCAAAGCGTGGAGGATCTTCCACAAAATCAATATATCCTATAGTCAAAGGATTACATATGCTACTCGACTCGAGGAGATTCCCATTGACGGTGGTGTGTACTTCCAACTATTAGGAATTACCTGTGAGTCATTCAGTATTCGCTTCAACGAATACCCATATGTCTATACGAGCTTTCAAAACTCATGGTACATTGGGTTAAACCATTAGAACTCCAATTCCAATAAACGACATATGCTAGTCTTCTAGGTTGTAGGAATTCGATCGTATTCCAAAACCAATGACTAAGAATATTTAATTTAAGAATAATTTATAATAGTAATACTATCCCAATGTCGGACCACCTAGTGTCCATTATTACTACAATACCATTCTAAGGATGATGTCATTTTTAGCATATTTATACATCTATCTAGTATGCATAATGACATTACCATTAATAAGGTTTGAAATGAATATGTAATTATTTTATTAATAAATAATAAAATGTACAATACATTATTCGGATGGGCGCTCCAAGCACCAACTCCCACAGTATGAGATATTGATCTCAATCATCTAGTGGTAGATTAAATAGAGAGTCTTTATCACTTTCACCGTAAGTTAAAATGGCCGAGAATCGAAATGAAAACCCATCTGGTCGAGATGAAAATCTAGTTGATCAGGTAGAACATTAGTCTCAGTATGAAGATCTTAATCATCTTAGGACAGTCAGAGAATTCATGAATCCCATTAGGACAAGATCACTATCTTACATTGCTTTCTCAAAAGATGCATCACGTTTCAATTTTAAACCAGGTGTCATCTAACTTTTACCCACATTCCACGGTCTAGAATAAGAAAATCCTTATCAGCACTTAAGGTAATTCGAAGTGGTATATAATACTTGCACATACCAAAATTGCAGTATAAATATAATTCGACTTAAGTTTTTTTCCCTTTTCTTTAAAAGAAAAAGCTAAAATTTGGCTGTAGAACCTTAGGTCATGATCCATCAGAACATGAGATGATTTGCAAGAGCAATTTTTGAAAAATTATTTCCCTCCTCACAGGACAAACTCCTTTAAGAGGAGAATCACAACTTTCACATAAGTGTCGGGGGAAACACTTTACCAATGTTGGGAGAGATTTAAAGATATATTGAATGCTTATCCACATCATGAGTTTGAAACATAGAGGTTGGTTTCCTACTTCTATGAGGGTTTAACACACCCAAGGTAGACAAGTTGTGGAACTGATGTGTAATGGTGAGTTGAGGGATAAAAATCCCGAAGATGCACTAGATTACCTAGAGCACATAACAGAGAATGCACAATAATGTGACACATTTGGCACTTATGAGTTGTCTGTAAAGCCATGGTCATCTAGTAGAGGTATGTTTAACCTTAGGGAAGACCATGACCTTTCTGCTAAATATGCATCTCCAGCTAAAAAAGTTGAGGCATTAGAAATGAGGAAGAATGATCATGTCAAGTCAGTTCTAGAAGTCACGTGTCATATCTGTAATTCAAATGAATATGTCACACAAGTTTTCCCAGCCTTGCCAGCCCTGTAGGAATATCTCCATGACCAAGTTAGTTCCATAAACATCTTCAAGAGACCAAATTCAAACCCATACTCCAAAACCTACAATTCTGATTAGAGAAACCATCCAAACTTCAATGGGATGAATGATAACCAAGCACAACCATCGCAACAACTTCCACAAGTACACCAGAATTTCCAAAATTCCCATAATTATGCAACATATGTCCCACCACCTAGGAAAATCCTTGAGGATACCTTGCATGGATTCATTGCGAAACAGGAAGCCATCAATAACCAAAATGTGCAAACATTGATTGATTTGAAAGATACTTTTGCAAAAATCATATATGCATTGACTATTAATGAGAAATGAAAATTTTATGCACAACCACAGCCAAACCCCAATAGTCATCAAAATCCTCACGAGGGTAGTTCTGGTAGTCAACACATAGACCAAGTCAAATATGTTATTACTCTTCGTTGTGGTAAGGCCATCCACATACCTATTCTTGAACCTTGCGAAGCTGAATATAGATCTTATTCGGAGGGTAAGGAATAGGTTGATAAACCATTGCCTATCATTGATGATAAAAAAAAATTCTCATGCACCTCTGTTTCCTCAAGCATTAAAAACAAATAAATTGAACCATTCCCCATAGATATATGAAATATTCAAACAGGTAAAGGTCAATATTCCTTTACGAGATGTCATCCAATAGATACCATCTTATGCCAATTTTTTGAAAGACTTGTGTACCGTTAAAAGAAAACATCAGGTAAAAAGAAATTTCTAGCTGAACGGGTAAGTTTCATTTTCTCAACCAATAATACATAAAAATACAAAGACCATGGTTGTCCAACTATTTCATGTATTATTGGAAATAAAAAAATTGAACATGCTTTGGTTAATCTTGGAGCCAGTTTCAATTTGCTTCCATTTTCGGTTTACCAACAACTTAATATTGGCGAGTTAAAACCAACCTCAACTACTTTTTTACTTCCCGATAGATCAGTCAAGGTACCGAAATGGATTATGGAAGATGCGTTATTACAAATCGATAACTTCATATATCATGTGGATTTTTTTTATCTTGGAAACACAACCTGTAGCAGATAGTTATAAGTCAATTCTTGTAATACTCGGTCCCCCAATTTTTTAGCAACAACTAATGCTTTAATCAATTGCAGGAATGGAATCATGAATTTATCCTTTGGTAATATGACGTTGGAGCTTAATGTTTTTAACATGTGCAAACAACCATACGATGAGGATAGTGAAAACGAGAGCATGGAACTAATTGAACAGATTGTGGAGGAATATATTCAGGAGAGTTGATATGATCCTATGGAAATTTATACAACCAATTTTCTTGATTCAAGTACGTAATTAAATTCAGATATTCCTAATTGATTTCATAAAATGAATCGTAATTTACATACATAATTTCAAAAAGAAAGACAAAAATACAGTATTGGGAATCTGACTTTAAAAGACCATCTTTGTCAATTTATAAGAAAATTGAATAGAAAGCATATCCCCGACCCATAGAGGGTGTTCAAGCCGTTACTAGACATAAAACCAGAGGAAGATGTGAGCCACAATCACAACTATCAGTACATATCATTTACTATTTTGATTTCCTTTTATTTTTTTAATATGTAACCTTTTTTTTAGTAGTAGTGTTGTATATTCAATTGTCAATTCCAAACTAACCAGATGATGTCTTCTAAACTCTACTTCTTTTTATTCAGACATTGGGGACAATGTCTCAATTTTGTTGGGGGATAGTTGATAAGATAATTTTCATTTTTTGTGTTTCATTATTGTGTATTTCTTTCAAAAAAATATTTTTCGTTTTTGTGATGTTGTTTTATGTAAAAAAAAGTTTTTTATTATGTTGTTTTTATTTTTTTGTTATTTTGTATGTAAAAAATAGAAAATTAAAAATTAAAAAATATTTTATGTTGATTTTCTTTTGTGTTTTTATTAAAAAAACTACACAAACCAACAACAAATTTTTGACTGACCAAGTTGAATTGTTGTTTAAAGATGGAAGTGTAAGGAGTTTTTGCTCCTGCGACGCATCTCAATGTAATTCGTAATAAGATATTTTGTTTATTTCGTTTTGAATCATTTAAATTTATGAATTCTCCATAATATTGATTAAATTTGATCCCATATGCTCATTTGACAGATATTATAACATACAAGGTAACACATGATCATGGGTTTTAAGTGAAAATTTGTAATATTCAGTTCTCTAGTTTGTTGGAGGTAGCACCTAAAGGAAGTGGAATTTGGGTTTTTATTAAAAAAAATACTAACCAAGCATTTTACTTAGTAATCAGACATCTTGCCTCAACAAGAAATGATTGTTCACGTAAAATGGTAGAACTTGAGTTAGTTTTTTTTAAAAAAGTGATAATAATAATCAAGCTTTTACTTAGTAACCGAACATTTTATCTCAGTAAGCAGTGATTATTCACGTAAAACGGTAGAGCTTGAGTTTGTAAGAAAAAGTGTGTGAATAAGTTTGAATTCACAGTCTCTCTAACTCGAGCAATTAAGTCTGTATAGTGTTTTAACACTTAGTGCCCTAAGACCAACTAGTCTGGGAGTCACTAGCCCAAAGCTCGTTATGTGGGTTAAAGAGAAAACTTAAAGAAATCAGACACTTCTTCTTTTTGACATCTGAGATCTGAGAAATTAAGTCTGTAGGGGTGTCTTAACACCTAATACCCAAAAGCCAACTGGTTTGGGAGTCATTGGCTCAAAGCTCGTTACAAGGGTTAAAGATGTATTATTATTATTATTATTAAAAATTATCATTGTCAAAAGGTGTGAATTTTGATATAACTTTAGGATAAAAATATTACTCTCCTTTCAACAAGACTTTTGAATATTGTGGGCACAATGAATTGATTGATACTTTGTTTTATGTATGTATGGAAGAAGGCTAAAAAAGTACAGGATAATTTTCTTATTTGATTATTTAGAAAGAAATAAAAAAATTATCAACTTGGATAAGAATTTTTCTCTTAAGTTTTCGCTTAAATTACTAGGGACTAGTAATAAGTTGGTTGTGGGGTGTGATGAATACTAAAAAGTGTACATTTAATAAGGAGAAAATAATCATTTTACACATAATTTCATTAATCCCTTTCATTTAGCACATTTGTGAAATAATAATTAAATTTATGTTTTATATATTTTTATTGTGATTTTTTATTTCTTATGTAGGTGAAATAATACTTTGTATGCATAATTAGAAAAATGGACATGATAGTTGGATTTTGGAGGCTAGAAACTTAAAAGGGCGTTCTAACAGTGTATAATTTCAGAAATTCCAACTTTTCACAATTTTCATATTTGATGTTTACAATATTTTCTAGTTCTGAAGTTTTCAAGGCTGAAATTGATGAAAAATCTAAAGTGTGTTATATGTAATTATTAAAGCAAAAAAAAAAAAAAATATCGGTGGATTGGCCCATTATTTGAAAATTTTGCTTTGCATTATTAAATGAATGTAAATTGTCAAAGTGGAGGGTGTTGAACCCTTTATAAATAGAGGTGCTCTGCACCTCAGTTAAACGAATTCCATAATTTTCTCTGAAAATTTATGGAGTTCTAGCTCTTATGTGTTTTATTTTTTAAGCTTTCTTGTCATTTCTTTTTCTTTCAGTAATAAAATTATGTGTGTTTTTATTCAAATCATTAGTAGTTAATTTCATCCTGCTGGGGTAAATGGTGAAAATTTTAATATGAGAATATAGATTAATCTTACTTGTATTATAATATATGAATTGTAATCTAAAGACTAATATTTAATTTAAATATGGATTAATTATTGATAAATTTTATTACTGCCTATATGGCTGATTTTATTTATTTGGCATAATTGAGTATCTAACTTGACTTGTTATAGACAAATGTTATCACCACCTTTATGGCTGGTTTTATATGTTTTTACATAATTAATTCCTGAAATAAATTAACTAGGTAATAATGATAATTTATATATTATAAAAGGTAAGATTTCTAAATTTGAAAAATTAAAAGTGGTTATCCTAACCCCATCATTTTATTTTATTATTCTAGTCTAATTTAAAATTGTCAATCACTTTAAACAATTCACTCTTTTTATTTTTACTCTTATTATTATTTTATCTTATTAAATCTAATCCATGTGGATCGACCCCGGACTTACAGGGTTATTTTATTACTTCGACATTCTTATACTTGGGAGTAAAGAAAGCCTTATCCAACTTGTGAATATTGAATTCAAGGGAAAATAACTAAATCTCCATTTACTGGTGTGGGACATCGAACCACTGACTTATTATAACTCATATATTTTGATGTATGTGATCCTATGAGTCAAACTGCTCACAGTGGCTATTCTTACTTTATTATCTTTACTGATGATTTGTCACGGTATATTTATGTTTATTTAATTAAACATATATCAGAAACTTTTGAAAAGTTTAATGAATTCTGAAATGAAGTAGAAAAATAAACTAGTAAGTTCATCAAATGGCTACGATCAGATCGAGTTGGTAAATGTATGAGTAATGAGTTTAGAAATAATTTAAAAGAATATACTCATTCGGGTAATCCATAGCACAATGGAGTATCCGAAAGGATAAATTGGACTTTATTAGATATGGTTAATTCTATATTAAGTCTTAAAGATATTCCATATTACCAATGGAGTTACGCCTTCTAACCAATATTCATCTATTAAATAGAGTTCCTTTGTAACACCCCGGTAATCCTAACGACTATTACATTATGGAACGCATGATACATGATATAAATCATGTTTGAACATATATACACTCATGAAATTACTTTTTGGACATTCGACAAATTCCTCGCAGTTCCAATACAGAATTCATTCCAAGATTAAATCCGGATAGCCCATGGTAGTTAGGCCATAATATTTTCATACGATCTCCGATTTTTATGGACTTTATATCATTGGAAAGCTAAGACCAAGATCTACAACTTTAACATTGGATAGTTTTCCAAATTTGAGTTAGAAATAATCAAAAATGCAGATTAGAAAATTAAGATGAATAATACCCGAGGACCTATCTAGAAAATTCTCAAAACTTCTGACTGTTTTTCATTTAATCATTAAATATTAAGCACTCTAGTATAAAATGGATCACTATTCAAGCATCCCTAACATTTTTGAGAAGAGAGAAACTGTGAGGGAGAAGAAGAAAGAAGAAAGGAAGGAAAAGAGGAAGATGGGAAGCCATTTTTTCACCCAGGTTAAAGAAGAATCAATCCAAACCAACCCACAAGAGGCTAAGAAGAGGGATATCAAGCTTAGAAAACTTGAATTGTGAAGAAAATCAAGTGAGCAAGATCATCGCAGGAATCGCGACTTCCTTCGGCGAAACAAAGTAAGGCTAGTCAGATTCCAAATCAGTGAGTGGACCATTTTCTCAAGTTGATTTTACTTATACGTTTTGAATTGAAACTTATTTTTACGCACTTAGGGCATTATCCAAGTTTCTTTCAAATATGTTTTGATTAAGAATGTTTTGAGAAATATTTTAGAAATTGATGATTTTAAAAGCATGATTTTGGAGGTATGGGGGAAAATCCACCTCAGATGTAACTTGACACAAATATGGAATTGACGGATACAGATATCGTGTGCATACGTAATTCAGGATTAGGGATGACAGATGCCCCTAGATCCCCGATTTTGAGTTATGAGGGTAGTATAGATCCACACCCGGCTCTAGTTCTGTGGCTTGGGGGACTGCGAGACGTAACACCCCATGACCACATATTATGCGTATGAGGGGACATCGAGATGTAACACCCCCATGCGCCATATATTCAGATACAGATTTTATAGATACAGATTTCTCAGAAATATATTTTCAGAAATGGATTTACAGAAACAGATTTTTCAGAAACGATAAGTTTTATGAAAGAGTTTTCAGGAAAGATTTCCAAAATAGTTTTGAAGAAAGAGTTATGTTTCATATAAGAAATATATTTCAGAAAAGATTATTTTATGGGAGAATTTTCGATTTTTAGAACCATAAATTTTCTGAAAGAATCAGTTTTCATTTTAAATTGTCCTATCACAGGTCATTCAAACAATCTAACTCCCTCACTCTCACTTTCTTTGTTTTATTGGTTACTCGGAGGACGAGCTCAAGTGGATGGATACTGATGCCAGTCACTAGGGTGTTGAGTCTACTAGGTCAAGTCAAAGACATGGTTGAGTCATCGTAAAAAAAAAAGTCATGTATCATATATTTGGTATAGTTGATATTGTGCTTGTATTATGTTAGAAGTGTTTATGAACAGAGTTGTAAAGAGAAGTAGTGTTGAGTATATAGTTTTGTGTATTATCATGTATTATATGGCTTTGATTTGGGCAATGGTCCCATGTATGAGTTTATGTTCGAGACAGAGTAGTAGTGTTGTCCATAGACAGAAAGTCAGAGGCTCGGGGGGATAAGACGGCCTTTTCCCTGCCGGTAGCATCTTCGAATGAGGGATGTTACATCTTTTTAAAGCATTTCTTACGACTCCATATTGGATATGGACTGGTTGGAAACCAAATTTTAATTAGATTAGGATTTGGGATTGTCCTGCATATGTCAGAGTGGCGGAGCAAGATAAACTCTTATCTCGAGGTAAACATTTAGGTTTGTTGGATATCCTTCGAATTCAAAAAGATGATCCCTAACATCGAAATGTGTTCTAGCTCATTTCGCCAAATTCCTAGAAATAGAATTTTTGGTAGAAAATGGTAATCATAAAAAGGAAGAACTTGATGAAGTTTAACCTATAGTTAAAAAACCATCAAAGGAACTCGAGATTTAAACAGATGAATGACCTTCAAAACACACACACTCTGTAGGTCTACTAGGATATCGAGACAATCTGAATGATTATGTTTGATCCAAGACAAAAGTCTTGATATTCTCCTTATAAAAGAAATAAATCCTTGGAGTACAGAGAAGCAATATTAGACATTGATTTCATCAATTGGCAGGGGGCCGTAAAATTAGAGTTAGATTCTATGTATCAGAATCAAGTATGAGACTTGGTTCCGCTTCTTAAAGGAATTGTTCCTATAGATTGTAAATGGGGTTAGAAAAAAAATGGAAGCGAGGGTATGATGGTAAAGTTGAGACTTTTAAGGCCAGACTGGTTACTAAATGTTACACTCAAAGACCTGTTGTCGAATTTGATGAAACATTTCCACCAGTTGCAATGCTAAAATCTATTAGGATTTTATTGGCTATTGTTGCCTACCATGGATTTTTATTCTCTATAAATACTATGTATTAGTATGTTAATATTGTCAATTTTTTTACAACAGGAAAAATGCCCTCAAACTGGAGCAATCAGAACAAGAAGAAATCTTTGACTGAAGTCAAGGAATTCTACTAGGACGATAAGTACTTGTTCAAGTATTGCACTGTTTAGATTTTTCGATGATGTATATGGGATAATGAGATAAGTAGTGTTATTAAGTTTTGTCACTCAGAAACATGCAGAGGTCATTTCTCAACAAGAAGAAATCTTTGACGATAATGTAGAGTATTCAGTAGAAATTTCTTGAAATAAGGATGAAGAATTACCTCTCAGTCAAGAATTCAAGGGGTATCCACTATAGCCCACGAACTCTGGAGAAGTATGTACAAGCATGACAAGAGATATTATGCATGAAGTTGATATTAAGATAAGAAGAAGAGCAATGTATGCATACTAACCAAATGGTAAACGATCAGCCTGGCATAGATCTTAGTTATTAAGACAAATTGAACCCAGATAATGCATAATGGTTTACAGCAGGGTAAGTGTTCACACAGACAAATTACAGTACATTCCCAGTTAAGACTTCTAAGTCATGACATACAAGGTCCAACATGATAACCACATCGTCCTTCGATGTACTAATAGCGTATGGAAGACCGTTATAAAGTAATATGATATAGATGATGAAATAGAGTTGGCTATGAGAATACAATTAGTTGAAATTTGGTGGGCTGAGAAAATAGTGTGTGAATCCGGTGACTTTTCGTAAGATATTCATATCAAGAATGTAACATCCCCAATCTGGGAGATGCTATCGGCATGGGATAGACCGTACTAACCCCATAAGCCTCTGACTTTCTAACCATAACAGATACTAATATTATTTTCTCTAATTGATTATATTTTGTGTAGGACCGTAGCCCAAACTCAACAACATAGAAAACAAAACTCAATATTAATTATTGTATACTTAATAACGCTTGTTTTTACAACGACTAGATATAATCAAAGACTAATACAAGACTTTTAATTGACTCTGACTAGACTCATACTCTCTATAACTTGAACTGGTGGGCATCCAAACCCTAGTGACTACATCAGTAGCCATCCTCCCGAGGTCGTCCTCCGAGAATACCTGCAAGAACATAAAACTGGGAGTGGGGGGTTAGATCATTGTACGATCTAAGTGAGTGGATGATAAAAACTAAAATACTATAATGGAAACATTTAATTCAAAAATCAAAGGCCTTTCAGAAAATTGAATTATCTGAAAAGCCTTTTCTTGTCTGAAACTCTGAGCTATAACAGAGAAAACTTATCTAAAATCTCTTTAATAAAACTTAACTTTTCTAAAATATGCTTTCTGAAAACTTTTTCTAAAATCTGATCTCTGAAAACTGTTTACTGAAAATATGATATCTGAAAACTCTTTTTCTGAAAATCCGATATCTGAATGTTGGTATGTATCTGAAAAACTTGACGTATGGGGGCGTTACGTATCGCCATCCCCCAAACGCCTAACTAGAGCCAGGAATGAAAAACCATGACTTTGGGGCATTACGTATCGCCGTCCCTCAAAGCACGCCACTCATGTCCCTGAAACTAGTGGTATTGGGGCGTTACGTATCGCTGTCCCCCAAGCCACTGAACTAGAACTAGGGGTGTAGATCTATGCTACCCTCCAAGCTCTGAAACTAGGATCTAGAGGCATTTGTCATACCTAGTCCTGAACTAGGATCTGGGGGCGTTAAGTGTCGCCGTCCCTCCAGTCCTCTACATGTGCACATGTGCTGTCCGTTAATTCCAAACTGTAGCAAGTTACATACTGAGGTGGGTTTTTTCCCATGCCTCGAAAACATAAAAATCATGCTTTGAATCTCAAAACTGTATAAAACATTTTCTGAAAAACATTTCTTTTCTCAAACGTAACTTTGCATGAAATAACTGTAATGAAAATCATCTAACGCCCTATAGTGTAAAAATATAAGTCTAAAACAAAAATGAAAGTCAATTTAAAAGAAGAGTGTCCACTCATAGTGTTGAAGTTCCGTTAGCCTTTTATTGATTCGCTGAAGAACTTATGGTTCCTACGATGATCTATCATCGATAATTTCGATTAGAAAATGGACTAAGAATATATATAGATCGGAATCAAGTTAAATTTTCATATTCAAATAAAGGCTATCATTTTGAGGCATATAGTACGTATATTATGACGTAATTTATAAATACGGGTTGATATGAGACTTATAGGGTAGCCTCTAACGCGCTCGGGTGAAACTGGGATGGCTTGAAACTGATTTGGGCAACTATTTGTCCACGCGTCGTGACACAAGGAAGTGCGCGTCGTGACACGAATCGTCCAAAGACGTACCCAAAATTTTCCCTTGCACGTCACGATGCAAGCTCCTTTCGTGTCGCAATGCGTAACCATCCAGAGGTATTTTTGGGAAAATTCCCAGATCGCGTCACGATACGGAGTGTTCTCTATCACGATGTAAGATTAAATTCCCGGTCTCACCATCTTCTTGACATTTAAACTATATCTCCACACAAGCAATTAACTTCAACCAATCTCCCAAAATCAAATCAATATTATTCTCAATACCAATTCAAATCCTGTTGGATTATTATGACCCATAGCATCACTATTTGTACAGAACATGGTGTTGTTGTACAAATTAACTATATGAAAAATGATATTGCTCTTTTATCATTTGTAATTGGATTACTCGGATATATATAAATTATAAAAGTCCTTATGATTAGTTCAATATTAATTAGATATGAGACATTATTAATCCTCAAAGGTTTAATCATTAAATATCCCTAGTCGTAGTATTATCGAGACTGAACATCGATAATGCGAAATATACTAGTATTACACTTGTGCGTGTTATGGAAGCATAACGACATAGTTCTCATATATTTGGGTATTGGATACTCATGCAAATGTAATAGGAGGTTTTGTTTACCGATGGTACGGAAACAGCTTAGCTCTGGATAGACCCCTCAGAATCCCATTGGTAGTATGACTATGTGTCTATGGGAATCCGAATCAGGGTAGGTGTATTTGGTCTTAACCTGAGACTTACATCGCTAATACTTGCGACAATCAATATACTTTGGTTTTGGTCGTCCGGGGCTTTAACAGGTTCGATGTACGCCTCTTCTGGATATACTTAGAATCGTAATGTATTGTGTGTGATGTCAAGATGGAAGTATCACTTCAGTCATATGGAGATGATGATCACGCAGGGATACATAACTGGTACTCTAAGTGCTATAGCCATCGGGGAAGTATGACTAGGTCATGACTTTCTGATCATAAAGAGACTAGTTACTAGTGATCCGATATATGCTTCGTACGGGGCATACACAACTCCAGCCCCGGGCCTAGCATTTGACATCCGATACTGGATCGTAATACACAATACTACATATACTACGCCTGGCAAAGATCATGTATTCCGTAGCAGAATATATCTGGAGAATTAGGTAGGCACAGTGCTTTGCTAGAAGCCAACCATGTCTTGTAAATCGGTAAGAACGTGGTACCGGGTACGCACGTGTTCGGATAGTCCGATGATCGTATTTACTGCCAACATATCCAGGGATCTCTTGGGTCGCTTCCCAAAGATTCACCGATGATATTTGACTCGAACAATATTAATCTGGGATTAATTAAGAGAGAGAAAAAATTAATCTGGGATTAATTACGGCAAGAATTAATCTGGGATTAATTATCAGAGAAAGAATTAATCTGGGATTAATTGCGTCGAGAATTTATCTGGGATTAAATTCGTCGAGAGAAGAGAACGCGATTAATTTGGAATTAATCGGAAAAATTAATTTAATATTTAAATTAGATTTTACTATTTAATTTATTTAATTGGGCTAAAATAATATATTAGATATATTAAATGAAATCAGATTTCAACGGGGAATTAAATTGGATTTTAATTCTAGCGAACGAATTAATTTGGAATTAATTCACGAGCGACTTCCGTAATAATTTTACTGGGTATTATTATTTAATTAAATTAGATTTAATTACGTCGCGATGAAAAATTCGTTTAATCGGATTAAACGAACCCGGGCCCAAAAGTGTGTAGTGTAAGCCAACTAGATTTGGAAGTAAATGGGTGGGACCCATGACTTATATCAATTGTCAACAATTGATATAAGTGGTTGGCAATAAATTAAATTGGATTTGATATACATCACACCTACCAAGTTAAAATCAATTAAAAAATGAATTTTGGAAAATTCTTTATTCTCTCTCTCTCGGTTTGGCCGAATGGCCATTAATCTTCATTCTTTTGTTTTTGGTTGAAAAGGCCACTGCCTCTGTTTTTGAAAAAAAGGCCAAAAAGCCATTTGGCTTCTCTTAATGAAAATCTATTGGCCGAAAGAAAAAACAAAGGCCACTGACTTTTATACCTTCTGGCCGAATGAAAGATAAAGATTCATTGCTCTCTGATTTTCTTTGAGATGGCCGAAAACAACAATGGCTGAATGGCCACTGCTTTGGGCGATTAATTCCCTCTCTCTTGGGCAAATTTACTTCTCCTTAGGAGATAAAATTTGTTCCATTTGTTCTTGCTAGCACATAAAAGAGTCAATTGAATGTGATAGGGATACTCACCAATGAGCTTGAAAGCTTCAACATCCATAGAAATTTTGAAAGTCAAAGCCGATCAATGTAAGTTTATTCCGCAAACTTCTTGATTTATTCACACATGAATCACGCTTAGAGATCCCGTGGCATGTTCTGGGAACACAAACATATCCAACTTAGCATCCATATTTAATCTTATGTCCAAAATCAAACAAATTGGGGATTTCCAACAACCATTGTTTTCTCATCCCTAAACCTCTATAACCATCAATTACTTCAACTCAACAATATCATTAATCAATAAATCATCAAAATACCAATATCCAAAACTTGGGTTAGATTTTCCTTACATTCTTCATGTTTGGTTCTCCTCATCCTTTATGCTTCATGGATGCAAACCTTCCTTATTGCTCCTTCTTCCTCTTCTTTCTTTCCTCTTCTCTTCTTTCCATTTTCTTCTTCTTTTTCTTCTCATTCTCTTCTTCTTCTTCTCTCCAACGTGTTCTTCTTTCTTTCTTTCCTTTTTGTGATTAGGGAATAGTGTCCCCTTTATATAGTAGGGTATTTGATATCTGGAAGGATGGGAAAAATGTGGAAAAGTGGAGAAGGTTTGAGATTCTTCTAGTTAAGTCCAAAATTTAATGTTCATCCGAATTGTGATCAGTATTGTTGACTCACTTCTAGTCTGAATTTGGAAAAATGATCAACGGAAAGGTTGTAGATCTCAATCTCATATTTTCGATGATATAAAATTCATAAAAATCGGAGTTCGTATAAAAACGTTATGGTCGAATATCATGGGATGCCCGAAGTGGTACATCATAACATCTAATGTCAGATTCTCGAAGAATCTACGATAGTCGTCTCTCGAAAGCATATGTTTCCAAACACGATATATATTACATGGCACTCGTCCCTTAACGTAAATGTAGTTAAGATTCTCGGTTATTACAAATTCTCCCCCCTTAAATAGGAATCGTCCTCAAATCCTCTTTAAACTTGAAATCTTTCCATAAGCCACAAGATTTATGCGTCACTAGCTTTAACTGACTATATACTCGTATCTATCTTTGTTTCATCAAATATATAATATTACTGTTTGTTTGAACTCTTATTTTATAGTAAACTAACTTACTTAATAGTTCATCACAACCCGTTGGCTAAGATTTCCGTTAACTGATCACTTATCCTTTTTCTAGTAAGTTTACTTTAATCTTCCTCGTATCTTAATTTTTGTTTCATGTCTGATACTTCTTGAATTTTGTATTCTACTCGCTCCAGCTCATTACCCGGATGAGTTATCAGTTCCGAATGGTACAACATTCGTGGTTTACGTCTACACTTTTTAGTTCTTGATTGTTTAGTCTTCCAAAAGTTTTCTTGTTAAGAACTCAAAGCCCTCAAACTTGTTTGTATAACTATTGGCTAGGCTTATCCATCTTTACTTAGTGATCTTTCATCTCTGAAGGTACTATGTGTCCTGCAATGGGTTCATGTACTCATGCTTTATCTCTGGAAGGCATATACATATTCATACCAGGTTGCTTATTAACTTTGCTCTATAAATTTCCTTGCCTTTTCCTTTTGGTATAACTTAAGACTTTATAGTACAGGGTTAGATCCTTCATGTATCTCTTACTCACTATCTTATTTACCCAATGGGTTGTACTAAAGAGATCGGTCCAGATAGCTTCTCTGAGAGCTCAACTGTTCAAATACTTTCGGTTAAACTACACTCTTGCTATAGGCGGGGATGTTGGCTATTGGATTCTAGCTAAAATTCATACTCTTTTGTTCTTTGCTTTCATTATTATAATAAATCTGACTGCAGAGTTCCATACCAATTTGTTATCCAAACTCGTTATATGCTAGGATACTCTCTTTTTATGTCTTACCATATAGTAGGAAAATTATTTTCTCGGTTCTATACTATACTATATTTCTGCCAATACTTATTTAGTATTTTCTCCTATTGTCATTGCACCTTTACAGTTTTACTTCCAAACCTTGTGCCTGCTGACCTTGTCATATTTTCTTCCGCTCTATTCTGTAACTGAAACTTCTACGACCTATATCTATGTCTCCTTATCTGAAGGATATTAACCCTCACATATCCTTAGTCTTGTTTAACACTGTTCTCTTACATTCTTGTCATTGCTTAACTAATACTTCCTCTCTTAGAGCTATTCTCTTTCCTATTCTGTTCTGGTACTGTTTCTAAAGGTTTTATGTTTTGGTCTTTTATCACAATACTTCCACTTCTTCCTGGGAATACCTTAAGGTATCCCTCAAGGTCCATCTCTGCTGCTGTTGTCTAACAGGGGTTGGGAGGGTGGGGATTGTCCTATAGTCTTCTGGTGATGTGTTCTCACTAGCTATAAATGCTGCAGTTGCTTATGCTGCTCATCTTATAAACTTATGGCTCTGTTGTTTACATATCTGATGTTGGCTTCCCCACTAGGGTACCACAACTAGGAATTATATGAATTTCATGTTTCAACTCTACTATTAATTCGTTTTCTAATTACTGAGGATATCACCCTTTATTGTGAACCTCCATAAGGTTCATACTCTTTCAATCTCCTACTATTCTCCGTCTATTATTCTTTCTTACTTAAATTTGTTTTATTACTTGACTTTCCTACTTATCTTAGTTCCTTGAACTCCTTATATCTTTATTTCCTTGGAAACTTCATCATCTTTGATTGCTTAAGACATCTCTACTAAGTTCCTTGGTTCGGGTGCTACTCTTTACCTAGTCTTTCCTTCTCAATATCATGAGATTCTTTATAAGTTGTTCACCATATTCCTGAGAGTTGTTCTCCATATTGTCTTCGTATTTCTAATCCATTACTTCCTTAAGGGTTCCTTATTTCAATGGCGGCTTCCAAACTTATCTCATCTTACTGAGGCATTATACTAGTCTATCTCATGTTTCTTATCAATGTTTCATTGAACTTGTCGATTTGGCTGTCTAGCCATTTCGCGATTCGTCTAACCCGTTAATTGTTTTTCTTTACTATTCTAACCATGTAAGCTTGGTGATGATCTGATCAACTACTTCATGTCTTGGGGCCATTGTTGGACAATTATGACCCATAGCGTCACTATATGTACAGATCATAGTGTTGTTGTACAAATTAACTATGTGACAAATGAGATTGCTCTCTTATCATTTGTTATTAGATCCAAGATGTATAAATGATAGGAGGTCCCTATGATTTGTTCCTGGATTGAGAATGATATGAGACAATATCAGTCCACGAAAGGATAAATAATTAAATATCCCTAGTCAGAGTATTATCGAGATTGGACATAGATAAATGCGTAAAAGACTACTATTACACTTGTGCGCGTTGTGAGGGCATAACCGCATAGTTCTCATATATTTGGGTATAGGATACTCATGCAAGTGTAATAGGAGGTTTTGTTTTACCGATGGTACGGGAAACAGCTTCGCTCTGGATAGACCCCCTCGGAACTCCATTGGTAGTATAACTATGTGTCTATGGAAGTCCGAAATCAGGGTAGGTGTATTTGGTCTTAACCTGAGACTTGCACCGCTAATGCTTGCGACAATCAATATACTTTGGTTGTGGTCGTCAAGGGCTTTAACCGGTTCTGTGTACGCTTCTGCTGGGTATATTGAGAATTGTAGTGTGTTGGGTGTGATGTCGAGACAAAAGTGTCACTCCATTCATATGGAGTTGATGATTGCGTAGGGATACAGAACTGGTTCTCTAAAGGGTTGCAACCATCAGGATAATATGACTTGGTCATGATTATTCGATAATAAAAAGACTAGTTGCTCGTAATCCGATATATGCTTCGTACGGAGTAGACACTGTACCAGCCTCAGGCCTTGCATGTGATCATCCGATACTGGATCGAAATACGCAATACTACGTATACTACGCCTGATATAGATCTTATATTCCTGTAAGGATATTTCTGGAGAATTGGGTAGGCATGACGCTTTGCTAGAAGCCAACCTTGTCTTGTAAATCGGTACAAACGTAGTACTAGGTACTTACATGTTCGGATAGTCCGACGACCGAATTTACTGCCAACATATCCGGGGATCTCATGGGTCGCTTCCCGAAGATTCACCGATGACGTATGACTCGCACTTTTAATTAATCTGGGATTAATTAGATGAGAGAGAAAATTAATCTGGGATTAATTACGGAGATATTTTTATCTAGGATAAAATATCATTTAAAGAGAGATAACGATTAATTTGGAATTAATCGATAAAAATAATATATTTGATATATTATACGAAATTAGATTTCGACGCAGAATTAAAATTAGATTTTAATTCGGGCGAACGAGTTAATTTAGAATTAATTTGTTAGCGACGTGAATAGTGATTTCACTAGGCATAATCATTTAATTATGTCGCAACGGAAAATTCGTTAATTTGGAATTAGCGAACCCGAGCCCGGGATTGTTTACGAGCGCATTCGCATTTCGAATTCGAATGTGACACGCAAGTCAAATCAAGCGTCAAATCATTAGTCACATCAAGCGTCAAATCACATGTCACTTTGAGTGATGTGACAATTGATTGAGTGAGTGATGTGAGTTGATGGAAGTGGTTGAAAGCTTTTGAAAGCTTGAATGACATATATTATTATTTAATTATTTGGTATATGTTTTGATTTTGGAAATCAAATACCAACTAATTCAAAACTCTCTCTTCTCTCTTCTCCCTCTCATTCACGCCCATTTGGGCATTTTCTTCACTGGTTTCTGCCGGGCAAAACCGAGAAGATGGGAAGCAAGTGTTATGGTTTTTGTGGCAAAAACATCGAGAGCTAGCACTTCGAGAGACATGCGAAGGTGATAGGGATGTCCACCCATGAGCTTGGAATCATTTGACGAAGCTTGGAGCTTTCATGGAGGACCAACAATGGCCGAAAATGGAGCCCAACAGCAGCTCACTGTCGTGAGCAGTAAGGAGGGCATAAATCATTTTTTGTTCGTCGCCGCGTCGCTCAACCGATCTATGTGAGTATTCCGTAACTCCCTCGTTGTATTTGCACTTATTTTCCATGCTTGAAATGATCTTGGGATGCTTAGAAAATTCCAACATTGGTATCAGAGCAAGGTTTAGCATGAAAATATTTTAGGGTTAAAATTTATGTAAAATGAATTTGAGCATGATGTAATGAAATTGGATGAATTAGTATGCTTAAATGTGTTTTAATTGATGATTGATTGGATCAATTTGATGAAAAATTGTTTGGAACATTTTTCCCCAAATTCTTTGGCTTGGCCGAATTGGACATGAACCCTAATTGTCTTGGATTTTGATTTTTTGATTCATTGGATGTGTTGGAAATCAATTGGGAATGATGATTTAATGTTGATTTAAGATTCAATTGGATTGGATTTGCAATTTGACATAAATTCCCCTTTGGCCGAGACTTAATAGGCATGAAATTGGGTTTGATTTTTGATGAAATATGTTGGACATGTTTTGTTGTTGATGAGCATGATTAATTAGACAAATTTGTGTTTTGGAAATATTCATTTGGGTAATTAATTGTGTAATGCACCTTGAGTAATTTAATTGAGAAATTTGGAATTTTGGAATTAAATTATTTGGGCCTATTTTGTGAAATTGGGCTTAAGTGTTGTAATTGGGCTTATTGGGCTTGTTGTACTAAGTTAGGTTTAGGAAAAATTGGTTGGATCCAATTAGGCCCAAAACCGCTTCCATAAAGCCCAAATGCGACTAATGGACCTTTAAAGTTTAATTGGCCCTCATGGGCCTAAATTGATTTCTAGGCTTATGGGTAACTCCCGGATTGGACTTTGGTTATTGGGTTCGACCCGAGTTGACCAAAAGTCCACGCCTTAAAGAAATTAATTAAAAGCCCATTGGACTGTAATTAAATTGACGTTGGACGTTAATCGGGCTTTGAGACCCGTAACGATTAAATTTGGAATTTAAATCGTAAAAGGTTCGTTAAATAAAGTGTAGCATTTAATTTGGAATTAAATAGCGAATTAGTATTAAATACAAATTGAATTGGATTTAATTTTGTAGTTTAATTTAATTCGAGAATTCGTACTTTAAGTACTTATTCGCAAAACGAGTTTGACTCGCGCAAAATCAAATCGTTGTTTGAACATTGGATGGTCACTAATTATCAGATTAATTAATTTGAATAGATTGATTGATAGCATGCTTGTGTGAATACATGGTTGCGATGCATGAATAATGTATATCATATGGATATTAGAAGGGTGGGGCAATTTTAGAAATTGTTGTAATAAATTTGGAATTTATTAATTGGACCTGCGTGTCCAGCCTTATTACCTCCTTATTCTTTGTATTCTCTTCTCACATATTCCCCTCAATGTAAATGAGGTTTCTTTAGAAGTGTAGTGTAACGGGTAGAAGCAAATACTTGTGCTAGCGGGAGAGAGGAGAGGGAGAGATTTGATCTAGGATCAATGTGTAAATTATCCATCCGCATATCATTATTATTTTATTCATATGCGCTTTATTATGTGTTTAGAATGCATGCTTAAGGGTGTATGATGATGAGACATTAACAAAGATAATAAATTGGTTGCCAATTTGCACGCGAAAAACCCTCATAAAATATTAAGCGTCTTTCCTTCCATTGAGTGATTCTCACTCAAGATCCGAGACTGGCATTGGCTTGTTGGCCAAATTGAAGGCCTTTGTCCGTCGAGGATGTGTTTGAATCACGGGAGCTTTGTTCCATATCGGTGTCTTGTCCAAGTTGTGGTTTGTTGGCCAAAGTCAAGACCACTTCTTGTCCATCGACATTGATTACGAAGCTTTCCATGGTCAATGGGTCGCGCTTGACTGGGATCACTAAGTTTGTTGTGCCAAAGCCAAGGCATAGTTGATTCAGAGGAAAAAGGTTAGGCAATATATTGGATATATGGCATATATAAGATATATGTTTCGGACTTGGATGTCCCCCTACTAGATCTAAGAATTGGATTGGATCCAATTGATCTTAGAGATCTACCTAGTTAATTATCATACAATTTGTTAGCCAAAGTCAAGATTGTGTGATATTTAACGGGATCCTAGCCCGCTAGGAAACACGGTTTCCCGAGTACTCGACAGAGGGTTAGAGGCTCGCCGAAAAATAGTGGGAGGCAAGAATTGAATTTGCAATATTCGTTTAATTACTTGCCATACGCGCTCAATAAAATATCATTCATCAAATAAATTAAATGTTAGTTGGACTAATATTTAAAACGTTATTTTATAAACAGTTGGACTGTATTCAAACTAACTCATTTATAGTTGATTATATAATTGGATTATAATAATCAATATATTTGATTTAATAAATTATAGTTTATTAAATAGTTGGACTATAATAATCATTATAATAAATAATACCTAAATCGTTGATTAAATAATTGGACTATTAAAATCAAGATAAAATTGAAAGATTGACGTTTAAAACATAATCCTAGGGAAAATGTATTTAAATGGTTTAATTTTCAAATTGGGAATAAAATTTCAGGATAGTCCTGGAAACTAATAAGTTACTTTATTTGATAAAATAACATATTAGGCCTAAGCCCGGACTTAAGCAAAATAGTAGAGCATGATCTTTGGAAGATTATTGTGATAATAACTTTAGTGCTTAATCCATTAAGCTTGCCAATTAGACTCCTTAATTTCTTAATCAGAACTAAGGATTAGATCCTTAAAAGTATGATATTGAAATTGAAGGATCTTCAAAAATTTATTTTAGATTTTAGAAGTACTAAATTGCGATAATAAACTCTTGGAGAGTTAATGACTATTCTCAAGGAAATAAAGTCAAAGTTTGCAATTAGGCAAGTAGCGCAAGGCGCACCTTACTTTGATATTCTAGAAACCCTAGGCTTGGCCAAAGGCTTCTGGAATGTGAAAATGGCAAAGGCAAAATCATTATAATCTTCTGGGAAGATAAATGACATATCCCAAAATATCTGCCTAAATTGTGGCAAACGGGATCGCGGAAGCGTGACTGCCATTTGGACATAGCAGACATGAAGGAATTGAAGACGGGGCAAGGCTCTGACTTCAAATATGTTTGTCATGTTATGTTCACTACTAGTATTAAAATTGGATTTTAAATACTTAGTGTGATACATAAATATATTGATGTTCAGAATCTGCTATGAGCAGGATACTGACTTCAATTGAGATTAATCTGCGAATTAGAAACGGGACGAAAGTCGCTGTTTTAACCGTAGATACCTAAGTTTAGGAACTACCCTCGGGTGTGTACTTAAATTAGGGAACTGTTATAATGTAACTAGTTTGACTAGAAACATTATCTTTATATCAGTGTTTAACCCGCTGCGGGTGAACCTTTATATTCTAGAACACTAAAGTGTTTCATTATATAAAGATGATATTGAGATAAACACATTAGATGCGAATAAAAAAATTTATATTTTGAATATAAATAAATCTCAAATATATAACATGACAAACAAATAGCTCAAACTGATTTGATCAGAAGAGACTTTATTGTGGCATTGTTGTCTGGGACACAATTAAACAAGAATCGTATATCCACACTTTCGAAGAGTGGGTACTAGGAAAAATTTGATTCCATTCAAATAAAGTCTACGAATCTAGTTTATTGGGCAATGTGCCTAAAACACCTTTACTTGGTAAAAGTGTAAGTGCCATCGATCTGTTAGCCATAATTCATAGTGAAGCAAGTGGGCCCATGTCTAGCTAGGTTAGAGGTGGATATGAATATTTCGTGACCTTTACGGATGTGGCATCGCGTTATGGTTATGTGTTTCTTCTACAACACAAATCAGAAACTTTTAAGTTTCGACACGAAATAGACAAACAGATCAGCTAAAGTATTAAACCGTCACGGTAAGACCGTAATGGAAAATACTTAATCAATAAGTTTCTAAAATACTTGAAAGAGTATAGTATTCTTTCAATGAGGACTCCTCCTGGAACACGTCATTTTGACAGTGTGTCCAAACAGTGATAAACCGAATTTTGTTAGACATGATAAGGTTAATCATGAGTCGCTCTGAGCTACCATTTCCTTAAACGGATACGCATTAACAGTGCAAAACTTATTTAGAATAAGGTTCCATAAAAATCTGTTTGACAGATATCATATTAGAAATGAACAGGAAAGAAACCAAGTTTCTCATTCCTGAATATTTGGGTATGCTAGGCATGTGTTTGGATGATACCAAACTAAAACCCAAATTGGATAAGTGTCAATTGTAGGTTATCCTAGGGATACCAAAGTAGAGTACTTATACAACTCACCAGAGAACAATTTAATTGTTGCTCACCATGCGGTTTTCCTAAGAGGAATACCTAAATGCAGTGGTTAGTGGGAGGATAGTAAAACTCGATGAAAATCTGAGTAATACTATTCAAGGCACCGATTCCTAATGGAACACAAATAGTTCATCAATGATGAAACTATACCAGTAATCTTCGTATAAACAAGAAACATGTAAGTCGGAGAGAGTCAGAAAGTAATCTTATTGAGGTATACCAATTGACTACGTATGAGGAAGTGATACAAGGTATCGAATCCCTATTATGACAAAGTGTCATAAATCCGAAATGGATCCCATGTATACCAAATATGTTTAGACACTAGTTGATGTACCGTAGGGCATTGTGCCTATTGGTACTATATAAGTCTTCAAGGAAGACATACATGGATGGCAACATACCAACGTACTAAGCTAGGCTTATAGCGGAAGGGTATCGTTATCAACATTATGTTGATTACGATGAAACCTTTTACCTGTTGCCACGACAAATCCATTTGGATAATGCTTGCTAAAGCTGCATGTTTCATTGATGAAATATTACAACTGAACGGGAAAATCACTTTCCTTAAACGGAAACATTTAGGAGGATATTTACAACGTCCTGTCGGTTTTGTCGTACCAATAACCAGAAAATAAGGTTTGCGGGTTATTCGATCCATGTTTGGATTGAAGCAAGCATTTGGTTATTGGAATTGTCGTTTTGATGTAATTATAATAGTTTATGATTTAATTCAAAACGAAATGATTCTTGTGTATATAAGGAGGTTAGTGGGAGCGCACTGATAATGGCTGTCCTATATAATAATGACAATATATGTCATTTCTTGGAAATGATATTTCCATAAATACAATCGGTGAAAGCTTGGCTTTCGAGAAAACTCTCCGAGAAATCGTACATTGAAAAATGTACGAGACCTGATGTCTCATACGCTTTGAGCATATGGATTCACAATCAGGCCAATCCAAGTGATAGTCACTGGATTGATGTTAAGAACATCCTTTAGTATCTTAGAGAACTAGGGATGCTGTCTTAATCAGTGGAGATGGAGAACTTGAAGTGACTGGGATCACTGTAGCAAGTTTCCTAAACCGATTAAACAACTATAAGTCGCAAACGGTACTATACAGTTTGAATAACGGTACAATGAGTTGGAAATCTTCCAAGCAAGATACTATTACTGAATAAACAACAAATGCGGGTTATTTCTGCAGCTGAGGTGGCAATAGAAGCCTTCTAGGTCGATAATAAATCTAATTAGATTAGATATAGTTCTGTTAGCAGCTGAGCTAGGCTTTAGCACAGGCTAAAGAATTAATGGTCTCATCAACGATCCAGATATATACTTCGATATTCATCTTATTCATTCGGATCATACATCGTGGCGATGTGATGATCGAATAAATCACATCATATGATTATCATGCAAGTCCGCTGACAAAAGCCTTTTCTCAACAGTTTGAGCCAACCGTACATAGTTCGGGTGTCAGACACTCGAGTGACTGGCTATAGGCCAAGTTGGAGATTGTTGGAAAATTATGACCCATAGCGTCACTATTTGTACAGATCATGGTGTTGTTGTACAAATTAACTATGTGACAAAGGAGATTGCTCTCTTATCATTTGTGATTAGATCACCAAGATGTATAAATGATAGGAGGTCCCTATGATTTGTTCTTGGATTGAGAATGATATGAGACAGTATCAGTCCACGAAGGATAAATAATTAAATATCCCTAGTCAGAGTATTATCGAGATTGGACATCGATAAATGCGTAAAAGACTAGTATTACACTTGTGCGTGTTGTGAGGTCATAACGTCATAGTTCTCATATATTTGGGTATAGGATACTCATGCAAGTGTAATAGGAGGTTGTGTTTTACCGATGGTACGGGAAACAACTTCGCTCTGGATAGACCCCCTCGGAATTCCATTGGTAGTATAACTATGTGTCTATGGAAGTCCGAAATCAGGGTAGGTGTATTTGGTCTTAACCTAAGACTTGCACCGCTAATGCTTGCGACAATCAATATACTTTGGTTGTGGTCGTCCAGGGCTTTAACCGGTTCTGTGTACGCCTCTGCTGGGTATATTGAGAATCGTAGTGTGTTGGGTGTGATGTCGAGACAGAAGTGTCACTCCATTCATATGGAGTTGATGATCGCGTAGGGATACAGAACTGGTTCTCTAAAGGGTTGCAACCATCGGGATAATATGACTTGGTCATGATTATCCGATAATAAAGAGACTAGTTGCTCGTAATCCGATATATGCTTCGTACGGGGCAGACACTGTACCAGCCCAGGCCTTGCATGAGATCATCCGATACTGGATCGAAATACACAATACTACGTATACTACGCCTGATATAGATCTTATATTCCTTTAAGGATATTTCTGGAGAATTGGGTAGGCATGGCGCTTTGCTAGAAGCCAACCTTGTCTTGTAAATCGGTACAAACGTAGTACTAGGTACTTACATGTTCTGATAGTCCGACGACCGAATTTACTGCCAACATATCCGGGGATCTCATTGGTCACTTCCCGAAGATTCAGCGATGACGTATGACTCGCACTTTTAATTAATCTGGGATTAATTAGATGAGAGAGAAAATTAATCTGGGATTAATTACAGATATATTTTATCTAGGATAAAATATCATTTAAAGAGAGATAACGATTAATTTGGAATTAATCGATAAAAATAATATATTTGATATATTATACGAAATTAGATTTCGACGCGGAATTAAAATTAGATTTTATTTCGGGCGAACGAGAACGAGTTAATTTAGAATTAATTCGTTAGCGACGTGAATAGTGATTTCACTAGGTATAATCATTTAATTACGTCTCAACGGAAAATTCGTTAATTTGGAATTAGCAACCTGAGCCCGGGATTGTATGCGAGCGCATTCGCATTTCGAATTCGAGTGCGGCATGCAAGTCAAATCAAGCGTCAAATCATTAGTCACATCAAGCGTCAAATCACATGTCATTTTGAGTGATGTGACAATTGATTGATTGAGTGATGTGAGTTGATGGAAGTGGTTGAAAGCTTTTGAAAGCTTGAATGACATATATTATTATTTAATTATTTGGTTTATGTTTTGATTTTGGAAATCAAATACCAACTAATTCACAACTCTCTCTTCTCTCCTCTCCCTCTCATTCACGCCCATTTGGGTATTTTCTTCATTGGTTCTGCTGGGCAAAACCGAGAAGATGGGAAGCAAGTGTGATGGTTTTTTTTGGCAAAAACATCGAGAGCTAGCACTCCGAGAGACATGCGAAGGTGATAGGGAAGTCCACCCATGAGCTTGGAATCATTTGACGAAGCTTGGAGCTTTCATGGAGGACCAACAATGGCCGAAAATGGAGCCCAACAGCAGCTCACCACCGTGAGCAGTAAGGAGGTCATAAATCATTTTTTGTTCGTCGCCGCGTCGCTCAACCGATTGATGTGAGTATTCCGCAACTCCCTCATTGTATTCGCACTTATTTTCCATGCTTGAAATGATCTTGTGATGCTTAGAAAATTTAAACAGCCACATAACTATCATCAATTCCCACAATACTATCTTCTCGTTATGTTAACTTTATGCCTAAATGTTCTGAATTTCTTTGTTACTTTTCGCATTCCTCTTAATTACTTATGTATCCTGACTCTTGGTTCTAAGTTGAGAATGGCTACATGCTCACATATCTGGTTTAAGTGTCTAATTCATGCCTTGGAATTTCTTTCTTTATTACTCACTCTGAGGTCTTACTTTCATTGCTGCCTCCAAGCTATATTACCTATGTTACTATATATGCTGAATTTTCCGTTTTCATTCTTACTATTTTCAGATTTTATCTTTTGGCTCTACGCCGTGCTACAAGGGCTGGTGGTGGTTCGTTTTTCTGTCTATTTCTTAGATTTCTACTCTATGCTCTTGGTATAAGCTTCTAGTCTCGACTTTGGCGCTATATTCTACTGTCCATACTGATACCCTTGTCGCTCCTAAATGGCTTTAACCTCTCGGGTCAATTCTGTTATATTTCCACTGATTTCTACTGGCTTTAGGCTGATCTATAAGACCTACTATGCTTGATTTATTATGGGGACTTCTACTAGTACTGCAATCCTCGTGCTGACTTGTCTAAATCTTTGGACTATAATGAGTATTTTCCTTTACTTCCTCAAAAATTCCTTATTCATTTTCTAGGTGATCTATCTTTTAAGGTCTTCCCTTTCTTAAAATGAACTCTCATCGGGCTTGTTACGGTCACTTATATTTATGCTAGTAAGAGCTAAGGTAACATCTAATGCCTTGATAGGTTTTGGTATTCTTGTCCTGGTACTCTGTATCATGATGGAGTCTGTTTCTCATGTAAGGTGTTGGTTTCTATTACCAAGCCCCAAGATCAACAAGAGCAAACAAAATATATATAAATGAATGAACAATATTGAAGTATGGCGGAATCATACTCACAAAAATCGGAATGCGGATGCGTTGATGAAATGAAAACTTCTCCTTTGTGCAGTGATGAATTCGGCCAAGGTGGAAAGTGCAGCTCCAAGCTTTGTTTGATCCTCCCAAGCTCAAGGATTAGTTTCCCATATCACCTATGTATGATCCCTTGAAGGTGCTAGCCTTTGTTGTGATTTTGAATGCACAACTTCTTCAAATCTTGCCACAAAAATGAAGAAATGGAGAGCCCAAAACTGCATGTAGTTTCGGCAATGTGAGAAGAGGAGAGTTCTATGATTTTTGTTACAAAAAATCAATTTATATTTATGCCATAATATTTATTAAATTAATAATAAACTTATGACACAAATCATGCAATGGCTTAGAGTGTCAAACACTTAATTTCCATGCAAAACCATTGAGTGCATTGTACACTATCTCCATGCAATGCATTAGAGTTAAATAATGCATAATATGACATGTGTCATGTGGGCCCCACACGTTTCCAAATGAAAGTGGGCCCACGTGCACTCACGCGTTCGGGTTCGATATTTCAGAAATACCGAACTTACGTCGCGACGTTAATTAAATCGAATTTAAATAAATAATTGCGCCTAGCGAAATTATTATTTACGTCGCTAACGAATTAATTCTAAATTAACTCGTTTGCCCGAATTAAAATCTAATTTTAATTTCGCGTCGAAATCGAATTTCGATTATTATATCGAATATAATAATTTTACGATTAATTCCAATTAATCGTTCTCTCTCTTGTATAGTACTTTATCCAAGATAAAGTCTCTCCGTAATTAATCCAAGATTAATCGAGTTTGAATCATACGTCATTGGTGAATCTTCGGGAAGCGACCCAAGAGATCTCCGGATATGTTGGCAGTAAATACGGTCGTCGGATTATCCGAACACGTACGTACCTCGTACTACGTTTTTACCGATTCACAAGACAAGGTTGGCTTCTAGCAAAGCGCCATGCCTACCCAATTCTCCAGAAATATTCTTATAGGAATATAAGATCTATATCAAGCGTAGTATACCGTAGTATTGCGTATATCGAACCAGTATCGGATGATCACATGTTAGGCCTGGGGCTGGAAATGTGTCTGCCCCGTACGAAACATATATCGGACATCAAACAACTAGTCTCTTTAAATCGGACAATCCTGACCTGGTCATATTGTCCCGATGGTTGCAACCTTTTATAGAGTACTAGTTCTGTGTCCTGCGTGATCATCACCTACATATGTCTGAAGTGATACTTCCATCTCGACATCACATCCAGTACACTACGATTCTCGATAAACCCAGAAGAGGTGTACACAGAACCGGTTAAGGTCCCCAACCACCAAAACCAAAGTTTACCGATTGTCGCAAGTACTAGCGATGTAAGTCTCAGGTTAAGACCATATACACCTACCCTGATGCGGCCTCCCATAGACACGCAGACATACTACCAATGGGATTCCGCGGGGTCTATCCAGAGCGAAGCTGTTTTCCGTACCATCGGTAAAACACAACCTCCTATCGCACTTGCATAAGTATCCAATACTTAAATATATTAGAACTATGCCGTTGTGCCCTCACAACGTGCACAAGCGCAATACTAGTCTATTCCACATTATCGATGTCCGATCTCGATAATACTCCGACTAGGGATATTTAATGATTAAACCTTTATGGATTGATACTGTCTCATATCATCTCAATCCGGTATTAATCATATTGACTTTCGCCATTTATATATCAAAGTAAATAATATTACAAAACGGCAAAAGGCAATTTCATTATCACATAGTTAATTTTCTACAATAATACAATATCATTTACAAACAGTGACGCTATGGGACATAATGTCTAACAATCTCCCACTTGGCCTATAGCCAGTCACTCAAGCATCTAATACCCGAACTATGTATGTGTCGTTCAAAAACTTGCTGAAGAACAGCCTTCGTCAGCGGATCTGCAATGTTGTCATCTGATGTGACCTTCTCGACCTTTACATCACCACGATGTATAATCTCCCGAATCAGATGGTAACGTCGAAGAACATGCTTGGACCGTTGATGAGACCTTGGTTCCTTAGCCTGTGCTATAGCCCCGTTATTGTCACAATACAATGGAACGGGCTCAGCTGCTAACGGAACTACTCCTAATCCGATTAGGAACTTTCGGATCCAAACTGCCTCCTTTTCTGCTTCAGATGCAGCGATGTACTCCGCTTCTGTTGTTGAATCGGCAACAGTATCTTGCTTGGAAGATTTCCAGCTCACTGCTCCGTTATTCAAACAAAAAATGTACCCGGATTGCGACTTGTAGTCATCCTTGTCGGTTTGGAAACTTGCATCGGTATACCCAGATACCGCAAGTTCTCCACCTCCATAAATTAAGAAACCATCCTTAGTTCGTTTAAGATACTTAAGGATATTCTTAACTGCTATCCAGTGACCTTCACCTGGATCGGCCTGATAGCGACTGCACATGCTCAAAGCATATAGACATCAGGTCGTGTACATATCATGGCATACATGATCGATCCGACTGCCGAGGCGAACGGTATCCGACTCATGTTGTCTCTCTCTTCCTGAGTCTTAAGACACATGTCCTTAGACAGAGAGGTACCACGTACCATTGGAACCAATCCCCTCTTGGATTGTTCCATGTTGAATCGCTTCAACACTTTATCAATGTATGTACTCTGGGAGAGTCCAAGCAGCTTTCTAGATCTATCCCGGTAGATCTTTATTCCAAGAATAAAGGCTGCTTCTCCCAGATCTTTCATGGAGAATTTTAATGAAAGCCAAGCTTTCACCGACGTTAGCATAGGAATGTCATTGCCTATAAGCAATACGTCGTCGACATAAAGGACAATAAAAGTAAATGCTCTCCCACTAACCTTCTTGTATACACAAGGGTTATCTGCGTTTTGCACGAAACCATATTCTTTTATGATCTCATCAAAACGCTGATTCCATGACCGTGATGCTTGCTTCAATCCATAAATGGATCGATTTAACTTACAAACCTTGTTTGCAAGTCTAGGTACGATAAAACCGTCAGGCTGTTGCATATAAACATCCTCCAAAAGGTTTCCGTTAAGGAAAGCGGTTTTAACGTCCATCTGCCATATCTCGTAATCGAAATATTAGCTATTGCAAGCATTATCCGAATGGATTTAATCATGGCAACGGGTGAGAAGGTTTCGTCATAATCAATACCATATTGTTGACGATACCCCTTCGCTACAAGCCTAGCTTTGTACGTTTGTACGTTGCCATCCATGTCGGTCTTATTCTTGAAGATCCATCTGCATCCAATAGGCTTTACGCCTTCTGGTGCATCAACCGGTGTCCAAACTTGGTTGGCGTACATGGAATCCATCTCGGACTTCATGGCTTCTTGCCATAAAGCGGAATCGATATTTTGTATCGCTTCCTCATATGTAGCCGGCTCATTATCCTCAATAAGATTAATATCTACATGAGTTGAGATCAGGAACCCATACCTCTCAGGTACTGTTCTGACTCTCTCTGACCTACGCGGTCCTTGTGTATGTGAAGTTTGTGGTACAGACTCATCCCGGACGGTCTGTTCTTGTTCCGTCGTGGATTCATTGCCAGGAACAGTATCACTACGATCTTCATCGAGTTCTACTTTCCTCCCACTTACCACTGCATTTATAAAATCCTTCTCAAGGAAAAATGCTTGTAGAGCAACAAATACTTTGTTCTCTTGTGGGTGATAGAAGTAATATCCTTTGGTTTCCCTAGGATATCCTATGAAAAGGCATTTATCAGATTTGGGTTCAAGTTCGGTACCTTCCAAACGTTTAACATATGCCCAGCATCCCCAAATCTTCAGGAAAGAGAAACCTGGTTTCTTCCTGTCCATATCTCATATGGAGTCTGTTCAACAGACTTCGACGGTACCTTATTCAAAATAAGTATAGCACTGTTTAATGCGTATCCCCAGAAGGATATTGGTAGCTCAGTGCGACTCATCATTGACCTTACCATGTCCAACAAGGTGCGGTTTCTCCGTTCGGACACACCGTTTAATTGCGGTGTTCCAGGAGGAGTCCACTGTGAAAGAATACCATATTCTTTCAAGTAATCTTGAAACTCATAACTTAAGTATTCGCCACCACGGTCTGACCGTAATGTCTTAATACTCTTCCCTGTTTGTTTCTCCACTTCGTGTCGAAACTCTTTGAATTTCTCAAAAGTTTCCGACTTGTGTCTCATAAGATACACATAACCGTAACGAGATGCATCATCTGTGAAGGTTACGAAGTAGTGAAATCCACCTCTAGCCTGGCTAGACATGGGCCCGCATACGTCAGTATGAACGAGAGCCAACAGTTCTGTGGCACGTTCACCTTTACCGCTAAAAGGTGATTTAGGCATTTTTCCTAAAAGACAAGATTCACAGACGTCATATGAATTGGGATCAAATTCGTCCAAGTACCCACTCTTCGAAAGTGTGGATATGCGAGTCTTGTTGATGTGTCCTAGACGACAATGCCACATATAAGCTTCATCTTTTAGATTACTCCTTTTGAGCCTTTTGTTTGTCATTTTAGGAGATTCATTTATATTCAAAATATAAAGACCGTTATTTGCAACAGCTGTGCAAATTTCTGCATCATTTTTATATAAATAACACCCAGTGTTTCTAAATACAAAAGTGTAACCCTGCTGGGTTAACAAGGATACATATAATATTCCTAGTTAAACTAGGTACAAAATAACAGTTCAAAAGTTAAGTACATGCCCTGAGGGCAGTTCTAAAACAAAAGTCCCTACGGCCAAAACAGCAACTGGTGTTCCGTTTCCGAGTAGCCGACCCGTAGATCCATCCCCCGATGCCAGCACCCTGCTATCCTGCAGATCCTGCACATCAGTACAAATATGAGCACCACAACCAGAATCAAAAATCCAATTTTTAAAACTAGAAGTATTCATATTTATCTCAATAACAAACATACCAGAGGCGATAGCCTTGCCAGCCTTGATATCCTCCCTCTGCCCTTTGCCCATTCGGCAGTCACGTTTCCAGTGACCCCTCTTGCCGCAGTTGAGGCAGATGTCGCGAGATTTGTCCTTTGGCTTCCTAGAAGCCACTGTCAACTTGCCCTTGCCCTTGTTCTTGAACTTCTTCTTCCTCGCACCTCCAATTGCCTTGGGCCCAGCCCTTGGCGCATGAGAGGTCGATGCATAATGCGCCTCGCGCTTGCTCCCCTTTAGGAGTTCCTTTTCGGACTCCTTCAGCACGGACAACAACTCTCCAAGAGTGTCGTCAGTGTCCATCAACTTATAGTTGATGATGATTTGTTTCCAAGTATCGGGTAGCGATTGTAATAGCATATCAATCATCAACTCTGCCTCCAAGACAATGCCCATCTTGGCTAACTCATCTATGTCAGCGATCATTTGAGTCCCGTGGGCCTCAACTGATGCGCCGTCTGTCATCCGGGAGCGGAAGAGTTTCCTTACTAGCTCATACCTCTCCATCCGCTTGTTGGTGCGGTGGAGATCACGCAATCTTGCCATCATGTTATAGGGATCCAAGTCCCTGTTCTGGCGTCTGAAATGCTGGGTCATTGCAGCTAGCATAACTGACTGAGCTTGGTCACAATCGTCACTATGAGTCTTCCATAACTCTAGCTCCAGTGGCTCAGTGGGTTTAGGCGGGAGAGGTCTCTGAATAGTATACAGCACCCTCTCAGCCCCAAGCACTATCTTGAGGTTCATTTCCCAGTCGGCAAAGTTTGTCCATTTGAAGACATTATCGCCCATGATTATGTCGCGGACATTACCCTTGCCAGTCATCTTGACAACTATAGTCCAACTATAAAGTCAACGATGTTATAGTTGGTACAGGATCCCGTTAAATAACACACATTGACTTTGCCAATAAATTAGCTATAATTAGTTAAACTTTAACATAGCTGTAGCTGATCTCTATGATCAATTGGATCTCATCCAATTCCTAGATCCGGTTAGGTGGACATCCAAGTCCCAAACATATGTATAATGTCAATGTATCCATTACATTTTCCTAACCCTATCCTCCGAATCATCTAGGCCTTGGCTTTGGCCAAAAACAAACCTAATGATTCCAGTTAAGCGGGACCCATTGACGAGGAAAGTTTCGTAATCAATGTCATTGGACAAAAAGTGATCTTGACTTTGGCCAATAAAAATCACGATTTGGACAAGACACCGATATGCAACAAAACTCTCATGATTCAAGTACATCCTTGATTGACAAAGGTCTTGACTTTGGCCAAAACAAACCAATGCCAACTTCGGATCTTGAACAAGAATCATTCAATGGAAGGAAAATCGCTTAATATTGTTTGAGGGATTTTTCGCGTAATTGGCAACCAATTAATTTATCTTTGTTAGGTCTCATCATCATACACCCTTAAGCATGCTTCTAAAACATCATAAAGCGCGTAAAGTAAAGTAATAGCGATATACGGATGGATATGAACAACAACTTGTTCCTAGAACAAATCACTCCATTTCCTCTCCCCGCTAGCACTATTCTACTCTTACCCAATTACATAATACAAAAGAGAAACCTCATTTACATTGAGGGGAATTAGGTGAGAAGAGAATACAAAGAGACAATAAGAGAAAGGCTGGACACGCAGGTCCAATTTATAAATTCTAAATTTACAATAATTTCTAAAATTACCCTTCCCTTCTAATATCCATCTGATATACACTATTCATACATTACATCCACATTCATTCATTCAAGGCATGTTATACAACCAATCAAGTCCAATTAATTAGTCTTTAATTAGATGACAATACAATGTTCAAACAATTGTTTGCATTTGCGCGAGTCCAACTCAATTTGAGAATAAATACTTATAGTATGAATTCACGAATTATATCGAACTACTCGTTAAATCCAATTTAAGTCGTATTCAATACTAATCCTATTATTTAATTCTAAATTAAATATTTACACTTTTATTGTGCTTTTATAACTTAGATTCCAAATCTAATACAATCGGGTCTCAAAGCCCAACTAACATCTAATGTCCGTTTAATTAAAGTCCGATGGGCTTTCAATTGATTTCTTTAGGCTTGGGTTTTGGTCAATGTATGGGTCAAACCCAATTACCAAGCCCAATAAGGAATCACCCTCATATGCCATAAAATCAATATCAAGCCCATAAGGCCCAATTAAACATAAAAGCCCATTTATTATATTTGGGCTTAAATGGTGTGATTTAGGCCCATTTTGGATCCAATCCAAATGGTCCAAATCTACTTGGCCCAACCAAGCCCATTTTGTCCAAATATAATAGTTTTAGGCCCAATTCAAAATTAAGCCCAACTAACCAAATTTTAAAATTCCAAATTTTATAACTTAATTAATTAAAGTGTATTCATGATTAATTCTTTAAATCAATATTCCCAAAATATCAAATTAATCCATTAATCATATTTTTATCTTAAATATATGTCCAACATTATTTAATCAAAAAATCAAGTCCCTAATCCTCCATCAAGCATTCGGCCAAGGTGATTAAAATGGTTCCGATTTCGTTTTCAATCCAATCGAGTTACAAATCATCATTCCATATTGTTTCAAGTCATCTAATGTCTTAAAATTAAAAAATCATCTAGTCCATATGCTTGCATGTATTCGGCCAAGCCTCATTTGGGTTGGAAAAATTAATCCAATTTATTTTCCATGAAATTGATGATGTATAATCTAAATAACATACATCTAAGCATATTTAATCAAGCAAACTCATCAAATCATGCTTCATACAATTTTCCTTAAAAACATCCTAATATATTTGCATGCTCTTTAAGCTCAATGATACCATTGTTGGTTTCTATTACCAAGCCCCAAGATCAACAAGAGCAAATAAAATATATATAAATGAATGAACAATATTGAAATATGGCAGAATCATACTCACAAAAATCGGAATGCGGATGCGTTGATGAAATGAAAACTTCTCCTTTGTGCAGTGATGAATTCGGCCAAGGTGGAAAGTGCAGCTCCAAGCTTTGTTTGATCCTCCCAAGCTCAAGGATTAGTTTCCTATCACCTATGTATGATCCCTTGAAGGTGCTAGCCTTTGTTGTGATTTTGAATGCACAACTTCTTCAAATCTTGCCACAAAAATGAAGAAATGGAGAGCCCAAAACTGCATGTAGTTTCGGCAATGTGAGAGAGAGGAGAGTTCTATGATTTTTGTTACAAAAAATCAATTTATATTTATGCCATAATATTTATTAAATTAATAATAAACTTATGACACAAATCATGCAATGGCTTAGAGTGTCAAACACTCAATTTCCATGCAAAACCATTGAGTGCATTGTACACTATCTCCATGCAATGCATTAGAGTTAAATAATGCATAATATGACATGTGTCATGTGGGCCCCACACGTTTCCAAATGAAAGTGGGCCCACGTGCACTCACGCGTTCGGTTTCGATATTTCAGAAATACCGAACTTACGTCGCGACGTTAATTAAATCGAATTTAAATAAATAATTGCGCCTAGCGAAATTATTATTTACGTCGCTAACGAATTAATTCTAAATTAACTCGTTTGCCCGAATTAAAATCTAATTTTAATTCGCGTCGAAATCGAATTTCGATTATTATATCGAATATAATAATTTTACGATTAATTCCAAATTAATCGTTCTCACTCTTGTATAGTACTTTATCCAAGATAAAGTCTCTCCGTAATTAATCCAAGATTAATCGAGTTTGAATCATACGTCATTGGTGAATCTTCGGGAAGCGACCCAAGAGATCTCCGGATATGTTGGCAGTAAATACGGTCGTCGGATTATCCGAACACGTACGTACCTCGTACTACATTTTTACCGATTCACAAGACAAGGTTGGCTTCTAGCAAAGCGCCATGCCTACCCAATTCTCCAGAAATATTCTTATAGGAATATAAGATCTATATCAAGCGTAGTATACCATAGTATTGCGTATATCGAACCAGTATCGGATGATCACATGTTAGGCCTGGGGCTGGAAATGTGTCTGCCCCGTACGAAACATATATCGGACATCAAACAACTAGTCTCTTTAAATCGGAAAATCCTGACCTGGTCATATTGTCCCGATGGTTGCAACCTTTTATAGAGTACTAGTTCTGTGTCCTGCGTGATCATCACCTACATATGTCTGAAGTGATACTTCCATCTCGACATCACATCAAGTACACTACGATTCTCGATAAACCCAGAAGAGGTGTACACAGAACCGGTTAAGGTCCCCAACCAAAACCAAAGTTTACCGATTGTCGCAAGTACTAGCGATGTAAGTCTCAGGTTAAGACCATATACACCTACCCTGATGCGGCCTCCTATAGACACGCAGACATACTACCAATGGGATTCCGCGGGGTCTATCCAGAGCGAAGCTGTTTTCCGTACCATCGGTAAAACACAACCTCCTATCGCACTTGCATAAGTATCCAATACTTAAATATATGAGAACTATGACGTTGTGCCCTCACAACGTGCACAAGCGCAATGCTAGTCTATTCCGCATTATCGATGTCCGATCTCGATAATACTCCGACTAGGGATATTTAATGATTAAACCTTTATGGATTGATACTGTCTCATATCATCTCAATCCGGTATTAATCATATGGACTTTCGCCATTTATATATCAAAGTAAATAATATTACAAAACGGCAAAAGGAAATTTCATTATCACATAGTTAATTTTGTACAATAATACAATATCATTTACAAACAGTGACGCTATGGGACATAATGTCTAACATAAGGTAGGTATGATCTAGATTCCATCAGGACAACTCCATTGTTTGGCATCGCAGAGAGGTGAGAATTTGGGTAGATCAGGGCCTTATCTAGTGAATTTCTTGGTTTGGGCAACTAGTCATTTTCCTGATGTTATTCCTCTTATTTACCTGTGGGCCTAGGTTTGGGGAACCTAGAATATTTGCATCCTTATGGTATCTCACATCTATTAGAAGCCTCCACGACTAATCCTGATTTCTTGATTCTTCTGCCTTATGGCTGTTCTTAGTTATTGGAGGACCTCGCTATTTATACTAATTATTCGAGAGTTATTGGATCAACTTGGAAGAATTTCTTTCAAGGAAATGGATCTCACTTGGAAGGAAAGGACTTTACTTAGGTCTGCTCGGTATTTTACTCTTGTTCAAACTCGCTATATTCTTCTTCTCTATCCCAAGTTCTGGTGTCTTCCATATTATCTCATTCTATACTTCTATCTCGTTATTGCATCTGGTTACCTAGATCGTTTGCACCTTATCCTTTTTCTTTCCTTGTTTTTCTTTCTAGCTTTCTCTCTCCCTGTTCCCACTTTCCTAGGTAATTATCCATAGAACTTTATTATTTCTTAATGTCTCCTTAATTTTCCATCTTTGACTGCTTAAACCTCTACGCATCTCTCATTCCTTTCTTATAACCCATTTCCCCGCTCTCTTGGGTACTTTTCATTAAAATTTTACTGTCTGGTTTCATAGCTTGTTTGTACTTCTAGTAATAGGTCGAAATAACTTCAAGAAGATTTCTTAACTTGGATCTAGAGTATAATTGTTCTCATAAGAAATGCTATTTGAATAATCTATGAAGGCTTTATAACCTGTCTATGGAACTTGAGGACGTACTCGAGAATCAGATACTGGAGAGGTAGTTCCTCGCATACGAGTATCCCGGACATACTGCGTATACCAGACCCCATCACTCTACCCACTACAGTCACTGAATCCCTAGACAATGATCTGATACCATCTTTGTAATATCCCCGATCTGGGAGACGCTACCGACATATGATAGACCGTGCTAACCCCATAAGCCTCTAACTTTCTAACCATAACAGATACTAATACTATTTTCTCTAATTGATTATATTTTGTGTGGGACTGTAGCCCAAACTCAAAAACATTGAAAACAAAACTCAATATTAATTACTGTATACTTAATAACGCTTGTTTTTACAACGACTACACATAATCAAAGACTAATACAAGACTTTTACTTGACTCTGACTAGACTCATACTCTCTCTGACTTGAACTGGTACACATCCAAACCCTAATGACTGCATCAGTATCCGTCCTCCTGAGCTCGTCCTCCGAGAATACCTGTAAGAATAGAAAACTGAGAGTGGTGGGGTTAGATCGTTGAACGATCTACGTGAGTGGACAGTAAAAAAGAAAATACTATAATGGAAACATTTAATTCAAAAATCAAGGGCCTTTCAGAAAATCGAATTATATGAAAATCCTTTTCTTGTCTGAAACTCTGAGCTATAATAGAGAAAATTGATCTGAAATCTCTTTAATAAAACTTAACTTTTTCTGAAATCTGCTTTCTGAAAACTTTTTCTAAAATCTGATCTCTGAAATTTGTTTCCTGAAAATATGATATCTGAAAACTCTTTTTCTCAAAATCTGATATTTGAATGCTGGTCTGTAAATAAAAAACTTGACGTATAGGGGCGTTATGTATCGCCGTCCCCCTATACGCCTAACTAGAGCCAGGAATGCAAAACCATGACTTTGGGGCGTTACATATCGCCGTCCCCCAAAGCACGCCACTCCTGTCCCTGAAACTAGTGGACTTGGAGTGTTACATATCGTTGTCCCCCAAGCCACTGAACTAGAATTTAGGGTGCAGATTTATGCTACCCTCCAAGCTCTGAAATTAGGATTTAGGGGCATCTGTCATCCCTAGTCCTAAACTAGGATCTGAGGGAGTTACGTATCGCCGTCCCCCTAGTCTTTTACATGTGATGTCCGTCAATTCCAAACTGTAACAAGTTAGATACTGAGGTGGGTTTTCCTCTATGCCTCGAAAACATAAAAATCATGCTTTGAATCTCAAAACTGTATAAAACATTTTCTGAAAAACATTTCTTTTCTCAAACATAACTTTGCATGAAATAATTGTAATGAAAATCATCTAACGCCCTATAGTGTCCATTCACAGTGTTGAAGTTCCTTTAGCTTTTAATTTCTTCGCTGAAGAACTTGTGGTTCCTGCGATGATCTATCATCGATAATTTCGATTAGAAAATGGACTAAGAATAAATATAGATCAGAATCATGTTAAATTTTCCTGTTCAAATAAGGGCTATCATTCTGAGGCATATAGTATGTATATTATGACGTAATTTATACATACGGGTTGATACGAGAGTTATATAACGTGCTCGGGTGAAACTGGGATGGCATGAAACTGATTTGGGCAACTATTTGTCCACGCATCTCGACGCAAGGCAGTGCGTCGCGACGCGAATCATTCAGAGACTAACCCAAAATTTTACCTTGCGCGACGCAAGCTCCTTTCACGTCGCAACGCGTAACCAACCAGAGGCATTCCTAAGAAAATTCCCAGATCGCGTCATGACGCGGAGCGTTCCGCGTCGCGATGCAAGACCAAATCCTGGTCTTATCATTATGCTTTCCACACCATCTTATTGACATTTAAACTATATCTCCACACAAGCAATTAACTTCAATCAATCTCCCAAAATAAAATCAATATTATTATCAATACCAATTCATATCCAACCTAGCATATATACTTAATCTTATTTCAAAAATCAAACAAATTGGGGGTTTCCAACAACCATTGTTTTCTCATCACTAAACCTCTATAACCATCAATTACTTCAACTCAACAATGTGATTAATCAATAAATCATCAAAATACCAATATCCAAAACTTGGGTTAGATTTTTCTTACCTTCTTCATGCTTGGTTCTCATCATCATTTATGCTTCATGGATGCAAACCTTCCTTATTGCTTCTTCCTCTTCTTTCTTTCTTCTTCTCTTATTTCCATTTCTTATTCTTTTCTTTTCTTCTTCTTCTCATTCTCTTATTCTTTTCTCCAACGTGTTCTTCTTTCTTTCTTTGTTTCCTTTTTGTGATTAGTGAATAATGTCCCCTTTATATAGTAAGGGTTATTTGATATTTGGAAAGATGGGGAAAATGTGGAAAAGTAGAGAAGGTTTGAGATTCTTCTAGTTAAGTCCAAAATTTACTGTTCATCCGAATTTTGATCAGTATTGTTGACTTTTCTAGTCTGAATTTGGAAAAATGATAAACTCAAAGGTTATAGATCTCGATCTCAGCTTTCGGGTGATTAAAATTCATAAAAACCGGAGTTCGTATGAAAACGTTACAGCCCAAATACCATGGGCTGTCTGGACTGGTACATCGTAAGATATAATCTCGGATTCTCGAAAAATCTACCGATAGTCATCTCTCGAAAGCATATGTTTCCAAACACGATATATATTATGTGGTACTCATCCCTTAACATAATTGTAGTTAAGATTCTCAGTCGTTACAAGGAATTTCAATCCTAATAAGGTCCGAGGACGAATCATATTTAAGGGGGTTAGAAAATGTAACACCTTGGTAATCTCGACGAATACTATATTAAAGATAGTGTAATACATGATATAAATCATGCTCGAGTATTTATGTGTTTGTAGAATTACATTTCGGACCTTCGATAAATCCATTGCAGTTCTGATAAGAAATTTACTCTTGGTACTATTTTAGACAGCTCTTAGTATTTGTGCCATAACTTATTTATATGGTTTATGATTTTTATGAACTTTATAACATCGGTTCCGAGTTGGACATTTTCCAAATTTGAAACATAAGTAAGTTAAAAATCGTGATTACCGTGGATACTACAGTAAGTTTCGAGGGTGATCTAGAATTGGGTGATGTGGCACTATCCTAGCCACTCTGCCAAACAAAACAAATTAGCACTCTGCCTATAAGTAAGGCACATTCACTCATCCTTTTCAAGCCAAAAAAATGGGCATAGGTTCAAGAACGCTTTCCAATTCTTTTTCTTCATTCTCATGGGAATTTGGATGAAAGGGTGATGATTTCCATGCTCCAAAGCACACAAAGTAAGTTCTACTCCTCATTCCCCCTTCTAATTTCAGTTTTGAGCTTGAACAGTAAAAGCCCCAAATCGTTATTAATGAACCCTCATTCCAACTTTGTGCATTAAAGCTTGAGACAAGTTGATAACATATGTAATCATGCACTTTTATGTAGATATAAGTATGTATTGGGCTTTTTTATCAAATTATCCAAGTTTCCCCAATTTAGAAGGGGCTGAGTTTTAGTTTTTTGGAGCTAATTTGAATGATTATAGAGTGAATAAGATGGATAAAAAAATTTATAGGATGTGTTGGGAATGGTAAAGAAAGTAAAACCGGAAAAATAATGAAGTTTTGGTATTACGCACACCAAGTGTTTGAAGAAATGCCCCAATGAGTCAAAATAATTATTCGGACAAATTTAACACGAAGTAACACATGTTAAGAAGTCAGTAGAATATGGAAAATTGAATAAAATTAGAAATGAGGCATAATTCGCGAGTTAGACAGTGAACTCAGTTTACAGGGTATTCTAGACAGGCTATGTGTTTATACTCATAACTTGAGGTTTAGATATCGAATTGATGAACCGTAAAATTCTCTGTGAACTAGACATGATTGCAAATAACATATCCAAAAATCGGAATTTTTAAACTTAAGAAGGAGTCGCACTGAATTTTTAAACTTGAGCGTACTGCAGTAGTCCACTGGTTCTGTATTAACAGAACAGAGCATGAAGAGAAATTTATAACTTGAGTTCTAGGAATCGAAATCACGATCCGTAAAAGATGGAAAAAATTAGAAACATAATCGAGTATTTTATTAAACTTTCAGCCCCAAATTCAACCCTATTAAGCACACCGAATTTTCAAAGTCATTGTTAGTGCACTGAAATTTTCTGGAAAGAAGGCAGGATATGGAGTTTTGTGAACTAGCTTGTGAGATCCTCGAACGAGCGTAGTAAAAAATTGTTAGACCACCCTAAAATGTTAGTAACATAGCGAGGATGAGTTATTATGAAAAGAGAATAAATTTTGTTAAGCAAGGATATAATCCGCAACTTTGGTACTAATGAATCTTGCTAATTCTAGATTATCACTAGGAGATGCATTCGGCCACCGTCGCAAGGCTTCACCAGCAAGTTCCAAATCAGTGAGTGTATAATTTTCTTTTCAAAGTTGTTATTTCTTATCTATTTTTGAATTGAGACTTACTTTTAAATGCATAGGGCGTTAGCCAAGTTTTTTTCCATTTATTTTATGAATAAAAAATGTTTTGAGACGTTTTGACTCAAAAACATGGATTTGATTTTTGGAGGCATGAGGGAAAACCCACCTCAGATGTGACTTGTTGGAATTGACGGATATAACATATGTACATGTAGAGCAGGACTAGGGGAACGATGATACATATCGCTCTTAAATCCTAGATTCAGGGCTAGGGGACGGCGAGACGTATCGCCCCTAGACCCTAGGTTTAAGGTCAGAATGACAGAGTGAATCAACACACCTAGCTCTAGTTCAGTGGCTTGGGGATGGCGAGACGTAACACCCCAAGACCACTAGTTTAGGCATGTGGATATGGCGATACGTAACACCCTCATGCGTCAGGTTTTCAGAGACAGATTTTTCAGAGATAAACTTTCAGAAATAAGATTTTCAAAGATATGATTTTCAGAAATGATAAGTTTTATGAAAGAGTTTTCAAGGGAATTCAGTTTTACGGTAAGAATTTATAGTCTTACAGAAAGAAAGGTTTCCAGAAATATTTTCCAGAAATAGATATATTTTCAGAAAATAAAGAGTTTTCAGAAAAGATAGTTTCCATGAAATGATTTCAATTTTAGAATAATGGATTTTCATAAAGTTTTTCAGTTTTCGTTTTAAACTGTCCACTTACTAGGTCGTTCAAACAATCTAACCCCCCACTCCCAGTGTTTTTATTTTGCAGGTATACCCAGAGGAAGAGCTCGAGATGATGGATACTGATGGCAGTCACTAGGGTGTTTGGGTCCATGAGGTCAAGTCAGAGATACAGTGTCAGTCAAAGTCAAAGTAAATTTGCATGTCAGATATTAACATTGTGAAGTCATTGTAATATGTTCATGGTTCTTTAACAGAGTTGTAAAGTAAAGTATTATTGTGTGCATAGTTATGAGAATTAAGATTGATTATATGTTGTTGAGTTGGGCTATGGTTCTTATGCATGGTTTTGCATTTCAAATGGTTTAGTAATGATGAACATAGTCCGAAAGTCAGTGGCTTATGGGGATAGATCCACCTATTCCTTGACGGTAGCATCTCCGAGAGAGGGATGTTACGTGAGGAGAATACCTCGACAATGAATTTGAGGATTTCTTAGTTGAGCATGAGAATGTATCGCCACTCACACACCTAGAACACCACAATAAAATTCTATTATAGAAACAAGAAGTCAAATCCCACTACACATTAAGAGATCAATGTGACAGTTTATTACCTAGTTCGTTCTAGGGATGTATTATAGAAAGCAGTTTATTACCTAGTTCGTTCTATGGATGTATTATAGAAAGCAGTGTGTATCATTGACGTAGTCCCATATAAGTCTGTTCCTAAGACATACTTAATGTTATGGAGCGGTCGTAAAGCTAGTTTGCGATATTTTCACATATAGGGGTGTCCAATATATATGTTGAAGAACAAGACTACCAAGTTGGAACCACATTCACATGTCTACCTATTTTTAGGCTATCATAAGGAGATTATGGGTGGAGATTTCTACAGTCTAGAAGATAACAAAGTGTTTGTGTCGACAAACGCTGTATTTTTTTGAGGAGGCCTATATGAGAGAATTCAAGCCTCGCGGTAGAATAGTACTTGAGGAGTTACTTTATAGTTTGACCAATAAACCATCAATAATAGTTGTTAATAATAACATAGCACCTTCAATATCTGAGTGTCAGATGCAGTTATATCATGATGATCTACCACCTAGACGTAGTGGAAGGTTTGTATGACAACCTGATCGCTATCTAGGGATTGGAGAGGCAAAAGTTGTCACCTCCAGTATGGGTGTAGATGATCTATTGAGCTATTATAGTGCAATGGATAATCCTGATAAAAAGGAATCGCTCAAAGCTATGAATCTCGAGATGAAGTTTGTGTACTCCAACTCAAAATGAGATCTTATAGGCCAACCTGATGGGGTAAGACCTATAGGTTGCAAGTGGATCTACAAGAGGAAAATATGGGTAAATGGGAAGGTACATACCTTCAAAGCTAGGTTAGTGGCCAATAGTTATTCCTAGAAAGAGGAAGTCGACTATGAGAGCACTCTTTTATCCATTGCCACATATTATGAATATGAGATATGACAGATGGAAATCTAGACAATATTCTTTAATGGTAGTCTTAATGAGAGCATCAATATGGTGCAACCAGAGAGATTCATTGCCTGAGGTTAGGAGCAAGAGGTTTAGAAGTTGCAAAGGTAAATTTATGGACTAAAGCAATCATCTTGATCTTGGACTATAAGATTTGATGCGATGATCAAGTCTTATGATTTTGACCAGAACATTGATGAGCCTTGTATATACAAGTGTGTTATTGATGGTAAGGTGGTTTTCTCGTATTATATGTCGATGATATTTTACTCATTTAGATTGATGTAAAAGTATTATCGGAAGTAAAATCCTGGCTAGCTAACCAATTCCAAATGAAAGATTTAGGATATAAGAGTTATGTACTTGAGATCCAAATTATTCAGAATCACAAGATACGACTATTAGTTGTGTCTCAGACATCTTACATCGACAAGACGATTGTGCGATTTTAGATGAAGAATTCCAAGAAAGGCAATTTGCTTTTTCCGACAAGTAATTCACTTGTCGAAGGAATAGTTTCCTAAGACACCTCAAGTAGTTGAGGAGATGAGACATATTCCACATGCCTATATTGTTGGAAATCTCATGTATGCTATGTTTTGCTATGTATGAGACCGGACATTCACTATGCAGTGGGAGTAGTCAGTAGTTTTCAGTCTAACCTGATCAGTGACTGACTGTAAAGCATATTCTCTAGTATCTTAAGAGAACGAGAGCCTATATGGTTGTTGTAGGACACAGAAATCGGCGATATTTTTCTAGGCTCGCGGCCCGGTCGGGAGTACTGAGTAGCCCGCGGAGGACTAAACCGGAGAATAAAGGAGTCGCCACCCAGTGTGAACTGGTAAATGATTTAAGGCCGCACTCACCCCTCGCAAGGGAAGACCTCAAACCGTTGGGTTTGGAATGGTCCCTTACTTATGCCACTTGTAATGAACAGATTTATGCGATAATATAACTGAGTCTACGCAACATACATATGCAAGAATAACCTATATCTAAGTTTGCATACAACCTATATCTAAGTTTGCATACATAGGAGTAGCACCTATATCTAAGTTTGCATGCATAAAATTAAATCGACATAACGGTAAGCACACAATCCCATGAACATACCAATAGATAAATACGGAAATATAAATAAATAATAACGGTAAATTAAATGCAAAATAATAAAAGACTAATAATGCAAAATAAATGCGGAATAATAAATATGTGACCAAAGAACTTGGCCGTTTTCAATATAGGACTTTGCATACCCGGTTGGACGTATTTCACGTCCAACCAAGCATGCCGTGTCTGGGATAACAAAATAAAATATAACAAATGGTGCTCTCAGGTCTTACCTTTTAAATCACTTCTTGGAAGTGCGTTACGTCATCGTCGGAAGGGTTAATGCTCCATAACTTTTCTGGTTCACTGGTTCAATATTTTCCTTCATTGTTTCACTATTTTGGGTTTCTATTTTCTCTGTTTTTGCTGCTATTTCTGGTCGTTGTTTTTTGTTACTGTTTCCAGTAATTTAGGCTTGTTTTAGGGTGCAGTTTGTGGTATTTTGGGGCTGATTTTCGGTGATATTTGGGACTATTTTGGGGACTGTTTTCCGGGTGACTTTTGTTCACTATTTTGTTTGGTCAATGGGCTGTTTTTGTGTTGGTTTCGTTTGGTTGCAAGGGGCAGTTCACGACTTTAGGGTTATTTTGGATTATTGGTTTCAGTTTGGGGTTGTTTTTGTGAGTCGGTGGGGGGCTGCGTGAATAGTTTATTACTGCCGTGTGGTGTGTGCGTCCTTAGGGTTTTGTCACTTGTGTGTGTATATCAAAAGGTGGTGTGTGCGTGGCCGTGAAAGAGCAGCGTGTGCGCCTAGTGAGGGGACGTGTGTGCTTTGGTAAATGGGGCGGTTTGTGGTCGGTGTGTCACCGTGTGTGGGTTGCTGAGAAGGGTTATTCGGTTTGTGCTTTTTATGTTTGATTATGGAGAGGCACTGTGTTCGTGTGTGGGTGGACTGTGAGCCATGTGTAGCTGGGTGAATAGAGGAGAAACCTGGCTTTGACGTGTGGCTGGAAAGTGTGTTTGCAGTGCATAAGTGAGTTGAGTGGTCCTGAGAGTCTTAGGGGCTTCCTTTTGTTTGTGACCGTGAGAGATTAGGTTCCGCAGGGTCTTTTGCTGTTTGGGGAGCTTGAGAGAGAAGGCTTCTAGTCTAGGGTTTATTTTCTTTGTTCCAGCCGAGAGAAGATGAGAGTGATCATGGAGAGGGACCATGTCTAAGGTTCTTTTTTTTTATTGAGAGATCGCAGTAGGGTTGTTGTGTGAAGCTTTGAAGGAGAGTGGGGTTGCCGTGAATATGTTTAGGGTTTGTGGATTATGAAAATAGAGAGAGAGATGGAGAGAGAGTTAGGTTTTTTTATTTTATGTATGGTTAATGCCGTGAATAAGCTCCTCAGGGTTTTAGTTTGTGTGTCTTTTTATAATAGTGGGTTAGGGTTGTCATTGTATGGGTAGGAAATGGAGATTGTGTGATCATGGGGAAGATTTAATTAGTTTGTTATAAGGAAATGATTTCTTTAGTTTTAGGAAGGTGATTTATTTAGTTTAGGAAAGGGATTTAGGAGATTTGATTTGATTTATTTAATTTAAGAGGGAGATTTGATTTGATTTGATTTGATTTGATTTGTTTTAATTTAATTGGATTTGATTTAATTTGGAATGTGATTTATTTTAATTTGGGAAGGGGGATTTGATTTAATTTAGATATGTGTTTTAAATGTTTTAATTATTTTGGATTGGGCTTGGAGGCTTGGTTCTTTGGGCTTGGGCATGTGGCTTTGGATAGGTGCAGGGATTTGAGGCTTAATATTTTAAAACAGGGATTAATCGAGCAAACTCGAGGCCAAATAGCGAGTTAAATTTGTTGATGTATTTATTTCTTGAATTTTTCCCTTCCGTCTTCCGTAACTTAAATGGTGGTGCCTCAATACGAGGCTCATCATTGGGCTTCATGCAAAAATGCAGTGTCTACACTTGTATATTCTGGCGAGGATATGATCCTTAAAGGATATACAAATTCTGATTTTCTGACAGATGTAGATTATGGGAAATTAACATTTGAATCAGTATCCACCCTAGTTGGAGGAGCCATAATATGGAGGAGTATAATGCAATCTTGCATTGTAGACTCCACCATAGAGGCTGAGTATGTAACAGCTTGTGAAACTGCTAAAGAAACAATATGGCTCCAAAAATTCTTAGGAAATCTGGAAGTTGTTTCAGAAATGGATAAATTACTCACACTTTATAAAGATAATAATGGTGCAATGGTAAATTCCAAAGAACCAAGAAGCCATTAGAGAGGGAAACATATAGAGAAGAAATATCATCTCTTTAGAGAGATATTGTCAATAGCGTCTTCAAAGAATCTGCTAATCCATTTATAAAGACCTTGACGGCTAAAGTGTTTAAAGGTCACCTAGAGGGTCTTGGATTATGCGACAAATCTCATTTGCTCTAGTGCAAATTGGAGATTGTTGGGATATATGCCTTAGAGCATAATGTAATATTTAAACTGGATCTTGTTTTAAGTAATAAACAATGCAATTAATCATTTATTAAAATGTTGATTTTAAAATTGCATATTATAAATTATCATATATGCCTTTGGATACTAAATGTAGTTTCAGGCTTATTGTATAAGTGTTATTCATAAGTGACTTTAAGTATGAAATTAATAATCCTAAATAGTCTATAAGAAGCAAACAAAGACGGGTAATTTATTTATGGTTTGTCTACAGTTGCGGTCCATTCCATATTGTATGATGACTTTTATTCGAGTTCGTTCATGTGGTGAAATGGGAATGGAGGCACCTTATATGATGCGTTCATATAGGACTGGACCAAGACATAAATAAATTTCTTTAAATACCCGTTAAACAAAGAAATTCATATAAGTATAATAGATGGTCATATATGGGTTGATCTGAATCATGAGTGTACTACGAACTCCAACATGACAGGGTATGTCCTTTGATTTACAAAGGTGAGGTTGGTGAAGAAATACCGACCAATGGCTGTTGGGGCGGATGTGGGACCGCTAAGGTCGGATCGGTGTCCCGCACAGTGGAAGTGGATGTATATTTAATTATTTGAATGAAATATTATATTCCATTACGAGTGTATAGGAAAAAACTGAGGCTAAATCGGAGTTCGAAAACTCAAAAACGGGAGAAAATAAATTTTAGTGAGTGCTACAGTGTGTGCGCGTACTGTAGCGCTCAGCCCAAACTCTTTTTTTTTTTAGTTATTTTCAAAACATATTGTTTCCTTAAGCTCTCTGGAAATAGATAGCTGAAAGAAATAGGGTTTTAACCCTAATTGTTTCTAATCTTCCCTAAACACTTCAAACATTCCAAATTAAAATTTAACATCAAAACCGAAATCAACACATGTTATAGAACAAAATCATGTTTTTCAAAATATCAAATTTTTTTACAAAAAACATAAATTTATTCTAAATACTCACATGCGTAAATTTTGAATCTAAAACACTAATCAAATTAGTGTCCCACAATGAAGTAACTCATGAACAATTCTAGGTCACTCAAAGGTGGTCAAGTGACTCTAGAATGGTAGCCATAGCTCATAGCTTTTATCTAGAGTTCCAAATTCTAATTTTATATTTATGTCTGACGTAAACATTTTGACCCAATCACAAGCATATTGTGTTTCTGCTTCCAAAGCATCCCTATACAATTTATTAGCCTAATTTCAACATCAAGCTATGTTATTATATATCCAATACATAATACATCACTATATGTTTCACTAATGATAACTCACTAATGGAAAACATAGCTTTAGAAAAGATAAAATTTTCCTAGTAAGCTGGATTCCAAGATCCAATCTTCTTATCCTTGTTGAAATATTATAGAGAACTTCCAAAACTAGCAAGCTTGACTCCAAGATCCAATAAAGTACGATTTCTTCGCTCAAACACACCATTGTGTTGAGGAGTTCCTGGTGGGCTATATTGGGCAAGAATCTCATTCTCTCTAAAATACTTTCTGAATTCATCGCTCATAAATTCACCACATCAATCTGATCAAAGACACTTGATGAATTTACCGATTTATTTTTCTACTTCGTTTCAGAATATTTTGAACTTTTTAAATGGTTTTGACCGGCGTAATCACGCGCGTATAATGCAAGCGCACGTATCGTTCAAGTAGTATAAAAAGTATCGATCACACGATGACTTAAAACCTTTTGTTATCAATTTATGAAGTTAAATGTTTACAAGTATCTAATGGATTGATTGTTTGATTGGGTGGTGACTTTAAAATTAAAACAAGTAAAAGAAATAGCGCAAAAGTAGATTTTTGGAAAATTCAATATTAAGAAACTATCCAGGGTTGTGACTCATTCCAATATCTTTTAAAAGATGAAGTGGTTATTTTACGTTTGTGTAATTTATTGGTTTATTAACCTGAAACACAAAATTATGTAAAAGCCTCTTCCGATGGTCAAATACAAATACCCAGTATAACCCAATTAATCATATTCCTATGTCAACCAAGTTACCTGAATTCATTAAGATTAAGTTCCAAATATGGCTACTCCCTCCCGACATGTATATTCATATCCTGTAAGGAAATCTATTAAAGGGTTATCTGTCCTCAAGGAAGATCATGGATTATTGAATCTAGGGTCTTAAACCTAAAATCTCTTTTCCAAGTTCATTTTAAGTTTACCAGTTCAATTTTATTAATGGCCAGTTAATAAAAAGCATTAGGACTGAGGCTCAATAAATAAACCTTTAAATTACCCAAACCATAAAATAACTCCTTATAAACCGATGATATTGGACTTCATCACAACCCCAGATAACTGACTTAGTTACGACACATATTTACGGGTAGTAAAAACTTAAATAAAATAAAATACATAAAGTAAATTGCTGGAAATTAAATACTAAAAAGTAAATGACGGAAAGTAAAATGCTGAAAATTAAATGCTGAAAGTAAATTTGCCGAAAAGTAAATAAAGTAAAAGTACAATAAAAGAAAATGTTGAGGTAAAAGGATCAACTTCTATTACTACTATTTTAGATATCTCCCTTAATATAATATATTAACTTTGCGTGATAATTACCAACCAGCCATTTAAGCGGTATCCTGATTAAGTCAAATTAATAATTAATTACCAACCGACCAACCAGGCGGTATCCATGCTTAGTCAGGTTAAAACCAATTTTTAATTAATTACCAACCGACCAATATGGCGGTATCCTCGTTAAGTTAGGTTTTAACTAGTTTATATATTATAATTAAGGGAGATTAATCTAAATATTAGTAATAAAAGTTTTACCTTTTACCCCAGCAAGGGGGAGTTACCTCCTCATTATTGAAAAGTAAAAACTGAAAATTAAAGAAAGAAAAATAATGTGCGTAAAAGTAAATTGCAGAAAGTAAAAACTGAAAAGTAAAGAAAATAAAGTGCGAAAGCTGAAATTAATTACTGAAAGCTGTAAATAAACAAACAAGATACAATCTTCTTAGTATTCTTAAGGATTTTCTTAGAAGAAAGTATTAATTTACAAATGAAATGACTTGGTATTTATAGGTAAAATTTTGCCTCCATCTAATCATCCACCAAATCCATTATCAATTGCTCCACTAATTGCTCCACCAAATCCATTATTAATTTCTATCTTGTTTGGTGGGAGCTTGACTATTTTTATTTTTTATTTATTTATTTATTTTTTTGCTTTGAAAATGACTTTAATAATTATACTTAACACACTTTCCGGATGTTTCATCAAATTGGGTCATGAAATCTTCAGAATTCGAAATTATTTTGTTCTTCAAAGTTGTAGATCTTTGAGTCTTCTTTAATTTGGAACTTGAATCCGTTCAATCCGATATTGGAGTAAACATTTATGCCGAAAATACGATAGTTGCACAAAATTGGAATTTCTGAAACTGCACTTCGTTAGAACTCCCTTTCAAGATTCCAATCTCCAAGTTTAATATGTCAAGTCTAATTTTTGCCCTTATTTGACTCACAATATTATTTTATCTGTAAAATAAACTAAAACACATCAAAACGTTCATCAAACATGAGAAACTAAACAAAATATTAAGAAAAAGGGGCGGTAAATATTGATATATTTTCCGCTCATCACACCCCCAAACCTAATATTTTGCTAGTCCTCGAGCAAAACAATAAAATACAAGAAACAATTAAAATTAAACTAAGCCATTTTCGTAGGGATCACAGTTGCATTTAGCGTATGCAACAAGCCTTTAAACCCCTAGGTGTCCCTAATGGACGAGTTGTAGTCTCGTGTGGGCTTATAGCAACGATACCCACAAACATTTTACAAAAGTAAAAAGATAATAAAACTAATGCACACAAAAGCAAAAAGACAAGAGAAAATAGAATAAAAAAGTTAGTGACTAAACATGTGAAACTTCTTATCCAAGTTAATATTTGTTTTCTTTCTTTCTAAATTACCGAATAAGTAAATTCTCCGATTATTTTTACCATTCTCCATATACACAGTCAACAAAATATTAATCAACTCATTTTGCCCACAATAGTCACGAGTGTAGTTGAGAAGAGAGTAATATTTTTGTCCTAAAGTTTTATCAGAATTCACACCTTTTTTAAGGAATGAACTAATTTTTTTTTTGATTTTTTTTTTTTTTTGATTTTTTTTTTTTTTTGATTTTTTTATTTATTTATTTATTTTTTTGCTTTGAAAATGACTTTAATAATTATACTTAACACACTTTCCGGATGTTTCATCAAATTGGGTCATGAAATCTTCAGAATTCGAAATTATTTTGTTCTTCAAAGTTGTAGATCTTTGAGTCTTCTTTAATTTGGAACTTGAATCCGTTCAATCCGATATTGGAGTAAAACTTTATGCCGAAAATACGATAGTTGCACAAAATTGGAATTTCTGAAACTGCACTTCGTTAGAACTCCCTTTCAAGTTTCCAATCTCCAAGTTTAATATGTCAAGTCTAATTTTTGCCCTTATTTGACTCACAATATTATTTTATCTGTAAAATAAACTAAAACACATCAAAACGTTCATCAAACATGAGAAACTAAACAAAATATTAAGAAAAAGGGGCGGTAAATATTGATATATTTTCCGCTCATCACACCCCCAAACCTAATATTTTGCTAGTCCTCGAGCAAAACAATAAAATACAAGAAACAATTAAAATTAAACTAAGCCATTTTCGTAGGGATCACGGTTGCATTTAGCGTATGCAACAAGCCTTTAAACCCCTAGGTGTCCCTAATGGACGAGTTGTAGTCTCGTGTGGGCTTATAGCAACGATACCCACAAACATTTTACAAAAGTAAAAAGATAATAAAACTAATGCACACAAAAGCAAAAAGACAAGAGAAAATAGAATAAAAAAGTTAGTGACTAAACATGTGAAACTTCTTATCCAAGTTAATATTTGTTTTCTTTCTTTCTAAATTACCGAATAAGTAAATTCTCCGATTATTTTTACCATTCTCCATATACACAGTCAACAAAATATTAATCAACTCATTTTGCCCACAATAGTCACGAGTGTAGTTGAGAAGAGAGTAATATTTTTGTCCTAAAGTTTTATCAGAATTCACACCTTTTTTAAGGAATGAACTAATTTTTTTTTTTGATTTTTTTTTTTTTTTTGATTTTTGATTTTTTTATTTATATACAATATCTTCCATCTATGTAGCGAGCTTTGGGCCAGGGACTCCCAAATCAGTTGGCTTTAGGGCACTAGGTGTTAAGACACCCCTACGGACTTAATTACTCAAACTTTATATATATATGGCAACATCTTCGATCCATGTAGCGAGATTTGGGCCAGTGACTCCCAAACCAGTTGGTTTTAGGGCACTATGTGTTAAAACACCCTTACAGACTTAATAACTCGGATCTCATACGTCTTTTTTCACTCAATCGCTTTTTATAGATGCTTCCTCCAATTAAACTAAAGCACTAAATATTACAAACTTTTCAATTATAGCTCATGTCTGTATGTTACCATGTATGCTGATAATACATGTCAACTGAGCATATGAAGATTCATTATAGTCAGATTTATGGAGAATTCACAAATTAAATAATTTAAAAGGAAATAAACAAAAATTAACTTGTTCCGAAATAGGTTGAGATACGTCTCAGGAATGGAAATTCCTTACACAGCTATCTCACACCAATTTCACCTGATTAATCAAATAAAAACACAAAAATAAAAAATATTTTTTTTCGTTTTTGTAAAATTTTTCAATGTTTTTTGGCTTTTTCGAAAATTTTTGACTAAAAATAAAACAATAAAAACAAGATACAATTTAACTATTCTCATCGCCCAAACCTAAATGAGACATTATCCCCAATGTCTTAAACAGTAGAAGAAGAGTTTAGAAAACCGTATCTGGTTAGCTGAAATTCTACATCTAAATGAAAAGTTAAAGGTTAAGATCCAGATTTATCTGACGCCTCTTACCATGATTATTATCGGACCATTTTATCTTGGAAAGAAAGGGGTCAATTTGAGGTTTAAAGGCTAAGATTTGGTCAATTAAATCTGGGGCAGTTCTAGCAGTAAAAATGAGTTCTTTTACAAGCTTTGACACGAACCCATTTCTCTGGGCATCATCAAGAAACACACAAAGAAAATCATAAAATCCATCAACATTGTACAGTCCAAGCGGTTTCTGGTGTATGTTCAAGTTTGCCCAAGATAGTATTGTAAAAATTTCCTCCATCGTGCCCAAGCCTCATGGCAAAGCAATAAAAGCATCAGCACGATTAATCATCTCTACCAGTCGTTCAGACATACCTGGCATGATTAGTTCCTCACCTTTTGATGATCCAATTAGATTCATCTCCGCCAAAGGTTTTGGGATGATTCCCAAGACTTGACTGCCTCCATCCTGTACAGCCTTTGAAACGATCCCCATTAGTCCAAGATTGCCACCGCCATATACTAAGTGCATATTCTTTGCAGCAATGACTCGAACCAATTCATGTGTCGCTGTTACGTATTCTGGTTTAACACCAACACTGGTACCACAAAACACACAAATGTTTTCAACCCGTCTTCTTGAAGTAGCTTCCATTTTTATCCGGATGCCTTCAAAGGTGCAATGATGAGTTGAATTTATAGAACCTGAAAAGGGTGAGTAATAATAGCACAAGTATCTTCCAAAGGACGATTAGTAGCAAAATAGTAAATCGTGAAAGGTCAAAAGGATCTGGATCCTGTCGGAGAAAATAAAAGAAAATAACAAAACAAACCATAATTATTAGTTAAAGACAAAGAAAATAATATTTACAGAAAGTGACGGCTTGATTGACATCTATGCGTCAGGGACAAGCTTCCCATCCAATTTTCTTATAAATTGGCAAACATGGTCTTTTTGAGTCAGATTCTCGAGACTTAACTGTTCTCTTTCTTTACGGAATTGTGCATATAACATGCGAATTTCGTGATACACATATCCACTGGGATGTGTCTCAAGAGTTTTAGATATGTCATCCAAAGACTCCTTACTCAAGCCATCCCTAATGAAATTAATCTTATCTTTGCGGTTATCAGACACCATTCCTAAAGATCGACAACGAGTATCACAAAACATATGAGCACATTTATAAAAAACACACATTCTTTTAGCTCTTCTCTTTTTAGCATATGTGCTTCTTCCTAAACCAGACAGATGTGAAATAAAAGAGTCATATGACTCACCTGCCAATCGGAAACGTGCTTCAATAATCCAATGAATGTCAGTAGGCATACCTTCGATCATCAGTAGTCTCATCCGTTCCAAGCGAGCTTTGTAAATTTTCATAAGAGATTTTTTAGGGAGAGCAGGAAATTTCTTGTGAAGATTTGTGAGACCATCTTCCATCTTGGAATGACTTAACCTGCAAAAACTAAACACACAAAAATTAAAAGACACTAAATCACAATAAATACACAAATTTCATGGATTGCCTCCCAGCTAGCGCTAAGTTTAACGTCTTTAGCTAGACATGACTGCCCGAACGTTAGGCTGGATTTGAAAGTGTGACACTTTCTTTTTGTCACTCAAATGATTCTCCCCAGTAGTGCTTGACACACTTGTTTTTAACCTTGAATGTTTTGTTGGAGTCGGGATCATGTATCTCAACGGCTTTATCTGGTAAAACTTTGGTGATTAAGAATGGACCTGACCACCATGATTTTGGCTTCCATGGAAAGAGTTTCAACCTTGATTTGTTTAATAGTACTCTCTGTCCTGGTTCTAGTTGTATGCGTACTAACTTCTCATCATGTCTCTTTTTGGCCTTTTCTTTGTACATTTTGGCATTCTCAAAAGGCTGTATGTGAAATTCCTTTAATTCTTTGAGTTGGTGGAACTGTTTCTCTTCTGTTGCTTGTAGTGCAAGAATAGGCTTCTTCAGTACGTAGTACGCTTTATCTTCAGGCTTCATAGATAGTTTGCTAGTAGAACTTTGCATTGCATTGGAGTTCTGGATGGTACCATGTATCACATCAAGTCTAAAACATTCCTCATTCTTTTCGTCATCTAGGAAATTCATGGCTTTGAAAACATTGAATGTTACTTTTTGGTCTTGTACCCTCATGGTTAGTTCTCCTTTTTGTACATCAATAATGGTTCGCCCGGTAGCCAAGAATGGTCTCCCGAGGATGATGGACATGTCTTCATCTTCCATCATATCAAGGACAATAAAATCTGCTGGGAAAATAAATTTGTCAACCTTGACCAGCACATCCTCAACTACACCTCTCAAAAATACGAGCGTTCTATTAGTAAGTTGGAGAGAGACTAATGTGGGCATTGTTTCTCCAATCTGTAATTTCCTGAAAATAGAAAAAGGCATCAAGTTAACACTTGCACCTAGATCACACAAAGCCCTACCAAAGCTATGCTCTCATATGACGCAAGGAATGGTGAAACTGTCAGGATCATTCAACTTTGGGGGAAGTTTCCTCTGAATGATGGCGCTGCATTCTTCTATCGATGCTACTGTCTCGTAATCTCCCAATCTTCACTTTCGTGAAAGAATGTCTTTCATGAATTTGACATAGCTAGGCATTTGTTCCAACGCTTCTGGAAATGGAATATTGATATGCAGTTTTTTAAATATCTCCAAGAATCGAGCAAACTGCTTGTCTAATTTGTTTTTCTGGAGACGCTGTGGAATATGTGGAGGTAGAGTGATTCTTTCTTGCTCTTTTTCCTTTGATTCTTTTTCCTCCATCTGTGGAACTGCTTCACTACTTTCTTTTGGAACTTCTTCAATGGGTGCCTTGATTCCAAAATCTTTGTTGATTTCAATACTGCTTTTTAAAATGGTGGCATGACATTGCTCATTCCCCATGTTTCTTGGATTTGGTTCAGTGTTGCTAGGAAGGTTACCTGGCGGTCTGTAACTCTGAACATTGGCCAATTGTCCAATTTGATTCTCTAGTGATTTTATATAAGCAGTTAAGCTTTGATTCAATGCTGATTGGGCTTCAAACATAACTTCATTTGATGCTGCTTGATTTTGAATTAATGCTGCTTGATTTTGAAACATGGCATCATATTTTTTTAACTGGGCCAACACTTTCGCTATTCCTGGTTCTTTTTCATGCTCATGGCTTTGCTGTTGGAATCCTGGTGGTGGGTTATTCATTTTCTCTGAATTGTTGCTCCATGCAAAATTGGGATGATTCCTCCACCTTGGGTTGTAAGTATTGGAATATGGATTGTTCCCCTGTCTGTTGAAATTGTTGACATAATTCCCTGTTTCTTTATGTTGGTTTGGCTCTGGTGCTCCTCCATATGGTGAAATTGTGAATCCATCATTACCTTGCATGCTGAGAGTTTCCATGAATTTGCATATCTGATCCAGCTTGGCATTCACTGCTGTGTTGGCTCCAACTTCATAAATTCCAGCAATTCGATGGATCAAGCTCCTTTCTGTTGGCCACGATGAATTATTGTTAGCCATTTCTTCAATTAGGTCCCAGGCTTGATCTTCTCCTTTTTCCATTAAAGCACCTCCAGCATCAGCATCAATTGTGGTTCTCATTATTCCAGAAAGTCCATTGTAAAAGGTTTGGACTTGTAGCCATTTTGCAATTTCATGGTGAGGACATTTCCGAAGTAAATCCTTAAATCTTTCCCAAGCTTCGCAGAGGGATTCTGAATCTTGTTGCATAAAGGATGTAATGTCATTCCTCAACTTTGCAGTTCTGGTCTGTGGAAAGTACTTTGCAAGGAATTCAGTGGCTAGAGTGTTCCAAGTTGTGATGGAACCTGTTGGTAGAGAATGTAGCCAAGCTTTGGCTCTGTCTTTCAAGGAATATGGAAAAAATCGCAGTCTCATTGCTTCTTCAGCAGCTCGGTTGTAATTGAAAGTGCCGCAAACTTCTAGGAAGTTGCTGATGTGGGCATTAGGATCTTCAATTGCATTCCCCCCAAACTGAACTGATTGATGTATCATCTGAATGCATGTTTTGATGTCACACGCATTTTCTGGTAAGGGAGGAAGTACAATACATGAAATGAGGCCATGAACCACAGGAATGGTTCTGTCTCGAATAGGAATTGGTGGTGCAACCTTCAAAGGTTCAGGTTCCATGTTAACGATTGCTTCTTGGCCATCTCGCCTTTCCTGTCTCAACTGTCTGATGGTTCTTTCAATCTCTGGGTCAAGCGGTCAGATTTCAAAGCTTCTGGTTTGTCTCATGTAGTGTCTAAGAACCTGAAACAAAAGAAAAATAACAACTATAAGTAAAAAGAAATTAGATACAAGTAATGTATCCAACCCCAAAACTAATAGTGAAAGATAAATAAGACCCCGGCAATGGCGCCAAAAACTTGACCGGCGTAATCACACGTGTATAATGCAAGTGCTGGACAATTATGACCCATAGCGTCACTATTTGTACAGATCATGGTGTTGTTGTACAAATTAACTATGTGATAAAGGAGATTGCTCTCTTATCATTTGTGATTAGATCACCAAGATATATAAATGATAGGAGGTCCTTATGATTTGTTCCTGGATTGAGAATGACATGAGACAGTATCAGTCCACAAAGGATAAATCATTAAATATCCCTAGTCAGAGTTTTATCGAGATTAGACATCGATAATGTGTAAAAGACTAGTATTACACTTGTGCGTGTTTGTGAGGGCACAATGACATAATTCTCATATATTTGGGTATAGGATACTCATGCAAGTGTAATAGGAGATTATGTTTTACTGATGGTATGGGAAACAGCTTTGCTCTGGATAGACCCCCTCGGAATTCCATTGGTAGTATGACTATGTGTCTATGGAAGTCCGAAATCAGGGTAGGTGTATTTGGTCTTAACCTGAGACTTGCACCGCTAATACTTACGACAATCAATATACTTTGGTTTTGGTCTTCCAAGGCTTTAACAGGTTCTGTGTACGCCTCTGCTGGGTATATTGAGAATCGTAGTGTGTTGGGTGTGATGTCAAGACGGAAGTATCACTCCAGTCATATGGAGATGATGGTCACGTAGGATACGGGACTGGTTCTCTTAAATGCTGCAGCTATCGGGATATTATGACTAGGTCACGTATATCCGATTATAGAGACTAGTTACCAGACATCTGATATGTGCTTCGTACGGGACAGACACAATTCCAGCCCTAGGCCTAGCACGTGATCATCCGATACTGGATCGACATACACAATACTACGTATACTACGCCTGATATAAGTCGCTTATTCCGGTAAGCATGTTTCTGGAGAATTGGGTAGGCATGGTATTTTCCTAGAAGCCAACCTTGTCTTGTAAATCGGTATAAATGTAGTACTAGGTACTTACATGTTCGGATAGTCCGACGACCGTATTTACTGCCAACATATCTGGGGATCTCATGGGTCGCTTCTCGAAGATTCACCGATGATGTATGACTCGTATTTTAATTAATCTGGGATTAATTACGGAGATATTTTATCTGGGATAAAATATCATATAAAGAGAGAGAACGATTAATTTGGAATTAATCGATAGAATTAATATATTCGATATATTAAACGAAATTAGATTTCGACGCGGAATTAAAATTAGATTTTAATTCGGGCGAACAAATTAATTTAGAATTAATTCGTTAGTGACGTGAATAGTGATTTTGCTAGGCATAATCATTTAATTACGTCGCAACGGAAAATTCATTAATTTGGAATTAACGAACTCGGGCCCGCGAGTGTTTGCGAGCGCATTCGCATTTCGAATTCGAGTGCGGCACGCAAGTCACATCAAGCGTCAAATCGCTAGTCGCATCTAGCGTCACATCATCCGTAAATCAAGTGATAGATGTCTTTCACTTTGAGTGATTGACACCAGTCACTATTCATTGATTGATGGGAGTTGATGTTGGTGGTTGGCATAGCATTTATTGATTGTCTTTTTGAAAGCAAAAAATAAGGAAATTCATTTGGAAATTCATTTAAGTGTATTTGATACACTTTTCTCAACCAACCACACAACTCTCTTTCTCTTTCTTCTTGCCTCTCTCACGCCCAAATAGGGGCTTTTTTTCTTCTGGTTTGGCAGCCCACTGCCGAGACCAAGTGAAGGAGAAACAAGATGATTTTGTGGCAAAATCATCAAGAGCTAGCATTCAAAGAGACATACGAAGGTGATAGGGCAACCCACCCGCGAGCATGGAATCACACCATGAAAGCTTGGAGCTTGGAAGATGATCCAAAGCCGAAAATGGAGGAGCCATGACAGTGAGTTGCCGAGCACTCAAGGAGGGCCAAAAAGAATTTTTTTCTTCGTCGCATCCAATCCGATCAATGTGAGTATGATTCCGCCATATTTCATTATGTACTCATACTTATTTCATTGCTTTAAAATGATCATTGGGACTTAATAGAAACCCAACAATTGTATGTTGAGCCATTTGAGCATGAAACTTGATTAGGGCTGAAAATTGGGTAAAATGTATTTGAGCATGATTTTATGAAATTGGATGATTGAGTATGCTTAAATGTGTTTTAATTGAGGATTGATTGGATCAATTTGATGAAAAATGGTTTGGAACAATTTTCCCCAATTTTTAGAGGCTTGGCCGAATTGATGAATAGCCCTAATGTCTTGGTGATTTTTGATTTTAATCATTGGATGAGTTAGAATCATGTTGGGAATGTTGATTTAATGTTTAATTGGATTCAATTGGATTGGATTTAAAATTTGACATAAAAATCCTCATATTGCCGAGACTAATGGAGCATGATTGGGTTTGATTTTTTTATCAAAATGTATTTGACACTAATTGATGTAATTGAGCATTATTAGTTGTGTAAATTGATGATTTGGAAATGTTGATTTATGTAATTAATTATGTTATACACTTTAAATTAATTAGATTATGAAATTGGACTTTTTTGATTTAATTAATTAGGCCTATTTTAGAAATTGGGCTTTTAAAGTTATTATTGGGCTTATTGGGCTTGGTTGTTCTAAGTTGGGTTTATGCTAAATTGGTTGGATCCAATTGGGCCTAAAACCGCTTCTATAAAGTCCAAATGCGACTAATGGACCTTAATTATTTTAATTGGGCCTAATGGGCCTAAATTGATTTCTAGGCTTATGGGGTTAATCCCGGATTGGACTTTGGTTATTGGGTTTGACCCAAGTTGACCAAAAGTCCACGCCTTAAGAAATTAATTAAAAGCCCATTGGACTTTAATTAAATAAAAGTTGGACGTTAATCGGGCTTTGAGACCCGTAACGATTAAATTTGGAATTTAAGTCGTAAAGGTTTATTAATAAAGTGTAATATTTAATTTGGAATTAAATAGTGAATTAGTATTAAATACAAATGGAATTGGATTTAATTTTGTAGTTTAAATTTAATTCGAGAATTTGTACTTTGAGTACTTATTCGCAAAATGAGTTTGACTCGCGCAAAATCAAATCGTTGTTTGAACATTGGATGGTCACTAATTATCAGATTAATTAATTTTATTAGATTGATTGATAACATGCTTGTGTGAATACATGGTTGCGATGCATGAATAATGTATATCGGATGGATATTAGATGGGTGGAGCAATTTTAGAAATTGTTGTAATACATTTGGAATTTATTAATTGGACCTGCGTGTCCAGCCTTATTACCTCCTTACTCTTTGTATTCTCTTCTCAACTATTCCCCTCAATGTAAATGAGGTTTCTTTAGAAGTGTAGTGTAACGGGTAGAAGCAATACATGTGCTAGCGGGAGAGAGGAAATGGAGAGATTTGATCTAGGATCATTGTGTAAAGTATCCATCCACATATCATTATTATTTTATTGTACGCGCTTTATTATGTATTTATAATGCATGTTTAAGGGTGTATGATGATGAGACCTTAACAAAGATTATAAATTGGTTGCCAATTTGCATGCGAAAAACCCTCGCAAAATATTAAGCGTTTTTCCATCCATTGAGTGATTCTTACTCAAGATCCAAGACTGGCATTGGTTTGTTGGCCAAAGTCAAGACCTTTGTCCATCGAGGATGTGTTTAAATCACGAAGGCTTTGTTCCATATTGGTGTCTTGTCCAAGTTGTGATTTGTTGGCCAAAGTCAAGACCACTTCTTGTCCATCGACATTGATTACGAAGTTTTCCATGGTCAATGGGTTACGCTTAACTGGGATCACTAAGTTTGTTGTGCCAAAGCCAAGGCTTAGTTGATTCAGAGGAAAAAGGTTAGGCAATATATTGGATATATTGGCATATATAAGATATATGTTTCGGACTTGGATGTCCCCCTTCTGGATCTAGGAATTGGATTGGATCCAATCGATCTACCTAGTTAACTATCATACAATTTGTTGGCCAAAGTCAAGATTGTGTGATATTTAACGGGATCATAGCCCACTAGGAAACACGGTTTCCCGAGTACTCGACAGAGGGTTAGAGGCTCTCTGAAAAATAGTGGGAGGCAAGAATTAAATTTGCAATATTCGTTTAATTACTTGCCATACGCGCTCAAATCAAATATCATTTCGTCATATAAATTAAATGTTAGTTGGACTAATATTTAAACGTTGTTTTAATAAACAGTTGGACTGTATTCAAACAAATAAATTATAGTTGATTAAATAGTTGGACTGTAATAATGATTATAATAAATAGTACCTAAATCGTCGATTAAATAGTTGGACTATTAAAATCAAGATTAAATTGAAAGATTGACATTGAAAACATAATCCTAGGGAAAATGTATTTAAATGGTTTAATTTTCAAATTAGGAATAGTATTTCAGGATGGTCCTGGAAAATAATAAGTTACTTTATTTGATAAAATAACATATTATGCCTAAGCTCGGAGTTAAGCAAATAGTATAGCATAATCTTTGGAAGATTTATGTAATGATAATTTTAGTGCTTAATCCATTAAACTTGTCAGTAGACTCCTTAATTTCTGAATCAGAACTAAGGATTAGATCCTTAAAGTATGATAATGAAATTGAAGGATTTTCATAGAATCATAATTAGATCTTAAAAGTACTATATTGCAATAAATAACTCTTGGAGAGTTAATGACTATTCTCAAGGAGACAAAGTCAAAGTTTGCAATATGGCAAGAAGCGCTAGTCGCACTTTATTTCGATATTCTAGAAGGCCAAGGCTTGGCCAAAGGCTACTGGAACGTGGAAAATGGCAAAGGCAAAATCATTATAATCTTGTGGGAAGATAAAGGACATATCCCAAAATGTCTGCCTTAATTGTGGCAAACAAGATCGCGGAAGCGTGACTGCCGTTTGGACAAAGCAGACATGAAGGAATTGAAGACGAGGCAAGGCTCTGACTTCAAATATGTTTGTCATAAATATGTAAAATACTAGTATTAAAATTAGATTCTAAATACTTAGTGTGATACATAAATATGTATTGATGTTCAGAATCTGCTATGAGCAGGATACTGACTTCAGTGGAGATTTATTTGCGAATCGGAAACGGGATGAAAGTCGTTGTTTTAACTATAGATACCTAAGTTTAAGAACTACCCTCGGGTACGTACTTAAATTAGGAAACTGTTATAATGTAACTAGTTTGACTAGAAACATTATCTCTATATCAGTATTTATCCGTTACAGATATACCTTTATATTCTAGAACACTAAAGTGTTTCATTATATAAAGATGATATTGAGATAAACACATTAGATGTGAATAAAAGAATTTATATTTTGAATATAAATAAATCTCAAACGTACAACATGACAAACAAATAGCTCAAACTGATTTGATCAGATGAAACTTAATTGTGGCATTGTTGTCTGAGACACAATTAAACAAGAATCGTATATCCGCACTTTCGAATAGTGGGTACTCAGACATATTTGATTCTATTCAAATAAAAGTCTACGAATCTAGTTTATTGGGCAAAGTGCCTAAAACACTATTTACTTGGTAAAAGTGCAAATACCACAGATCTACTAGCCCTAGTTCATAGTGAAGTAAGTGGGCCCATGTCTAGCTAGGGTAGAGGTGGATATGAATATTTTGGACCTTTATTGATGTGGCATCGCGTTTTGGTTATGTGTTTCTTTTGAAGATCACAAATCGGAAACTTTTATAAGTTTCGACACGAAATAGACAAACAGATCGGCTAAAGTATTAACCGTCACGGTTAAAACATGATGAAAATATTTAAGCAATAAGTTTCTAATACTTGAAAGAGAATAGTATTCTTTCAATGAGGACTCCTCCCGGAACATGTCAATTTGACGGTGTGTCCGAACTGAGTAACCGAATTTTGTTGGACATGATAAGGTTAATCATGAGTCACTCTGAGCTACCATTTCCTTCAACGGATACGTATAAGCAGTGCAATAACTTATTTAGAATAAGGTTCCATTAAAATCTGTTTGACAGACTTCATATTAGATATGAACAGGAAAGAAACTGAGTTTTCTCATTCCTGAACATTTGGGATGCTAGGCATATGTTTGGATGATACCAACCTAAAACCCAAATCGGATAAGTGCCAATTGTAGGTTATCCAAGGGATACCAAAGTATAGTACTTATACAACTCACATGAGAACAATTTAATTGTTGCTCACCATGCGATTTTCCTAAGAGGAATACCGATATGCAGTGGAAAGTGAGAGGATAGTAAAACTCGATGAAAATTAGAGTAATACTGTTCAAGGCACCAAGTCCTTAATGGAAAACCAACAGTTCATCAAGGATGAAACTGTACCAGTAATCTTCGAATACACAAGAACCACGTAGATCAGAGAGAGTCAGAAAGCAACCTGGCGTATGGGTTTCTGATCTCACCTCATAAAGATGTCAATCTTATTGAGGAATACGAACTGACTACGTATGAGGAAGTGATACAAGGTATCGACTCCCTATTATGGCAAAGTGCTATGATGTCCGAAATGGATTCCATGTATAACAACCAAGTTTAGACATTAGTTGTTGTACCACAAGGCATTGTGCCTATTGGTACTTTATAAGTCTTCAAGGAAGACACACATGGATGGCAACATAACAACGTACTAAGCTGGGCTTGTAGCGAAAAGGTATCGTTATCAACATTGTGTCGATTATGACGAAACCTTTTACCTGTTGCCATGGTAAATCCATTTGGATAATGCTTGCTGATGCTGCATGTTTCATTTATGAAATATGACAGCTGAACGGTAAAATCGCTTTCCTGAAAAGGAAACCTTTTGGAGGATGTTTACAACATCCTAACGGTTTTTTCGTATGAAACTAGCAAACAAGGTTTGCAGGTTATTCGATCCATGTTTGGATTGAGGCGAGCATTAGGTTCTTGGAATTATAGTTTTGATGTAATCATAATGGTTTATGATTTAATTCAAAACGAAATGATTCTTGTGTATATAAGGAGGTTAGTGGGAGCGCACTGACAATAATGTCATATAAATAATGATAATATGTCATTTCTTGGAAATGATATTCCCATAATAATCGGTGAAAGCTAGGCTTTCTAGAAAACTCTCCGATAACTCGTACATTGAAAAATGTACGTGACCTGGTGTCTCATACGCTTTGAGCATATGGATTCACAAACAGGCCAATCCCAGTGATGGTCACTGGATTGATATTAAGAACATCTGTTAGTTTCTTAGAGAACTAATGATGCTGTCTTAAATCTATTGAGATGGAGAACTTGAAGTGACTGGGATCACTGTAGCAAGTTTCCTAACCGATGAAAACGACTATAAGTCACAAACGATACTATACTGTTTGAATAACGGAACAGTGAGCTGGAAATCTTCCAAGCAAGATACTGTTACCGAATAAACAACAAATATGGGTTATTGCTGCAGCTGAGGCAGCAATAGAAGCCATTTGGGTCGATAACAAATCTAATTAGATTAGATATAGTTCTTTTAGCAGCTGAGCTAGGCTACAGCGCAGGCTAACGAATCAATGGTCTCATCAACGATCCAGATACATACTTTGATATTCATTTGATTCGTTCGGATAATACATCGTGGCGATGTGATGATCGAATAAATCGCATCATATGATAATCATGCAAATCCGCTGACGAAAACCTTTCCTCAGCAATTTGAGCCAACCGTACATAGTTCGGGTGTAAGACACTCGAGTGACTGGCTATAGGCCAAGTGGGAGATTGTTGGACAATTATGACCCATAGCGTCACTATTTGTACAGATCATGGTGTTGTTGTACAAATTAACTATGTGACAAAGGAGATTGCTCTCTTATCATTTGTGATTAGATCACCAAGATATATAAATGATGGGAGGTCCTTATGATTTGTTCCTGGATTGAGAATGACATGAGACAGTATCAGTCCACAAAGGATAAATCATTAAATATCCCTAGTCAGAGTTTTATCGAGATTGGACATCGATAATGTGTAAAAGACTAGTATTACACTTGTGCGTGTTTGTGAGGGCACAACGACATAGTTCTCATATATTTGGGTATAGGATACTCATGCAAGTGTAATAGGAGGTTGTGTTTTACCGATGGTACGAGAAACAGCTTCGCTCTGGATAGACCCCCTCGGAATTCCATTGGTAGTATGACTATGTGTCTATGGAAGTCCGAAATCAGGGTAGGTGTATTTGGTCTTAACCTGAGACTTGCACCGCTAATACTTACGACAATCAATATACTTTGGTTTTGGTCTTCCAGGGCTTTAACAGGTTCTGTGTACGCCTCTGCTGGGTATATTGAGAATCGTAGTGTGTTGGGTGTGATGTCAAGACGGAAGTATCACTCCAGTCATATGGAGATAATGGTCACGTAGGATACGGGATTGGTTCTCTTAAATGCTGCAGCTATCGGGATATTATGACTAGGTCATGTATATCCGATTATAGAGACTAGTTACCAGACATCCGATATGTGTTTCGTACGGGGAAGACACAATTCCAGCCTCAGGCCTAACACGTGATCATCCGATACTGGATCGACATACACAATACTACGTATACTAAGCCTGATATAGATCACTTATTCCTGTAAGCATGTTTCTGGAGAATTGGGTAGGCATGGCGCTTTGCTAGAAGCCAACCTTGTCTTGTAAATCGGTATAAACGTAATACTGGGTACTTACGTGTTCAAATAGTCCGACGACCATATTTACTACCAACATATCAGGGGATCTCATGGGTCGCTTCTCGAAGATTCACTGATGACGTATGACTCGCACTTTAATTAATCTGGGATTAATTGGATGAGAGAGAAAATTAATCTGGGATTAATTACGGAGAAATTTTATCTGGGATAAAATACCATATAAAGAGAGAGAATGATTAATTTGGAATTAATCGATAGAATTAATATATTCGATATATTAAACGAAATTGGATTTCGACGCGGAATTTAAATTAGATTTTAATTCGGGCGAAGGATTTAATTTAGAATTAATTCGTTAGGGACATGAATAGTGATTTCGCTAGGCATAATCATTTAATTACATCGCAACGGAAAATTCGTTAATTTCGAATTAGCGAACCCGAGCCCGTGAGTGTTTGAGAGCGCATTCACATTTCGAATTCGAGTGCGGCACGTAAGTCACATCAAGCGTCAAATCGCTAGTCGCATCTAGTGTCACATCATCCGTCAATCAAGTGATAGATGTCTTTCACTTTGAGTGATTGACACCAGTCATTATTCATTGATTGATGGGAGTTGATGTTGGTGGTTGGCATAGCATTTATTGATTGACTTTTTGAAAGCAAAAAATAAGTAAATTCATTTGGAAATTCATTTAAATGTATTTGATACACTTTTCTCAACCAACCACACAACTCTCTTTCTCTTTCTTCTTGCCTATATCACGCCCAAATATGGGCTGTTTTTCTTCTGGTTTGGCAGCCCACTATCGAGACCAAGTGAATGAGAAACAAGATGATTTTGTGGCAAAATCATCAAGAGCTAGCACTCAAAGAGACATACGAAGGTGATAGGGAAACCCACCCGCGAGCATGGAATCACACCACGAAGGCTTGGAGCTTGGAAGATGATCCAAAGCCGAAAATGGAGGAGCCATGACAGTGAGTTGCCGAGCACTCAAGGAGGGCCAAAAAGAATTTTGTTCTTCGTCGCATCCAATCCGATCAATATGAGTATGATTCTGCCATATTTCTTTGTGTATTCATACTTGTTTCATTGCTTTAAAATGATCCTTGGGACTTAATAGAAACCCAACAGCAAGCGCACGTATCGTTCAAGTAGTATAAAAAGTATTGATCCCATGAGGATTTAAAACCTTTTGTTATCAATTTATGAAGTTAAATGTTTACAAGTATCTAATGGATTGATTGTTTGATTGGGTGGTGACTTTAAAATTAAAACAAGTAAAAGAAATAGAGCGAAAGTAGATTTTTGGAAAATTCAATATTAAGAAACTATCCAGGGTTGTGAATCCTTCCAATATCTTTTAAAAGATGAAGTGGTTATTTTACGTTTGTGTAATTTATTAGTTTATTAACCTGGAATACAAAAATATGTAAAAGCCTTTTCCGATGGTCAAATACAAATACCCAGTGTAACCCAATTAATCATATTCCTATGTCAAACAAGTTACTTGAATTCATTAAGATTAAGTTCCAATTATGGCTACTCCCGCCTGAAATGTATATTTCTATCCTGTAATGAAATCTATTAAAGGGTTATCTATCCTCAATGAAGATCATGGGTTATTGAATCTAGGGTCTTAAACCTAAAATCCCTTTTCCAAGTTCATTTTAAGTTTACCAGTTGAATTTTATTATTGGCCAGTTAATAAAAAACATTAGGACTAAGGCTCAATAAATAAACCTTTATATTACCCAAACCATAAAATAACCCCTTATAAACCGATGATATTGGACTTCATCACAACCCCAGATAACTGACTTCGTTACGACACATATTTACGGGTAGTAAAAACTTAAATAAAATAAAAGATATAAAGTAAATTGCTGGAAATTAAATACTGAAAAGTAAATGACGGAAAGTAAATTGCTGAAAATTAAATGTTGAAAAGTAAATACTGAAAGTAAATTGCTGAAAAGTAAATGCTGAAAGTAAATTGCTGAAAAGTAAATAAAGTAAAAGTACAATAAAAGAAAATGCTGAGGTAAAAGGATCCACTTTTATTACTACTATTTTAGATATCTCCCTTAATATAATATATTAACTTTGCGTGATAATTACCAACCAGCCATATAAGCCGTATCCTGATTAAGTCAAATTAATAATTAATTACCAACCGACCAACCAGGCGGTATCCATGCTTAGTCAGGTTAAAACCAATTTATAATTAATTACCAACTGACCAATATAGCGGTATCCTCGTTAAGTCAGGTTTTAACTAGTTTATATATTATAATTAAAGGAGATTAATCTAAATATTAGTAATAAAAGTTTTACTTTTTACCCCAGCAAGGGGGAGTTACCTCCTCATTACTGAAAAGTAAAAACTGAAAATTAAAGAAAGAAAAGTATTGTGCGTAAAAGTAAATTGCAGAAAGTAAAAACTGAAAAGTAAAGAAAAGAAAGTGCGAAAGCTGAAATTAATTACTGAAAGCTGTAAATAAACAAACAAGATACAATCTTCTTAGTATTCTTAAGGAATTCCTTAGAAGAAAGTATGAATTTACAAATGAAATGGCTTGGTATTTATAAGCAAAATTTAGCCTCTATCAATTCATCCACCAAATCGATTATTAATTGCTCCACTAATTGCTAAACTAATTGTTCCACCAAATCCTTTATTAATTTCTATCATGTTTGGTGGGAGCTTGACTATTTTTTTTTTTTTTTTTTACTTTGAAAATGACTTTAATAATTACACATAACACACTTCCGGTTATTTCATCAAATTCAGTCATGAAATCTTCAGAATTCGAAATTATTCTGTTCTTCAAAGTTGTAGATCTTTTAGCCAACTTTAATCTGGAACTTGAATTAGCTCAATCCGATATTGGATTAACAAGTTATGCCCAAAATACGACAGTTGTGAAAAATTGGAATTTCCGAAACTACACTTCGTTAGAATGCCCTTTCAAGTTTCCAATCTCCAAATTTAATATGTCAAGTCAAATTTTTGCCCTTATTTGACTCAAATTTCATCCTAATGATTTCATTGCGTCCCAATATTATTTTATCTGTAAAATAAACTAAAACACATCAAAACGTTAATCAAACCCGAGAAACTAAACAAAATATTAAGTAAAAGGGACGGTAAATATTGATATATTTTCCTCTTATTAGGTTATGATTTATGTCTCATCAAATAGACATATCCATATCTCGAATTATCATCCGTGAAAGTCATGAATTATGTTGAACCATCACGAGTGGCATGATTTAATGGACCACACACATCATTGTGTATGAGCTCCAATAAATCTTCAGCACGGTTTCCAAAATCAAGAAATGGGGCCTTTGTCATTTTTCCTTGGATACATGACTCAAAAATCAGAGGAATCCAGCTTGCTATCATTGGAATCAAGATTGGATCTTGGAGTCAAGTTTGCTAGCTTTGGAAGTTCTCTACAATATTTCAACAAGGAGAAGAATATTGGATCTTGGAATCAAGCTTACTAGGTAAGTTTGATCTTCTCTAAAGCTATGTTTTTCAATAGTGAGTTATCATTAGTGAAACATATAGTGATGTGTTATGTATTGGATACATAATAACATAGTTTGATGTTGAAATTAGGTTAATAAATTTTGTAGGGATGCTTTGGAAGAATAACACAATATGCTTGTGATTGGGTTAGAATGTTTATGTTGGACATAAATATAAAATTAGAGTTTGGAACACTAGATAAAAGCTTGGAGCTGTGGCTACCATTCTAGAATCACTTGACCACCTTCGAGTGACCTGGAATTATTCATGAGTCACATCATTGTATGATTCTATTTTATTTTGTGTTTTAGATTCAAAATTCACGCATGAACGTATTTAGAATAAATTTATATTTTTGTAAAAATATTTGATATTTTGAAAAATATGATTTTGTTCTATAACATGCGTTGATTTTGATTTTGATGTTAAAAATCAATTTTGAGTGTTTGAAAGCGTTTAAGGAAGATTGGAAGTAATTAGGGTTAAGAACCTTATTTCCTTGACTCTCTATTTCTAGAGAGCTGAAGGAAACAATATGTTTTGAAAATGAATAAAAAAATGAGTTTCGGCTTTGTTTTCTCTCGTTTTTGAGTTTCCGAACACTGATTTAGCCCTAATTTTTTCCTACAGACTCGTAATGGAATATAGTATTTCATTAAGATTATTAAAAATATAACAATGCTTAATTAACATGAGTTAGACCCCACTTCCATTGTGCGGGACACCGATCCAACCCTAGGGGCCCACTGTTGGACAATTATGACCCATATCATCACTATTTGTACAGATCATGGTGTTTTTGTACAAATTAACTATGTGACAAAAGAAATTGCCCTTTTATCATTTGTAATTAGATTACCAAGATGTATAAATGATAGAAGGTCCATATGATTAGTTCCGGATTGAGATGATATGAGACAGTATCAATCCATGAAGGTTTAATCATTAAATATCCATAGTCAGAGTATTATCGAGATTGGACATCGATAATGCGTAAAAGACTAGTATTACACTTGTGCGCGTTGCGGGAGCATAACGGCATAGTTCTCATATATTTGGGTATAGGATACTCATGCAAGTGTAATAGGAGGTTGTGTTTACCGATGGTACAGGAACAGCTTCGCTCTGGATAGACCCCTCGGAATTCCATTGGTAGTATGACTATGTGTCTATGGAAGTCCGAATCATGGTAGGTGTATTTGGTCTTAACTTGAGACTTGCACCGCTAATACTTGCGACAATCAATATACTTTGGTTTTTGTCGTCCAGGGCTTTAACAGGTTCTGTGTACGCCTCTTTTGGGTATATTGAGAATCGTAGTGTATTGGGTGTGATGTCAAGACGGAAGTATCACTCCAGTCATAGTGGAGATGATGATCACATAGGATACAGAACTGGTTCTCTTTTATGCTGTAGCTATCGGGATATTATGACTAGGTCATGTTTATCCGATTATAGAGACTAGTTACCAGAGATCCGATATATGCTTCGTACGGGGCAGACATATTTCCAGCCCCAGGCCTTGCACGTGACATCCGATGCTGGATCAAAATACGCACTACTACGTATACTACGCCTGATATAGATCACATATTCCTATAAGAATATTTCTGGAGAATTAGGTAGGCACGGTGCTTTGCTAGAAGCCAACCATGTCTTGTAAATCGGTAAAAACGTAGTACTAGGTACGTACGTGTTCGGATAGTCCGACGACCGGATTTACTGCCAACATATCTGGGGATCTCATGGGTCGCTTCCCGAAGATTAACCGATGACGTATGACTCATACTTTATTAATCTGGGATTAATTATAAGAGAGGGAAAATTAATCTGGGATTAATTACGGAGATATTTTATCTGGGATAAAATATTAATTAAAGAGAGAGAACGATTAATTTGGAATTAATCGATAAAATAATATATTCGATATATTATACGAAATTGGATTTCGACGCGAAATTAAAATTAGATTTTAATTCGGGCGAACGAGTTAATTTAGAATTAATTCGATAGCGACATGAATAATAATTTTGCTAGGCACAATTATTTAATTAAATTAGATTTAATTACGTCACGACGGAAGTTCGTTAATTCGGAATTAGCAAACTCGAGCCCGAGAGTGTTTGCGGGCCCACTCGCATTTGGAATCGAGTGGGGCCCACATGTCACATCACATGTCACATCACTTGTCACTTTAAAGTAGGTTTTTGGTGATGGGTTTAGGTGAAGTTGTTGGTGACTTAATTTACACTCCATTTGAAAGCTTTGAATGACTATTACCAAATCCACTTTTGGTATATCATTTACTTAGATTTTTTAAATAAAAAAACATAACTCTTTCTTCTCTCCATCTACTCGGCCTTAGGCCAAATTTTCTTTCTTCTTGCTTCTCATTGCCGAGAACTAGATGAAGAATATAGTGAGGATTTGTTGCAAATTTTCACAAGTGCTAGCACACTTTAGGAGTCTTCTGATGGTGATAGGGAAACCCACCCGTGGGCATGGAATGCACACCAAGCTTGGAGCTTGAATGACCGAAAATGGAGCCCAAAAGGAAGCAAAAACTGAGAGCTCAAGGAAGGAAAAGCTTGAAGTTTTTTTATTGTTCCTCGCATCGCAAAAGCCGATCAATGTAAGTATGATTCCGCCATGCTTCTTTGTTGTATTCGCACATGAGTTTCATTACTTGAAATCGATCCTTGGACTATAGTAGAAACCTAACAATGGTATCAGAGTCATTTTGAGCATGAAATTGAAATTAGGGTAAAATTGGGCAAAATTGATTTGAGCATGTTTGAGTGAAATTTATTGTTTGAGTATGCTTAAATTATGATAACATAGTGTTATGCATGATCAATTTGATGAAAATTGGATTGGATCAAATTTTTCCCCATTTTTTGGCTTGGCCGAAAGTATGTGATTGCCCTAAGTCATGGTGATTTTTGATTTTGATCATTGGATGAGTTGAAATCATTTGGGGAATGTTGATTTAGGATTTAATTGGATTGAATTCGGAATCGGACATGAAAAACCCTAAATTTCCGTGAGTGATAGCATGTATAATGATATGATTTTTTGATTCAAATGTGTTGGACATGTTTTGATGATAATAAGCATAATTAATTGAGTAAATTAGTGTTTTGGAAATGTTAATTTGGTTAATTAATTATGGCATACACTTTAGGTTAATTAAATTATGAAATTTGGAATTTTGGTAATTTAATTAATTGGGCCAAATTTGGAATTGGGCTTGTAAAATTATAATTGGGCTTAATGGGCTTGGTTGGGCCAATTTTGGTTTAGGCTAATTGGTTGGATCCAATTGGGCCCAAAACCATATCCATAAAGTCCAAATATGACTTAATGGACCTTTAACTTTAATTGGGCCTAATGGGCCTAAATTGATTTCTTGGCAAATAAGGGTGATTCCTTAAATAGGCTTTGGTATTTGGGTTTGACCCATGTTGACCAAAGTCCATGCCTTATGAAATTAATTAAAAGCCCATTGGACTTTAATTAAATTAACATTGGATGTTAATTGGGCTTTGAGACCCGTAACGATTAGATTTGGAATCTAAGTCGAAAAGGTACATTAAAAGTGTAATTATTAAATTTAGAATTAAATATATAATTAGTATTAAATGCAAATTAAATTGGATTTAATGTTGTAGTTTAATATAATTCAAGAATTCGTACTTTGAGTACTTATTCGCAAAACGAGTTTGACTCGCGCAAAATCAAATCGTTGTTTGAACATTGGATGGTCATTAATTTTCAGATTAATTAATTGGATTAGATTGATTGATAACATGTTTGTGTGAATACATGGATGCGATGTATGAATAATGCATATCGGATGGATATTAGATGGGTGAGGGTAATTTTGGAAATTATTGTAATAAATTTAAATTTATTAATGGGACCTGCGTGTCCAGCCTATTACCTCTTGACTCTGTGTATTTCTCTTCTCACCTATTCCCCTCAATGTAAATGAGGTTTCTTTAGAAGTGTTAGGGTATAAGTAATACTTGTGCTAGCGGGAGAGAGGAAATGGAGAGATTTGTTCTAGGAACAATGTGTTTAAGTATCCATCCGAATATCATTATTATATTTATTTAAACGTGCCTTATTATGTGTTTAGAATGCATGTTTAAGGGTGTATGATGATGAGACCTTAACAAAGATAATTAATTGGTTGCCAATTATGCGAAAAAACCCTCAACACATATTAAGCATTTTTCCTTCCATTGAGTGATTCTTACTCAAGATCCAAAACTGGCACTGGTTTGTTGGCCAAAGTCAAGACCTTTGTCCGTCGCGGATGTGTTTGAATCATGAAGGATTTGTTCCATATCGGTGTCTTGTCCAATTTGTGATTTGTTGGCCAAAGTCAAGATCATTTCTTTTCCATCGACATCGATTACGAAGCTTTCCATAGTCAATGGGTTCCGCTTAACTGGGATCACTAAGTTTGTTGTGCCAAAGCCAAGGCTTAGTTGATTCAGAGGAATAAGGTTAGACAATATATTGGATATATTGGCATATATAAGATATATGTTTCGGACTTGGATGTCCACCTACTGGATCTAGGAATTGGATGGGACCCAATTGATCTTAGAGATCTACCTAGTTAATTATCATACAATTTGTTGGCCAAAGTCAAGATTGTGTGTTATTTAACGGGATCCTAGCCCACTAGGAAACAAGGTTTCCCGAGTACTCCACAGAGGGTTAGAGGATCGCCGAAAATAGTGGGAGGCAAGTATTAAATTTGCAATATTCGTTTAGTTACTTGCCAATACGCGCTCATTACAAATTTTTCGTCAATAAATTAATATATTAGTTGGACTAATATTTAATCATTGTTTTAAATTAAACAGTTGGACTGTATTCAAACTATTTCAATTAATAGTGATTTTATAATTGGATTATAGTAATCAATATAATTGAATTTAACCAATTAAATTATAGTTGATTATATAGTTAGACTATAGTAATTATTATATTAAAAAGTACCTGAAATCGTTGATTGGATAGTTGGACTATAGCAATCAAAGATAATTGAAAGATTAGTGTTTAAAACATAATCCTGGGTGAAAATGTTTTTTAAACGACTTTAATTTTCAAATTGGGAATAAAATCTCAGGATAGTCCTGGGAACCGAGAAGTTACTTTATTTGATATAGTGACGTCTCGAGCCTAAGACCGGAGTTGAGAAAATAGTAGAACATGATATTTGGAATATTCATGTGATGATAACTTTAGTACTTAATCTGTTATGCTTGCCGCAGACACTCCTTAATTTCTTAATCAGAACTAAGGATTAGATCCTTATAGTATGATATTGAAATTGAAGGATCTTCATAGATCTATCCTTAGATCTTAGATGTACTAAATTACAATAGTAAACTCTTGGAGAGTTAATGGCTATACTCAAGGAGACAAAGCCAGAGTTTGCAATAGGGCAAGAAGCGCAAGGCACACCTTACTTCGACATCCCAGAATGCCAAGGCTTGGCTAAAGGCTTATGGGGTGTGGAAAAATGGCAAAGGCAAAATAATTATAATCTTCTGGGAAGACAAAGGACATATCCCAAGATGTCTGCCTAAACTGTGGCAAAAGGGGTCACTGGAAGCGTGACTGCCATATGGACAAGGCAGACATGAAGGAAGTGAAGACAGGCAAGGCTCCGACTTCAAATATGTTTGTCGTAAACATGTTCGCTACTAGTATTAAAATTGGATTTTAGATACTGGAAGTGGTACATAAATATGCATTGATGTGCAGAATCTGCTGATAAGCAGGATACTGACTTCATTTGAGATTGATCTACGAATCGAGAACGGGACGAAAGTCGCTGTTTTAACCGTAGATACCTAAGTTTAGGAACTACCCTTTGGGTGTGTACTTAAATTAGGAAATTGTTATAATGTAACTAGTTTGACTAGATACATTATCTTTATATCAGGGTTTAATCTGTTGCGGATATACCTTTATATTCTAGAACACTAAAGTGTTCTATTTTATAAAGATGATATTGAGATAAACACATTAGATGTGAATAATAATATATATATTTTGAATATAAATAAATCTCAAATGTATAACATGACAAACAAATAGCTCAAACTGAATTAATCAGTTGAGACTTATGAGTGACATTATTGTCTGGGACACATTAAACAAGACTCGTATATCCACACTTTCGAAGAGTGGATACTATGACGGATTTGATTCTATTCAAATGATGTCTACGAATCTAGTTTATTGGGCAAAGTGCCTAAAATACCTTTTACTTGGTAAAAGTGTAAATGCCACCGATCTGTTAGCCCTCGTTCATAGTGACGTAAGTGGGCCCATATCTAGCTAGGCTAGAGGTGGATATGAATGTTTCGTGACCTTTACGGATGTGGCATCGCATTATGGTTATGTGTTTCTTTTGAAAAACAGATCGGAAACTTTTGATGAAATCAAAGAGTTTCGACATGAAGTAGACAGACAGACCGGCTAAAGTATTAAAACTGTCACGGTTAGACCATAATGGAAAATACTTAAGCAAAAAGTTCCTCAGATACTTGAAAGAGTATAGTATTCTTTCAATGAGGACTCCTCCCGGAACACGTCAATTTGACAGTGTATCCGAACAGAGAAACCAAATTTTGTTGGACATGATAAGGTTAATCATGAGTCGCTCTAAGCTACCATTTCCTTCAAGGGATACGCATTAAACAGTGCAAAACTTATTTTGAATAAGGTTCCATGAAAATCTGTTTGACAGACTTCATATTAGATATGAACAGGAAAGAAACTAGGTTTTCTCATTCCTGAAGATTTGGGAATGCTAGGCATATGTTTGGATGATACCAAACTAGAACCCAAATCGGATAAGTTCCTAATTGTAGGTTATCCTAGGGAAACCAAAGTATAGTACTTATACATCTCACATGTGAACAATGTAATTGTTGCTCACCATGCGGTTTTCCTAAGAGGAATACCGATATGCAGTGGTAAGTGGGAGGAAAGTAAAACTCGATGAAAATCGAAGTAATACTGTTCCAGGCACCGATTCCTTAATGGAACACAAATAGTTCATCAAGGATGAAAATATACCAATAATCTTCAAATACACAAGAACCACGTAAGTCGGAGAGAGTCAGAAAACAACCTGGGAGGTATGGGTTTCTGATCTCACCTCATAAAGATGTCAATCTTATTGTGGAATACAAACTGACTACGTATGAGGAAGTGATACAAGGTATCGACTCCCTATTATGGCAAAGTGCCATAATATCCGAAATGGATTCCATGTATACCAACTAAGTTTAGATACTAGTTGATGTACCGGAAGGCATTGTGCCTATTGGTACTATATAAGTCTTCAATGAAAACATACATGGAAGGCAACATACCAACGTACTAAGCTAGGCTTGTAGCGAAAAGGTATCGTTATCAACATTGTGTCGATTACAACGAAACCTTTTAATTGTTGCCATTGATAAATCCATTTGGATAATGCTTGCTAATGCTGCATGTTTCATTTATGAAATATGGCAGCTGGAATGCCAAAACAGCTTTCCTTAAATGGAAACCTTTTGGAAGATGTTTACAACATCCTGACGGTTTTGTCGTACCAAAGTGAGCAAACAAGGTTTGCGAGTTAATTCGATCCATGTATGGATTGAAGCAAGCATTGGGTTCTTGGAACTATCGTTTTGATGTAATCATAATGGTATATGATTTAATTCAAAATGAAAATAATTCTTATGTATATAAGAAGGTTAGTGGGAGCGCACTGACAATGAAGTCCTAAATAATGATAATATATCATTTCTTGGAAATGATATTCCCATAATACAATCAGTGAAAGCTTGGCTTTCATGAAAATTCTCCGTAGAATTTTGGGAGAAACAACCTTTATTCTAGGAATAAAGATCTACTAGGATAGATCTAAAGGTTGTTCGCACTCTCTGAGAACTCGTACATTGATATATATGTACGCGACCTGGTGTCTCATACGCTTTGAGCATATGGAGTCACAATCGGGCCAATCCAAGTGATAGTCACTGGATTGATGTTAAGAACATCCTTAAGTATCTTAGACGAACTAAGGATACTTTCTTAAGTTATGGAGAAGGAGAACTTGAAGTGACTGGGTTCACTACTGTAAGTTTCCTAACCGATAAAAACGACTATAAGTCGTAAGAACGGTACTATAAAGTTTGAATAACGGAACAGTGAGCTAGAAATCTTCCAAGCAAGATACTGTTACGAATAAACAACAAAAGTGGATTATTACTGCAGCTGAGGCAGCAATAGAAGCCTTTTGGATCGATAATAATCCTAATCAGATTAGGAGTAGTTCTGTTAGCAGCTGAGCTAGGCTTCAGAACAGACTAAAGAATTAATGGTCTCATCAACGATCCAGATATATACTTCAAATATTCATCTGATTCGTTCGAATCATACATCATGGCAATGTGATGATCGAATAAATCGCATCAGATGATAGTCATGCAAATCCGCTGATGAAAGCCTTTTCTCAGCAGAAATTTGAGCGAACCATACATAGTTCAGGTGTAGGACACTTGAGTGATTCGCTATAGGCCAAGTGGGAGATTGTTGGACAATTATGACCCATAACATCACTATTTGTACAAATCATGGTGTTGTTGTACAAATTAACTATGTGTCAAAGGAAATTGCCCTTTTATCATTTGTAATTAGATTACCAAGATGTATAAATGATAGAAGGTCCATATGATTAGTTCCGGATTGAGATGAAATGAGACAGTATCAATCCACGAAGGTTTAATCATTAAATATCCCTAGTCCGAGTATTATCGAGATTTGACATTGATAATGCGTAAAAGACTAGTAGTACACTTGTGCGCGTTGCGGGAGCATAACGACATAGTTCTCATATATTTGGGTATAGGATACTCATGCAAGTGAAATAGGAGGTTGTGTTTACCGATGGTACGGGAACAGCTTCGCTCTGGATAGATCCCTCGGAATTCCATTGGTAGTATGACTATGTGTCTATGGAAGTCCGAATCAGGGTAGGTGTATTTGGTCTTAACCTGAGACTTGGACCGCTAATACTTGCGACAATCAATATACTTTGGTTTCGGTCATCCAAGGCTTTAACATGTTCTGTGTACGCCTCTTCTGGGTATATTGAGAATCGTAGTGTATTGAGTGTGATGTCAAGACGGAAGTATCACTCTAGTCATAGTGGAGATGATGATCACGTAGGATACAGAACTGGTTATCTTTTATGCTGTAGCTATCGGGATATTATGACTAGGTCATGTTTATCCGATTATAGAGACTAGTTACCAGAGATCCGATATGTGCTTCATACGGGGCAGACACATTTCCAGCCCCAGGCCTTGCACGTGACATCCGATGCTGGATCAAAATACGCACTACTACGTATACTACGCCTGATATAGATCACATATTCCTATAAGAATATTTCTGGAGAATTGGGTAGGCACGGTGCTTTGCTAGAAGCCAACCATGTCTTGTAAATCGGTAAAAACGTAGTACTAGGTACGTACGTGTTCGGATAGTCCGACGACCGGATTTACTGCCAACATATCTGGGGATCTCATGGGTCGCTTCCCGAAGATTAACCGATGACGTATGACTCATACTTTATTAATCTGGGATTAATTATAAGAGAGAGAAAATTAATCTGGGATTAATTACGGAGATATTTTATCTGCGATAAAATATTAATTAAAGAGAGAGAACGATTAATTTGGAATTAATCGATAAAATAATATATTCGATATATTATACGAAATTGGATTTCGACGCGAAATTAAAATTAGATTTTAATTCGGGCGAACGAGTTAATTTAGAATTAATTCGTTAGCGACGTGAATAGTAATTTTGCTAGGCACAATTATTTAATTAAATTAGATTTAATTACGTCACGACGGAAGTTCGTTAATTCGGAATTAGCAAACTCGAGCCCGAGAGTGTTTGCGGGCCCACTCGCATTTGGAATCGAGTGGGGCCCACATGTCACATCACATGTCACATCACTTGTCACTTTAAAGTAGGTTTTTGGTGATGGTTTAGGTGAAGTTGTTGGTGACTTAATTTACACTCCATTTGAAAGCTTTGAATGACTATTACCAAATCCACTTTTGGTATATCATTTACTTAGATTTTTGAAATAAAAACATACTACTCTTTCTTCTCTCCATCTACTCGGCCTTAGGCCAAATTTTCTTTCTTCTTGCTTCTCATTGCCGAGACTAGATGAAGAATATGTGAGGATTTTTGCAAATTTTCACAAGTGCTAGCACACTTTAGGAGTCTTCCGATGGTGATAGGGAAACCCACCCGTGGGCATGGAATGCACACCAAGCTTGGAGCTTGAATGACCGAAAATGGAGCCCAAAAGGAAGCAAAAACTGAGAGCTCAAGGAAGGAAAAGCTTGAAGTTTTTTTATTGTTCCTCGCATCGCAAAAGCCGATCAATGTAAGTATGATTCCGCCATGCTTCTTTGTTGTATTCGCACATGAGTTTCATTACTTGAAATCGATCCTTGGACTATAGTAGAAACCTAACAATGGTATCAAAGTCATTTTGAGCATGAAATTGAAATTAGGGTAAAATTGGGCAAAATTGATTTGAGCATGTTTGAGTGAAATTTATTGTTTGAGTATGCTAAATTATGATAACATAGTGTTATGCATGATCAATTTGATGAAAATTGGATTGGATCAAATTTTTCCCCATTTTTTGGCTTGGCCGAAAGTATGTGATTGCCCTAAGTCATGGTGATTTTTGATTTTGATCATTGGATGAGTTGAAATCATTTGGGAATGTTGATTTAGGATTTAATTGGATTGAATTCGGAATCGGACATGAAAAACCCTAAATTTCCGTGAGTGATAGCATGTATAATGATATGATTTTTTGATTCAAATGTGTTGGACATGTTTTGATGATAATAAGCATAATTAATTGAGTAAATTAGTGTTTTGGAAATGTTAATTTGGTTAATTAATTATGGCATACACTTTAGGTTAATTAAATTATGAAATTTGGAATTTTGGTAATTTAATTAATTGGGCCAAATTTGGAATTGGGCTTGTAAAATTATAATTGGGCTTAATGGGCTTGGTTGGGCCAATTTTGGTTTAGGCTAATTGGTTGGATCCAATTGGGCCCAAAACCATATCCATAAAGTCCAAATATGACTTAATGGACCTTTAACTTTAATTGGGCCTAATGGGCCTAAATTGATTTCTTGGCAAATAAGGGTGATTCCTTAAATAGGCTTTGGTATTTGGGTTTGACCCATGTTGACCAAAGTCCATGCCTTATGAAATTAATTAAAAGCCCATTGGACTTTAATTAAATTAACATTGGATGTTAATTGGGCTTTGAGACCCGTAACGATTAGATTTGGAATCTAAGTCGAAAAGGTACATTAAAAGTGTAATTATTAAATTTAGAATTAAATATAATTAGTATTAAATGCAAATTAAATTGGATTTAATGTTGTAGTTTAATATAATTCAAGAATTCGTACTTTGAGTACTTATTCGCAAAACGAGTTTGACTCGCGCAAAATCAAATCGTTGTTTGAACATTGGATGGTCATTAATTTTCAGATTAATTAATTGGATTAGATTGATTGATAACATGTTTGTGTGAATACATGGATGCGATGTATGAATAATGCATATCGGATGGATATTAGATGGGTGAGGGTAATTTTGGAAATTATTGTAATAAATTTAAATTTATTAATGGGACCTGCGTGTCCAGCCTATTACCTCTTGACTCTGTGTATTTCTCTTCTCACCTATTCCCCTCAATGTAAATGAGGTTTCTTTAGAAGTGTTAGGGTATAAGTAATACTTGTGCTAGCGGGAGAGAGGAAATGGAGAGATTTGTTCTAGGAACAATGTGTTTAAGTATCCATCCGAATATCATTATTATATTTATTTAAACGTGCCTTATTATGTGTTTAGAATGCATGTTTAAGGGTGTATGATGATGAGACCTTAACAAAGATAATTAATTGGTTGCCAATTATGCGAAAAAAACCTCACACATATTAAGCATTTTTCCTTCCATTGAGTGATTCTTACTCAAGATCCAAAACTGGCACTGGTTTGTTGGCCAAAGTCAAGACCTTTGTCCGTCGCGGATGTGTTTGAATCATGAAGGATTTGTTCCATATCGGTGTCTTGTCCAATTTGTGATTTGTTGGCCAAAGTCAAGATCATTTCTTTTCCATCGACATCGATTACGAAGCTTTCCATAGTCAATGGGTTCCGCTTAACTGGGATCACTAAGTTTGTTGTGCCAAAGCCAAGGCTTAGTTGATTCAGAGGAATAAGGTTAGACAATATATTGGATATATTGGCATATATAAGATATATGTTTCGGACTTGGATGTCCACCTACTGGATCTAGGAATTGGATGGGACCCAATTGATCTTAGAGATCTACCTAGTTAATTATCATACAATTTGTTGGCCAAAGTCAAGATTGTGTGTTATTTAACGGGATCCTAGCCCACTAGGAAACAAGGTTTCCCGAGTACTCCACAGAGGGTTAGAGGATCGCCGAAAATAGTGGGAGGCAAGTATTAAATTTGCAATATTCGTTTAGTTACTTGCCAATACGCGCTCATTACAAATTTTTCGTCAATAAATTAATATATTAGTTGGACTAATATTTAATCATTGTTTTAAATTAAACAGTTGGACTGTATTCAAACTATTTCAATTAATAGTGATTTTATAATTGGATTATAGTAATCAATATAATTGAATTTAACCAATTAAATTATAGTTGATTATATAGTTAGACTATAGTAATTATTATATTAAAAAGTACCTGAAATCGTTGATTGGATAGTTGGACTATAGCAATCAAAGATAATTGAAAGATTAGTGTTTAAAACATAATCCTGGGTGAAAATGTTTTTAAACGACTTTAATTTTCAAATTGGGAATAAAATCTCAGGATAGTCCTGGGAACCGAGAAGTTACTTTATTTGATATAGTGACGTCTCGAGCCTAAGACCGGAGTTGAGAAAATAGTAGAAGAACATGATATTTGGAATATTCATGTGATGATAACTTTAGTACTTAATCTGTTATGCTTGCCGCAGACACTCCTTAATTTCTTAATCAGAACTAAGGATTAGATCCTTATAGTATGATATTGAAATTGAAGGATCTTCATAGATCTATCCTTAGATCTTAGATGTACTAAATTACAATAGTAAACTCTTGGAGAGTTAATGGCTATACTCAAGGAGACAAAGCCAGAGTTTGCAATAGGGCAAGAAGCGCAAGGCACACCTTACTTCGACATCCCAGAATGCCAAGGCTTGGCTAAAGGCTTATGGGGTGTGGAAAAATGGCAAAGGCAAAATAATTATAATCTTCTGGGAAGACAAAGGACATATCCCAAGATGTCTGCCTAAACTGTGGCAAAAGGGGTCACTGGAAGCGTGACTGCCATATGGACAAGGCAGACATGAAGGAAGTGAAGACAGGCAAGGCTCCGACTTCAAATATGTTTGTCGTAAACATGTTCGCTACTAGTATTAAAATTGGATTTTAGATACTGGAAGTGGTACATAATATGCATTGATGTGCAGAATCTGCTGATAAGCAGGATACTGACTTCATTTGAGATTGATCTACGAATCGAGAACGGGACGAAAGTCGCTGTTTTAACCGTAGATACCTAAGTTTAGGAACTACCCTTTGGGTGTGTACTTAAATTAGGAAATTGTTATAATGTAACTAGTTTGACTAGATACATTATCTTTATATCAGGGTTTAATCTGTTGCGGATATACCTTTATATTCTAGAACACTAAAGTGTTCTATTTTATAAAGATGATATTGAGATAAACACATTAGATGTGAATAATAATATATATATTTTGAATATAAATAAATCTCAAATGTATAACATGACAACAAATAGCTCAAACTGAATTAATCAGTTGAGACTTATGAGTGACATTATTGTCTGGGACACATTAAACAAGACTCGTATATCCACACTTTCGAAGAGTGGATACTATGACAGATTTGATTCTATTCAAATGATGCCTACGAATCTAGTTTATTGGGCAAAGTGCCTAAAATACCTTTTACTTGGTAAAAGTGTAAATGCCACCGATCTGTTAGCCCTCGTTCATAGTGACGTAAGTGGGCCCATATCTAGCTAGGCTAGAGGTGGATATGAATGTTTCGTGACCTTTACGGATGTGGCATCGCATTATGGTTATGTGTTTCTTTTGAAAAACAGATCGGAAACTTTTGATGAAATCAAAGAGTTTCGACATGAAGTAGATAGACAGACCGGCTAAAGTATTAAAACTGTCACGGTTAGACCATAATGGAAAATACTTAAGCAAAAAGTTCCTCAGATACTTGAAAGAGTATAGTATTCTTTCAATGAGGACTCCTCCCGGAACACGTCAATTTGACAGTGTATCCGAACAGAGAAACCAAATTTTGTTGGACATGATAAGGTTAATCATGAGTCGCTCTAAGCTACCATTTCCTTCAAGGGATACGCATTAAACAGTGCAAAACTTATTTTGAATAAGGTTCCATGAAAATCTGTTTGACAGACTTCATATTAGATATGAACAGGAAAGAAACTAGGTTTTCTCATTCCTGAAGATTTGGGAATGCTAGGCATATGTTTGGATGATACCAAACTAGAACCCAAATCGGATAAGTTCCTAATTGTAGGTTATCCTAGGGAAACCAAAGTATAGTACTTATACATCTCACATGTGAACAATGTAATTGTTGCTCACCATGCGGTTTTCCTAAGAGGAATACCGATATGCAGTGGTAAGTGGGAGGAAAGTAAAACTCGATGAAAATCGAAGTAATACTGTTCCAGGCACCGATTCCTTAATGGAACACAAATAGTTCATCAAGGATGAAAATATACCAATAATCTTCAAATACACAAGAACCACGTAAGTCGGAGAGAGTCAGAAAACAACCTGGGAGGTATGGGTTTCTGATCTCACCTCATAAAGATGTCAATCTTATTGTGGAATACAAACTGACTACGTATGAGGAAGTGATACAAGGTATCGACTCCCTATTATGGCAAAGTGCCATAATATCCGAAATGGATTCCATGTATACCAACTAAGTTTAGATACTAGTTGATGTACCGGAAGGCATTGTGCCTATTGGTACTATATAAGTCTTCAATGAAAACATACATGGAAGGCAACATACCAACGTACTAAGCTAGGCTTGTAGCGAAAAGGTATCGTTATCAACATTGTGTCGATTACAACGAAACCTTTTAATTGTTGCCATTGATAAATCCATTTGGATAATGCTTGCTAATGCTGCATGTTTCATTTATGAAATATGGCAGCTGGAATGCCAAAACAGCTTTCCTTAAATGGAAACCTTTTGGAAGATGTTTACAACATCCTGACGGTTTTGTCGTACCAAAGTGAGCAAACAAGGTTTGCGAGTTAATTCGATCCATGTATGGATTGAAGCAAGCATTGGGTTCTTGGAACTATCGTTTTGATGTAATCATAATGGTATATGATTTAATTCAAAATGAAAATAATTCTTATGTATATAAGAAGGTTAGTGGGAGCGCACTGACAATGAAAGTCCTAAATAATGATAATATATCATTTCTTGGAAATGATATTCCCATAATACAATCAGTGAAAGCTTGGCTTTCATGAAAATTCTCCGTAGAATTTTTGGGAGAAACAACCTTTATTCTAGGAATAAAGATCTACTAGGATAGATCTAAAGGTTGTTCGCACTCTCCGAGAACTCGTACATTGATATATATGTACGCGACCTGGTGTCTCATATGCTTTGAGCATATGGAGTCACAATCGGGCCAATCCAAGTGATAGTCACTGGATTGATGTTAAGAACATCCTTAAGTATCTTAGACGAACTAAGGATACTTTCTTAAGTTATGGAGAAGGAGAACTTGAAGTGACTGGGTTCACTACTGTAAGTTTCCTAACCGATAAAAACGACTATAAGTCGTAAGAACGGTACTATAAAGTTTGAATAACGGAACAGTGAGCTAGAAATCTTCCAAGCAAGATACTGTTAATGAATAAACAACAAAAGTGGATTATTACTGCAGCTGAGGCAGCAATAGAAGCCTTTTGGATCGATAATAATCCTAATCAGATTAGGAGTAGTTCTGTTAGCAGCTGAGCTAGGCTTCAGAACAGACTAAAGAATTAATGGTCTCATCAACGATCCAGATATATACTTCAAATATTCATCTGATTCGTTCGAATCATACATCATGGCGATGTGATGATCGAATAAATCGCATCAGATGATAGTCATGCAAATCCGCTGATGAAAGCCTTTTCTCAGCAGAAATTTGAGCGAACCGTACATAGTTCAGGTGTAGGACACTTGAGTGATTCGCTATAGGCCAAGTGGGAGATTGTTGGACAATTATGACCCATAACATCACTATTTGTACAAATCATGGTGTTTTTGTACAAATTAACTATGTGTCAAAGGAAATTGCCCTTTTATCATTTGTAATTAGATTACCAAGATGTATAAATGATAGAAGGTTCATATGATTAGTTTCGGATTGAGATGAAATGAGACAGTATCAATCCACGAAGGTTTAATCATTAAATATCCCTAGTCAGAGTATTATCGAGATTTGACATTGATAATGCGTAAAAGACTAGTAGTACACTTGTGCGCGTTGCGGGAGCATAACGACATAGTTCTCATATATTTGGGTATAGGATACTCATGCAAGTGTAATAGAAGGTTTTGTTTACCGATGGTACGGGAACAGCTTCACTCTGGATAGATCCCTCGGAATTCCATTGGTAGTATGACTATGTGTCTATGGAAGTCCGAATCAGGGTAGGTGTATTTGGTCTTAACCTGAGACTTGCACCGCTAATACTTGCTACACTTGTGCGCGTTGCGGGAGCATAACGACATAGTTCTCATATATTTGGGTATAGGATACTCATGCAAGTGAAATAGGAGGTTGTGTTTACCGATGGTACGGGAACAGCTTCACTCTGGATAGATCCCTCGGAATTCCATTGGTAGTATGACTATGTGTCTATGGAAGTCCGAATCAGGGTAGGTGTATTTGGTCTTAACCTGAGACTTGCACCGCTAATACTTGCGACAATCAATATACTTTGGTTTCGGCCATCCAAGGCTTTAACATGTTCTGTGTACGCCTCTTCTGGGTATATTGAGAATTGTAGTGTATTGAGTGTGATGTCAAGACGGAAGTATCACTCTAGTCATAGTGGAGATGATGATCACGTAGGATACAGAACTGGTTATCTTTTATGCTGTAGCTATCGGGATATTATGACTAGGTCATGTTTATCCGATTATAGAGACTAGTTACCAGAGATCCGATATGTGCTTCATACGGGGCAGACACATTTCTAGCCCCAGGCCTTGCACGTGACATCCGATGCTGGATCGAAATACGCAATACTACGTATACTACGCCTGATATAGATCACATATTCCTATAAGAATATTTTTGGAGAATTGGGTAGGCACGGTGCTTTGCTAGAAGCCAACCATGTCTTGTAAATCGGTAAAAATGTAGTACTAGGTATGTACGTGTTCGGATAGTCTGACGACCGGATTTACTGCCAACATATCCGGGGATCTCATGGGTCGCTTCCCGAAGATTCACAGATGACGTATGACTCGCACTTTATTAATCTGGGATTAATTATAAGAGAGAGAAAATTAATATGGGATTAATTACGGAGATATTTTATCTGGGATAAAATATTAATTAAAGAGAGAGAACGATTAATTTGGAATTAATCGATAAAATAATATATTCGATATATTATACGAAATTGGATTTCGACGCGGAATTAAAATTAGATTTTAATTCGGGCGAATGAGTTAATTTAGAATTAATTCGTTAGCGACGTGAATAGTAATTTTGCTAGGCACAATTATTTAATTAAATTCGATTTAATTACGTCACGACGGAAGTTCGTTAATTCGGAATTAGCGAACCCGAGCCCGGGAGTGTTTGCGGGCCCACTCGTATTTGGAATCGAGTGGGGCCCACATGTCACATCACTTGTGACTTTAAAGTAGCTTTTTGGTGATGGATTTAGGTGAAGTTGTTGGTGACTTAATTTACACTCCTTTTAAAAGCTTTGAATGACTATTACCAAATTCACTTTTGGTATATCATTTACTTAGATTTTTGAAATCAAAAACATAAATCTTTCTTCTCTCCATCTACTCAGCCTTGGGCCAAATTTTCTTTCTTCTTGCTTCTCATTGCCGAGAACTAGATGAAGAACATTGTGAGGATTTGTTGTAAATTTTCACAAGTGCTAGCACACTTTAGGAGTCTTCCGATGGTGATAGGGAACCCCACCCGTGGGCATGGAATGCACACCAAGCTTGGAGCTTGAAGGACCGAAGATGGAGCCCAAAAGGAAGTAAAAACCGAGAGCTCAAGGAAGGAAAAACTTGAATTTTTTTTTTGTTCCTCTCATCGCAAAAGCCAATCAATGTAAGTATGATTCTGCCATGCTTCTTTGTTGTATTCGCACATGAGTTTCATTGCTTGAAATCGATCCCGGGACTATAGTAGAAACCCAACACCCACATTCGCCCCAACATGATGGTATCAGTGCAGGTCTTAACCACAGAACACATGTTGCATGTTTGACATGTATTTGAATCTATGCCTCTATAATTTTAATTTAGTTATGCATAAGTCATATTGGATATACATTGCATGTTTTAAATTAAAATTTTTATTTTGACCCAAGTATGTTAATGACTTGATTTTCATAAATCTCCCGTGATTAGGTGATTACTTTATTTAAGTAATAATATTAATAATGTTGGAGCATTATTGGATGGCATATCTTCTCAATACGGAGATGAATGAGTTCTTACTACTTATTCCCAAGATCGTCATTAGTGTGAGGATATAAGTGCTCTAATTTTAGGTCTCTTTGGTAAAAAATTAGATGTAGCGTGATGAGTTAACGTAGTCGCCCAATACCGTCATTATTGTAAGGGTGTTCTTGAGAAGCTCATTAGTGCACTTTGACAAGTATACACTTGGAACACGTTTTAATCTAAGACCATCATTAGTGTGAGAATGAGAAACGATTCAGGACCAAGCAAGGAGTCACATGGATGTGATTGACCTTTAAGGTCTACCTAATGAGTTTATGATGGACAAGACCATCATTAGTATGAGGCTGGAGTAACAATCATGGGATCCACTTCATACTATGTAATTTTGATTGTCAAATTTCTATTTTTCTATTAAGTGAGATTACGAAATTACGTAAAGTAATGAGATGGCACTAATAGATTTAAAAAACTATAATGATCAAAAATTTCGACTACGGAAATCCAGACTACTGTTACACAGTGGGACGAGTGTTGCATAATATAAATTATGTTTGGACACATATACTCTCATGAAATGACTTTGGGAACGATCAAATTTTTTTTTGAGATTCCGATACTAAATGATACGATGTTCTGCTCCGGAAAGCCTATGGTATTTGGGCCACAACTTTCTCATACGAACTCTGATTTTTGTTAGGGATTGCATTTTGATAATTTATAAGTAAAGAAATTGGTTGTAGTATAGAGTACTCGAGTTTTGTAAATCTTAAGGGTTTAAGCTAAGAATAAGAATAATGAGATTAAATAAAGTGTTTGAAGATGTTAACTTGATTTAAAATATGTGAAGTTAAAGTAATATGATGGATTGTGTATTGGTTTTTAGTATGGAAGTGTTAGTGATACATTTGGGTAAGTTAGACTTGAAAAAGCAAAAGTAGAATCCGGGAAAATAGGCGCGCGTCGCGACGCGCAGAGACCTGCATCACGACGCGTACTGGGAAATTGGTGAAGAATTAATTCTGGATCACCCGCATCGTGACACGTAAGGACTTATGTCTCGACGCGAACAGGAAATGTGGATGAACTCATTTCTGGTTTGGTCTGTGTCGCGACGCGCAAGACCCTGTGTCATGACGTGAAGACCAGAACTTCCCCAAATCAGTTTTAAACCATTCTGGTTTCACCCTAGCATATTATAGGCCACCTTAAGGGTCTCGTATCAACTCATATGTATATATTACATCATGATATAAATACGATACGCCTCAGAGTGATAACACCTACTTGAATAAGAAAACTTAGCTTGATTCCGATATATATATATATATATTCTTTAGTCCATCTTCTATTCGAGATTATCAATTAAAAGTCAATGCACGAACCACGAATTCTTCAGCGAAGTGAAGTAAGGCTAGCGGGACTTCAAAACAGTGAGTGGACACACTTTTTCTTAAGTTGATTTTACTTTATGATTGTTTTAAATATCATACTTACATTTTATGTATTTAGGGCATTAGCCAAGTTTGTTTTGCATTATATTATACTTAAGTATGTTACGAGAAATGTTTTAGAAAGAGATGTTTTCAAAAGCATGGTTTTATATTTTCAAGGCATGGGGGAAAAACCCATCTCAGTATATAACTTGATACAAATATGAAATTGACGGAGAGCACATGTGCACATGTAGAGGACTGGGGGGACAACGATATGTAATACCCTCAGATCCTAGTTCAGGACTAAGGATGACAGTTTTCCCTAGATCCTAGTTTCAGAGCTTGGAGGCTAGCATAGATCCGTACCCCCATTTCTAGTTCAGTGGCTTGGGGGACGATGATACGTAACGCCCCAAGACCACTAGTTTCAGGGACATAAGTGGCATGCTTTGGGGGACGACGATACGTAACGTACCAAAGTCATGGATTTGCACTCCTGGCTCTAATTAGGTGTATGGGGGGACGACAATACGTAACGTTTCCATATGTGAGGTTTTTAGAGACAATGACCAGTTTCAGAAACAGTTTTTCAGAGATCAGTTGTTAGAAATAGCTTTCAGAAATAGATATTTCAAAAATAAGCTTTCAGAACAGATCTATAAGATACAAGTTCTTAGAACCAGATTTTCAAAACAGACATCAGAAAAGTTTGCCAGGAAGAAAGTTGTTTTCAAGTAATAAAAGAGATTTCAGAAAAATGATATAAGATGAAATTGGATTTGGAACAATGGATTTTGAAAAGCCCTTTTAGTAATGCTTTTAAACTGTCCACTCACTTAGATCGTTCAAACGATCTAACCCCCCACCCAGTTTCTTTATTTTTGCAGGTATTTTCGGAGGAGGAGCTCGAGGGGATGGATATTGATGGCAGTCACTAAAGGGTTTGGTCCACTACGTCGAGTCAGAGTTCAGTTCAGATAGTGTCAGAGAATGTCATGTAGCATATAGATTTTTTAGTAAAGAATATGCATGTAAAGTGTTATAAGTGTTCATTTCTAAAGTTGTAATGTTTAGTGAATTTAGGTATTTACTTTGAAAAGCATTATGCATCTATGAGATTGAGTTGGGCATCGGTCCCATGCACGAGTTTATACATTAGATGAGTTTAATATTGTTAGAAATTCAAAGGCTCAGGGGGATAGTACGACCTATTCCCTACCGATAGCATCTCCTGAATTGGGGATGTTACAAAAACCATAATCGTTTTAGTATTTTTATATTGAAATGAAAAATATACTGCTATTGTTTAATTATTGTCTTGAAGATGGATGTCGCAAATCCATTAGCACGATTTTTAGATTCTAATAAACTAAAAGGAGTCATGTACAACTTAGAGTATGAGATGAACATATGTCTTGACTTGGAGTCAGAACGATTGGGGTATGTTACGCTTAATCCAATATCTGTCGAATTTTTTTCTAATTTGCTTAGTACATAAATGTACCAAATGCTTGGAGCATTATAAGAACACTCAAGGAGTTGTTCGAATCAAATCAAGAAATTGAGATATATCAGAGGTCTAAGGAATTATTCCATGATATGCTTAAGGATGAAAGAGTTGTTAGTATTCATTTTTTGAACATGATTGACCAGATCTAATATATGGAACGACATGACATTATGATAAATAAAAAAGGTAGGCCAAAATATGATTTTGTCTTCTTTACCCGATACATATGCTGGTTTTGTAATGCATTCGATGCAAGCCATATATGAAAATCTTCACAATATGTTATGCTCGTGATGCATGTCTACGATATAAGAAGTCTGGACACTGGAAGAAAAATTGTCCAGAGCTGAAAGGAAAAGTAGGAACCCCATGTACGCTTTGTATTTTTCCTATTATTGATATCTTATTATTCTTAAATGCAAATAGTGGTTGGGTGTTGGACACCAGTAATCCTACTCATATTTGCAACTTCATGCAACTCATGAGAGTTAAAAGAAGGCTAAACAAAGAGGATATCCAGCTTAGAGTTCGAGATGGCGAGACATTGTATGTCAAAGCTATAGGAATAGTTGTTCTCGATCTCCCTAATGGAAGTAAATTATATTTTCATGATCGTTATTATGTACAATCTCTTATCAGACATATAATATCTTTATCGATATTAGATAAAGAGAGATATAAAATAAACATTAAAGATGGTTTCTATATTTATATGATAAAGATAACTATTTCATATGTGAATGTTCTTTATCTAACGATCACTATGTTTTGGAAACATATTGAGATGTCTTTAATATAGAGGAAAATACAAGTAAAAGATCTGAAATAAATAATACTGAATTATAGCATATGAGATTAGGCCACATAGGTGTTAGACATTTATCAAAATTGGTAAAAGATCATTTGATTGAAAATCTTACCTTAGATTTTCGGAGGACGAGCTCGAGGGGACGGATACTAATAACAGACACTAGTGAGTTTAGTCCACCAGGTCGAGTCAGAGTTTAGTTCAGATAGTGTCAGAAAATGTTGTGTAATATAAAGTTTGTTTAATGAAGAATATGCATGTAAGGAGTTATAGAGGTTCAGGTCATATTGTATATTGAATTTGAATTTTTAGTTTGAAAAGCATTATGCATTCATGAGATCGAGTTGGGCATCGGTCCAGTGCATGCATTTATACATCAGATGAGTTTAATATTGATAGGAAGACAGAGGCTCAGGGGGATAGTATGGCCTATTCCCTACCGGTAACATCTCTCGGAATAGGGATGTTACAAAGATGGTATCAGAGCATGGTCTAGGGAGATAGTGACTGCAGTGGGCAGATGTTGGATGTATGCCCTAGAGCTACATATAATGTAAAAGGTTTTATATGTTTTGAAATAAAATGATGCATTATTCATTTATCAAAATGTTTGTCTAATTTTCGCATATTATAAATTATCTTGATTACCGTAGATTACTCATGTGCCTTCAGACTTAGTGTATGAGTGTCATATACAAGAGGATTTAAGTCTGAAGTTAGTAATCTTAAATAGTGCATAGAGAGCAAACAAAGTGGGTACTTTGTTTGTGGTTTATGTATAGCTGCGATCCATTCTATATTTGTATGGTGACCTTGATCCGAGATGGTCCATGTAGAGACATGAGAATAGAGGCACCTTGTATGATGTGATCATATAGGACTGTACCCATATGGAAATGACATTCTTATAATATTCGCTAAATAAAGAAAGTCATTTCGATCTACTAGATGGTCATATATGGATTGATCTTAATCCTGAGTGTACTACGAACTTCTGCATGGTAGGCTATGTCCTTTGATTTACAAAAGTGAGGTTGGTGTAGCAGTCCCGACCAATAGCTACGTACTTTCGGAGCATGGTTTGTTGTGTAGCTGGGAACATTTTACATAGATATGGAGTTCACTCCTTCTTGCGAGAAGTAGAGGAGTATCTTTCTTAAGGGTTGATTCGGTACTTGAACGGTTAGAGCGCTCAAGTCTTTCTATCACGAATAGAATGATTAAAATTCATAATCGTTATGAATAAATCATTCATTAGAGAATCAATGGTACTTAAAGTAAAAATAATTAGAGGGGTATAACGGACATTATGACTCGGATCTAATTACGAGATACTCGTGAAGTGTTAATCTATATGTAGTGACTATATCGATAGACACCGACTTGGTTCGGCTTAATATATCATCTGCAGCAACGAGAGTGCAACTTCAGGTTTTTAGTGGAATAACCCGGAGTTAATAATTCGGAATATTTAATTAGGAGCTTAATTAATATTTCGATATTATTGGAGCTCGGAACCGTAGGTCCATTTGGTCCCCGTGCTAGCTCGATATACTATAACGGATTTAGTAAAATTGGATGGTCCAATTATATACTCAAAAATATTATTAATATGATTAATAATATCATTTTGTCATACTTGTAACTATATATTAAAATTTAATATACAGTTTTTATAATTATTTGATAATTATTAAATGTATAAAATTAAATTATGTTTGATATAATTTAGAAGGCCATTATTGGAATTTCAAGTTTTGGGTATTGGAAACCCTTAATTACTTTTGGAAGTTATACTTTTCAACAGGTTAATTGTATATTTATTTTTTGTAACATATTCTGTCATGATGATGGCATTTATTATTAAATTTATTTGTTGCAGAAATTTTAGAATTTCCTTTATGCTTGGCCGATTTTTGTACAAATGAAATGAAGGGGTTTTGTTTGTTTTGGAAACAAATAACCCTAGGTATAAAAAGAAGATTTATTTTTTCTTTTTGCTAAGATTTCATTCTTGAACCCTAGCCACCTTTCATCTTCTTCTTCATTCTATCAAAATTTGAGAAAAACAAAAACAATAGAAAAGAAGAAAAACAAAACAAAATAAAAGTGTGATTAAATCTCTAAAACGTTTAGGGATTATTTTGTGAGTCTTGCCCACACAAGTTTCCGTTGGTAACGAGATATAATTCGGAAGACTTTGTGGTGTCGAACAAATCTTCATCTTCATCTATTTCATATTGCTCACGGCAGTGAGCATTATTTTTCTCATTGTCGCCCCTGTACTTGGTGAAACGGAACTCAGTTTGGTTTCGTTTTAATCCAATTTTTTTGGGGAACATTTTGTGATGTTTTGGGGCTGTGTTGGGGCTGTTTTCAATTGAAAAATCAGAACCAAAACACAGCTGTTGTCCACACATTTCAGGGGTTGTTTCTGTAGTGCGTTGGGCGCGAATCGAGTCCAAAACAGTCCAGCTTTTGTCCGGCTGTTCGCGGCTGTTCAAGGACTGTTTGGGGGCTATTTAAGGGCCGGAATTTTATCTAAAACTGAAGCTCAGTTTCAGTGGTGGTGCCAGTAACATTCGGCCAATTCAAGGGAAGGGCAGAAAAAATTTTCAAGTCCGATCCGTATGCCTAAACCGTTTCCGCTACGCAAGGAAACCGTTTCCTACAATTGGCATCGAGACCAAGGTTGAAAAGTGTTCTTAACCCTTCTCTTTTTTCATTTAAAGTTACTATTTTAATATGTTTATATGAGTTATAAATATTGATTTGCATGTTTAGATGAGTAGGCACGAAATAATATTCATATGATTAATGGTTATTGTTTTTCTTTAATGAATGGATTTTACATTGGTCGTAAATTTTTCTGGCTCTTATTTTAATGTTGGTTTTTTTTTTGGGATGTAAGGCCATAAGGCCATTGTTTACAATTGTTGTAATTTTATTTTCCAATGTAAAGTTTCAATTGTTGTAATTTGGAGCACCGAAGTCGCAAAAGAAGCCAACACCACCTTGGAGTGTGATTTGAAGACCAATGGATGCCTTTGGTAAATTTTGTACTAATTAGATTAGTATATGGAAAAATAAGAGCCCGGTCAATGCAAAATATTTTTTTATGTTATATGTATGTTGAATTTGAATTGTTTGAATAACATGTCATATAGCTTAGGGTGCATACTCTTACATTTTACATGACATAACATGCATTGGATGCATAATCATTATATACATGAAATATGATTTTATGTGATTTAAAATGTTTAAATTAGAATATGATATGCATAGAAAAACAATTAATTGGATTAATTGGTTGTATGGTTTAAAATTTGAATTCTAATATATTGGGCTTTAAAAGTGCATAATAAATTCCGTTAGTATATAGGATGGAAACCCGGACATAAATTCCATAGCCGAATCCGAATGGATGGTAATATGGTCTGCACTCGGGATACAATTCCACGTACCATTGGATTTTATAACGCACTAAGATTAATTAAATAATTTAATATAAATCTTGACCTTTTTTAGGATTCTAAAATTTTAAACCTATTAGTGTTCTAGTATTTTAAAAGCTAAAATATAATAGGTCATTAATACCACTCTAATTAAATTAGTTTAATTGAGTAAAACAATTAGTAGAGACTTAAAATAGTGAGTTGGAGAGGGATATGCGACAGTATATCCCGCGATCTCCGTTGTTAGTCCGAAAATGTGAGATTCAAAAGGCGTCTCGAGATGGCTTTGCTTTCGTCCCCTACTGATGGTGTCCATTTTGGGTCAATATTAGGTTTGGATTCCGAGAGGATAGGGATTCTAGATGTATCTTGTGAACTGACCTACCCTACGGCGGCACTTCACTCGTTAAGTCCAAGAATCCTGAAACGACAGGTCACACTCACGAAGGAATAATTAAATGTTAATAAAATTCCTTGATCGAATCAAATGGTAGTTGTTTAATATAGGAATAAGAGTTATTCCCGCATATTTTAATCAACTGAGATTGTCTCGATCTATCATGCAAGTACTTGACCTACCCTACGACGGCACTTACTTGTGGGATGATGGATCTCAATGGCATAGTAATTCTCTTAGGATTCTAATTCGTTATTCATGGTTCATGCATCATGTTTAATTTTATGCCAAAATTAATTGATACTTTTAATATGCGATGAATGAATGTTAAATGCATGTTTATTTTATTTTTCGTCCATGGTTTCCCCGATTATTTCCATACTCTCAAATGATAAATTAACGGGAGAAAATTATGTTAAGTGGAAAAGTAACATGAACGTTATCTTGGTCTATGAAGACATAAAGTTTGTCCTGATGGATGAGTGTCCTCCCGGGCCGGCCAGAAATACTGGCCAAGCTGTGCGCGATGCCTACCGAAAATGGATCACAAGTAATGAGAAAGCCCGCTGCTACTTGCTAGCAGGGATGTCTGAGGTTCTTACTGCAAAGCATGAACCAATGGCTTCAGCATCTCAGATGATGGAGTCATTGCAGGGCATGTTCGGGTAGCCTTCGGAGCATCAACGTCATGAGGCCATGGTCTCAGCGATGACTGCTAGGACGAAGGATGAGACATCAGTCCGAGAGCACGTCTTGAGGATCATGACCTATCTCAACAATGTTGAAACTCATGGAGCTCATATTGACGAGTGTAGCCAGGTGACCATGATAATGGAAACTCTTCTGAAGAGTTTCCTACAGTTTAAAAGAAACTATGTTACGAACATGTTGACTTTTACATCCATGCTTTGCAGTATGAACAGCTGCTTGATGAGCTCACATATACGAGTCCATGCTTCTGGATCCTCGTAAGTCCAGTACTGAGGCAAATGTTGCCAAGTCTTCAAAATCTGCAAAGATGGAGATGAAAGGAACTAGGAATGCTAAGGCTAATGGTACAACTACTTGACTCATGGAGGGACCTTACTGAAGGTGACTACCCCATGAGGGTTGGGACAGAGGATACCGTTTCAGTAAGAGCAATGGGAGTTTCTAGTTTAAATTTTACATATAATAGTTATTTAAATTTGAACAATGTGTTATTCATTCCTGGTTTTCGCAGGAATTTGATTTATGTTTCTAAACTTTTGGATGATGGTTATTCAGTTTCTTTTAATAGCAACTTAGTTATTATTGGTAGAAATGGATTAACCATATGCATAGGAAACTTAGAAAATAACTTGTATGTGTTAAGACCGTTAACACATAGGTCACTGCTCAACGTTGAAATGTTTAAGGTTGAGAAACCTAAATCTAAACGGTAAAAGATTTCTCACGATGACACATATCTATGGCATCTTAGACTTGGTCATATCAACATTGACCATATAGACAGATTGATAAAGAACGGAGCCTTAAACCAGTTAAAGCTCGGAACTTTACCAGTCTGCGAATCCTGTTTAGAAGGAAAAATGACCAAGAGACCTTTTACTGGAAAAGATATAAGAGCCAGTCAACCACTTAAGCTAATACATTCAGACGTTTGCGGACCGATGAATGTAAGAGCCCGAGGTGGTTATGAATACTTCGTCACATTTATTCACGATTATTCCAGATATGGGTATGTTTACCTAATGCAGCACAAGTCAGATACTTTTGAAAAGATCAAAGAGTATCGTGCTGAGGTTGAGAACTAGTTGGGTAAAATAATCAAAACTCTACGATCAGATCGTGGAGGAGAATACCTTGACAGAGATTTCAAGGAATTCTTAGTTGAGCATGGGATAGTGTAGGCATTGCATTTTTGCATGTGAAACCCGATGATGAGTCTCAGTTGGAGGCGCTTCCTTTTAAGTCGCGGAAGCCACGGGAAACGGACGTCAAAAGAGAGGAGTTAAGAATTGACTCATATTCGGATTAAGTTCGCTGGTTTAGCTTCGGGTTACTTGTTGGTTTTCCGTTTTAAAAATTATTCCCGGCCCAAAACACTCACAAATCACCTAACCTCGGCCCAAAATCCCCGCAAGCCCCTTGGCCTTGACCTAAAAACCTCGCAAGCCCACACACCTAGCCCACACAAACTAAACCCACCAACCGAAGGCCCACACGCCCATAACAAGGCCCACACGCCCATTCACCCTAATATACACCCAAATTAAATCAAATATTAAGTTAAATATTAATTAGATAATGTAATTAAATAAAATAATAATTAAATCATTTACCGAATTAAATAAAACATAAAATAAAATCATGCCTAATTTAAACAAATCAAATGTGTTATATACCTAAATTAAAAAGATGATATACCTAATTAAAATCAATCATAACAAATAAAAAATATATTGACTTCCTAATCTAACAAATTAAATGCCTAATCCTAACCAATCAAATATATTGACTTCCTAATCTAAACCAAATTTGTCCCCCCTCAATCTTTGACTTTCCTTGCTCAACACAAAATCAAATCCCTTCCTTGTGAGACAAGGTGAAGCCCTAGCCATTCTCTATATAAACAACCCCTAACCAAGACATGACTCCCCTAGCTCATACACATAATTCTCACGCAAGTCACAACACAAAAAGCATTAGCCACTCACGGCAATAGCAACAAGAAGAACACAAACAATTCTCTTCATCTCCTCCACTCCATAACCGAAAACAGCAGCCCCCGAAACCTCCATACATCACCAAAAATCTCCCCCATACAGCATCCCTCCATCACCAAAAATATACCCCCAAACAGCAGCCCAAACACGCTCCAAACAGCCGCTAAAGTACCCCCAAACAGCGGCCCATTTCCCCCCCGAAAACAGCAGCAAAATCCTCTTAAAACATCCCTAAAATCCTTAAAACAGTAACATAAAAAATGCACTTATAATCCTTAAAATAATCACACAAAACTGCACTTGAAACCCATAAAAAACACTCAAAACAGTCCGTTGAAACGTCAAAACAGTGACCTGAACAGTGAGCAGAAAATACAGAGGAAATAGCAGTAAAACGGAGGCCAAACAGCAAGTAAAGCAGCAAAACAGTGAGCCAAGACGCTAAACCAGTGAACCAGAGAAGTAAAGGAGCTTTACCCTTCCGATCTCCGCGAAACGCAAGTTCGAAAGTCGAAAAAAAAAGGTTAGACCTGAGGGTATTTTCCACATTCGTTTTTCTGTTTTATTTTTATTATTCATTGAGTATTGTTCGTATGATTGTTATGTGAAAATGCATGTTGTGGTCTTTGAGTAGATAAGTATGCATGTATCATGAAATATTGTATGTTGTGGACTTGGAATAAAATAAAAGATGTGTCAACTCTCGCGGTATATCAGATGAAAACCCGGACATAAATTTCATAGCCGATTCCAAATGGACGGTAGTATGATCTATACTCGGGATACAACTTCACGTACCGCTTGAGTAAACGACACCCTCTTTTTTTTTATGTTGCTTTGGTTTATTTATTTTTCGTCATTTGAATTTTGCATGTTACTTGTTTATGCATGATTCAATCGAGCGCATGGGCTTAGTAAGTGCGATGAAAGGTCCCCTATTTGGAGGGGTTAAAATCTTTTACCACGATGCTTTGCCGCGCCGGTTGATGTGTGTTCGGTTGAATGCAAGATATGTTCAATTGGGCATACTAAGTTTGATATTATTGTTTTTAATGCATGATGCAATCGAGCGCATGGGCTTAGTAAGTGCGATGAAAGGTCCCCTATTTGGAGGGGTTAAAACCCTTTACCACGATGTTTTGCCGCGCCGGTTGATATGTGTTCGGTTGAATGCAAGATATGTTCAATCAGGCATACTAAGTTTGATATTATTGTTTTTAATTCTTTGTATGCATGATGCAATCGAGTGCATGGGCTTAGTAAGTGTGATGAAAGGTCCCCTATTTGGAGGGGTTAAAATCCTTTACCACGATGCTTTGTCGCACCGGTTGATGTGTGTGTTCGTTGAATGCAAGATATGTTCAATCGGATATACTAAATTTCATATAGTTCTTTATCTTTGTACTCATTGTAAGGAAAGACGCATGAGCTTATTGTGCTGGATCAAAAGGTTCTCCATTCGGGATAAGAAAAGCCTAAAAGGCTACATTTACCACGATATTTGCCGTGTCTTTCATCTATTGATTTCATCGTCTATCCCCGTCTTGGCTCGACCTATTGTCATGGTGTACCCATATTCTCAGCCCTTGCACTTTCCTTTATTCACGCAAAACACAGGTCTCCATTAAAGCCCCCTAGCCTCAACACGCCCCCAAGCCTTCAACACAGCTCACGGCACCCACGCCACCCACGTAACAACACACTACCTCACGCCAAATTGCTTGCACCGCTTCACACAAGCCACCTATCCCTTCACGATAAAAGCCCCTTAAACCAACCACCTGTCTCCTTCAATTCACGCACAAACTCACGCACGTAGCACACTGCCCCCCCCCCCACTGCCTAAAGAGCCTCAACACGACACAAGCCTTCAACGCCCCTAGCTTCATCACAAATGCACACTCGCCCCACGTTGACAGTCCACACGCACTCAAACAATTCACGCAATTCCCCTACCATTAAGCCGCTTACCATAAGCACAACTCCTCACATCATTAGCCCTAACCTAGCACTCTCGCCTAGCCACACTGCCAGTGCACACACTCACAACTCTCACATAAAGCCAACTATACCATTCATGCATGTATTATGAAATCCCATATTGCCATTCTTATCTTTGTACGCATCATGATGAAAAGCATGTTTATTCCATTGGTTGCATTATTTACCTTAGTCTTGACTTAACGTATTACAATTCATATATCCATGTCATGATAGCATTTGAGTACTATTTCTTGTGGTATATCGGATGGGAACCCAGACATAAATTCTATAGCCGATTCCGAATGGACGGTAGTGCGGTCTGTACTTAGGATACAATTCCACGTACCACTTGGAAAAGTGCTCACATGTGTGCTTGTGTGGTTAGTGTGTGCTTATGCTTTCGTGAATACAATATGCCAATGAAGTTGTATGTTCGTTGCTACTTTGATGTACTTTCAAGCATGCAATCTTAGATGTGAAATATGTGTAAATTAGGTGTAAGTTTTATTTTTGTACATGTGAATTTAGAAGCATGGTACTCTTGGAAAGAAGTGTTACTTAAGCTTGATTAAATTATTACTCAAATCCTTTTATTACAAGTGACATAAGTAAGGGACCATTCCGAACCCAACGGTTTGAGGTTTTCCCTTGCGAGGGGTGAGTGCGGCCTTAAATCTCATTTTCCCAGTTCACACCGGGTGGCGACTCCATTATTCTCCGATTTAGTCCCCTGCGGGCTACTCCGTACTCCCAACTAGGCCGCGAGCCTAGGACAGCATGCGTCGCCCAGTTTCTGTGTCCCACAGTCTAGCGACTCCACCGGAGATAGAGAATCGGCCCCGAAATATTGTCCTGTAATGTTTGGATTTATGTTCTAATTGACCGTGTCTATAGTGGATGAAATGGGGGTTTAATCAAAGGCATTCTGAGGCTAGGTAATGGTTTGGTGTCTTCATTCCCTCACTACCTTTCTAGAAGGAAAAGCTGTGAAGGCACCTAGATAGCCATCTACTCGTAGCCTATTGTGATGGACTAATTTGGAGGACTTGTTGTTTATTCCTGACACCAAGCGATAAGAGCCTAAGAGGCTTGGGTATTTAAGTGAGCTTCGCTCCCCCATCCCTCTGGGGAATCTACAACGGGAAATCCATTTGATAGTCAGTCACACACCATATCTCATTGGCACGTACCTTAGTGTATAAAAAAGGGTGCACTCACTTGGTCGCTCGAACCTTTGATTGGGGCGACCTAGTTGTGGGCCATCCTTCGCCGGTGAGAGCCTTTGTCTACGCTCTTTCGAACCCACCCATAGACCGGGATTGTATGGTTAAAGTAACAATTATTTCCTTGAGTATGTTCTTGTGGACCATCCTCATTTAGATGCAGTTGGACTATTGTCAGAAATACGGACTTGCTGGGCTATTTAAACTGGGGCGAGTTCGTACCTTATGACTATTAGGCCCAAAGCTTCTGAAATGTTGATGGGCCATTATGTAGAAATTATTACTTTATGTTTGTATTATCTTTCTTTTATGCTTGTGTTTGGGAACATCGTCGTTTGGATCCATTTGGACCATTTGTCATGGGATATGGGCTTGTTAGGCCATATAAACTGGGACAAGAACGTATTTTATGACGATTGTGCCAAAGGCTTCTAAGTGTTGATGGGCCACTTTGTGCTTGTGTTCGGAACATTACCATTTGGATTTAGTTGGGCTCCTTGCCATGAGATGTGAACTCGTTGGGCCATTTAAACTGGGACGAGTTCACTCCTATCACAGTTAGCCCAAAAGCTTCTAAAATGATAACGGGCTGATTTGTTTGAAAATTTTAGTTGATGTAGTATGTTATATATGTTACATGCATCTCATGCACCTCATACATACATATATCATGTTAACACCCTCTATGTCTCAAAAACATCATAGATACCGTTTGGGTTAGAGAATGGACAAGGCTCATTAAAAGAATAGTAACAGTCATGAGTGAATCCGTAACGAGATATCCCGTATGGATCAGTTAGAAAACGGTCTCGCCAAGGTCACTGAAAGTTGCAAGCTTTGACTACTATTGTGGCTGGTATAGCCGGGTCTCGTGCCGGGGTTAGTTCCGGGGATGTGAGGTAAGAGGAACCTCCGAACAGATTGGGGGATGATATCCCCACTTTGATGATGATATGGCAGAATATGTAGCAGGCAGAGTAACTGGGTCTCAGGCAGAGTTACAGAAGCTCCGGGATCAGGTTGAGTCAGTTACCCGCAAGATGAGGGGTAAGAATGAGGATTTGCTGGATTATGACACACTGACTTTCGAGGAACAGTTGTCGGCATAGTTCAAGATGCCTGATATGGCTAAGTTTAAAGGGAATGGGGATCCAAGGGTGCATCTCCGACAGTTTGTATCAGTCATGAGTTCAGTTGGCTTATCTCAGCGCCAAGTGCATAAAATGTTTGGAATGTCGCTCGAGGGAGCTCCCGTGGTGTGGTACCGCAGTTTGGAGAAGAAAGTGAAGGAAGATTGGAGGGAGTTGGCTGATGCTTTCCTGAAGCAGTATGTCACTGACCTAGAGATCGATCTGTCACTCCGCGATCTGGAGAATGTTAAACAGAAATCAGAGGAGAGTTTTAAGGAGTACGTGGACCGATGGAGGGGTCAGTTGTTGAAAATGCAGACTAGGCCCTCGGAGAAGGACCATATTAAAATGATCATCAAGGGCACCAAGCCCTCCATCTATGGGAAGCTAAGGAGGATGACCTCCATGATTACTGATTTTCGGCAGTTGAGGGAAACTGTCATGGATATTGAGGAAGAAGAGGCCGAAAACAGAAAATTCTATGGTCTGAACAGGAGGCCCATTGGGGGGACATCGGGAACAAAGCCCGTTTCTGCTGAGATTACCGCTATCCGGAACAGGAGATTATCCAACTTGGGTAGGCCCTGTCCAAAGTATTGGATAAGTTGAAGAGACAAGGACTTCTGTCACCCCTAGAAGCCAAACCATTACCCAATCCCCCACCATCACATTATAACCTAAGCATTTACTGTCACTTTCACCAACAAAAGGGCCATGACACCGACACCTGTGCCCGACTCCGCCATGAAATCCAAGACCTAATAAACTCCAAGAAAATACCTGACCCAGAAACAGAACAGCCTGACACACACACCAAAACCCCTTACCCAACTAACATGCTGTACCACCACCAACCTATATGATCAATTCTGGCCTCCCAGAAGACCTTGTCCTAAAATCCTTTAACCCTCTAAGCCTTTTGCCTGGGAATCTGGGATAGTACTAGTGAAGATGAGACTGAGTAGGGGAAAAACTTTTGGCTTGATTTCTCTAGCAGTGATGAGGAAGAAGTGAGGGGAATGACGCGCAGCGGTCGTTTTTACAATGATATGGCAGAAAATGGTAAGGAAGTTTTGACAGATGGTAGAGAAGTGGTTGAGACTGCAGAAAATACTGAGGGGGATATAGTGTTGAGGCAATTGAGGAAGACTAGAGCACAAGTGAGTATCTAGGAACTGTTATGTGCATCTCGGGAGCATAGGCAGGCCATGGTTGAGGCCTTGAGCAAGATTGTGGTACCGGAAGATGCCAACCCTGTAATGTTTGTTGGGTCGGTTCAGAAAGAAGCTTTGCAGATATCTTTTTCTGATGATGAACTCTCGGTGGAGGGGAGAAATCATAATAGGCCTCTATTTATCAGGGCCGAGGTGAGGAGCAAAAGAACTTCATATGTGATGGTAGATGACGGTTTGTCCATCAATGTGTGCCCGCTGAAAATTCTGGCGAGATTGGGTATGAAAGCAACAGACTTGGACCC